>JAESUZ010003859.1:600000-986748 GCA_017311185.1 Proteles cristata cristata | reverse complement strand
TGTTTCATTCTTTTGCATATTGCTGTCCAGTTTTCCCAACACCATTTGTTTTACAGACTGTCTTTTTCCGTTTGGATATACTTTCATGCTTTGTTGAAAATTAATTGGCCATATAGTTGTGGGTTCACTTCTGGGTCTTCTACTCTTTTCCATTGTTTTATGTGTTTTTTTGTGCCAGTAAATACTGCCTTGAAGGTTACAGCATTTTAAAATTATGGTTCCTAATTGATTATTGCTAGCATATAGAAATACAGATAATTTTTGTGTGTTAACTACATATCCTGAAATTTTTATAGACTTATTAGTTCTAAAAACCATTTTGCAAATAAGCATGTTATCAAATAGAGACAAGTTTTCTTTCTTTCTTGAATCTGTGTCACTTTTATTTCTTGTTATTACTTTATTGTTCAGGCTGAGACATCTAGTACTATAAATTTAAAAAGTGATGAGAGTGACATTCTTGCTTTGTTGATTTTATAGGGTGAGAATTCAGTCTATCATCATTAAGAATAATGTTAGCTACGGGGTTTTTTATATATGTTCTTTCACCTATTACTAGTTTGCAGAGACTTTTTATCGATAACAGATGATGAATTTTGTCAAATATTTTTTCTGCATCTATTTATAGAACTATGTGGGTTTTCTTCTTTAAACCATTAACATGATGAGTTACACAGATTTTTCCCCCCAGTATTGAATAAGTATTGTATGCCCAGGATAAATTCCAGTTCATTATACAGTATCATTTTCTTAAATATTGCTAGGTTCAATTTGCTAATACTTTGTTGAGAATAAATGTGTCTATGTTCATAAATCATGAGGGATTTAACATAAAGTTCTTTTCTTGTAATGTCTTTGTTTGGTTTTTAATATGAAGGTAATGAAGGGCTTGTTGAAATGGCTGGATTCAGACCTACCATCTTGTAAGCAAGTCCCATCATGTGTTCTGTCATTTTTCTCTCCTTTTCAGCATTATCCTTTATAATTGAGTGTATCTTATTATTCCATTTATCTCCATTATTTTTGAGACATTTTCATAGGTTTTAAAATACACATTTTTAGGGATGCCTGGGTGGCTCAGTCAGTTAAGCGTCTGATTTCAACTCAGGTCATGATCTCACCGCTCATGAGTTCGAGCCCCACATCAGGGTCTGTGCTGACAGCTCAGAACCTAGAGTCTGCTTTAGATTCTGTGTCTCCCTCTCTATCTGCCCCTCCCCCACTCATGCTCTGTCTCTCAAAAATAACATTTAAAAAATTTGAACTAACATTATTTCCTGTGTAGTCTAAGGACATGACAATATAATATTCTCATCTCATCCCTTCTCTCCCATAATTTGTGCTATTGCTACCTTACCTTCTACACTTACATAGGCTATAAACACACAGTATACTGTTACTTTTTTTTTTTTTTTTTTTGCCTTAGACAGTTATCTTTCAGAACAAGTTTTCTCCCCCTCAGCCTTATTAACATTTTGGACTGGATAATTGTTGTGTGAGGCTTTCCTGTGCACTGCAGAGTGTTTAACAGTATTCCTAACCTCTGTCCACTAGATATCAGGAGCCCCACCCCAGTGGGACAACCAAAAATGTCTCCAGATAGTGCCAGAGTCCCTGAGGGATGAGAAAGGAAAGGGACTTTCCCTGGTTGAAAACCACTGCTTTAGAGCAATTTGTAAAATTAAAAAAATATTTTTTTAATGTTTATTTTTGAAAAGGGGGGGGGAGGGCAAAATGAGAGAGACACAGAATCCAAAGCAGAGCCTGATGCGGGGCTCAAACTCACAAACTGTGAGATCATGACCTGAGCCAAAGTCAGATGCTTAACTGACTAAGACACCAAGGTGCCCCTAAATTTTTAAGAAAATAAATTTAAGTTTACCATCATTAGTTCCATTTTCCATGTTCATTTCTTTGTGTAAGTCCAAGTTGCTGTCCTCTCTCATTGTCTTTCTGCATAAAGAATATCTGATACTATTTCTTATACAGCAGGTTTTCTAGAGATGCGTTTCCTCTTGTCTGAAGAAAAAAAAAGCAATGCTATTTTTCCTTTCTTTTTTGAAGTGCATTTTCAGGGGAACAAATTAACAGAGATTTTTCTTTCAATACTTTAAAGGTGTTCCTCCGTTATTTTCTGATTTGCATAGTTTCTGAGAAGTTCATTGTAATTTTTTGTTCTCTGTATCTTTGTTCCTCTGTATGTGATGTTCCTTTTTGCTCTGCCTTTAAGAATTTATCTTAAAAGAATTTATCTTTGTCTTCTGTTTCAGTAGTCTCATTACGATATGGATGGGTGTGTATATTTAGAAAAGGGAACAGTACTGTGTGGGTGTGGATCCACACACTCTTGGATCTGTGGTTTGGTTTCTGTCATTTATTTTGGAAAATTCTCAGCCATTATTTCTTCAGACATTTTTTTCTGGACTATCTCTCTTTTCTCCTTCTTGGATTCCAATTCTACATATGTTAGAATACTTGATGTTGTCCAACAGCTCTCACATGCAAATAGGAAATTATGATGTTCAGGATATAAATTTTACACCCCTGCCCCATCTCCCCAACACATACACATATTTTCTTAGAGAAATTTTTTTATACTATAGTAAGTATTAGTTATTTAGAGATACAAAGTTAAAAGAGTATGGTCTTGAGGAAGGAAGAATTTCTCTCTTTATGTCATTGAATTAGAGCCAGAAATATTAAAAGGAAAGAATTCAGAAAAGGAGCCAGAATGAGGAAGCTTTAGGGTACTCAATATTTTCATCCTAATCCTTTAGAAAGCAGAGCCTGGAAAATTGAATTGAAAGGCTGATCCTTTATCTGAGAAATGAAAAAACCAGAACTGAATTCAAGAGGAGAAAAAGTAGCACACTGGCCAGGTGGCAGCCATGTTTGCCCAGCCCACAGGACTTCTCAAGAGAAAATGCAAAAGGAAACATCATCTTGGAACAATCTTTGGAAGGAAGGAGGCAGGGAAGACTCCCATCTCCCATTTCTCTTTGGTCAAGTTGACATGCAAGAAGCTGACTGCCCTCTTCAAACAGACATCTGGGTTGTGTTATCCAGTCCCCTGAAATCTCAAAGCCAAATCCTAAAATCCAGAATGTGTCCTTCCATTCACATCTAGAAGTAGACACACTAGTCAGCACACATGTGACACCAACCCATAAAGAGAAAGGAGGAAGGGAGGCAATATGAAAGGTAGAAAAGGATTCTGTCTAACAGTGTCTATCTGCTGGCTCCAACCAGATGGAGTCTAGCCTCTAGCTTGACAGACCTGTTTGATTACTATTTCATTTTCCTTATCCATCATCAGTATAAGTTGGCCTTACAAAATAATATCCCACCCCCCCAGCCCTATCATGAGGTTGCCTTGTACCAGCCTCCAGTTATAAGCAACATATCACCAGTTGCTTTTTTCTTCAATGCATTTAAAGTTTTCTCCCCTAACTGACCAAATTTTCTCAAAGTAAATGCTCTTGTGTTCAGGCAAAACAAAAGATCCCAAATTCTTATTCTGAAAATTTGGGACATATATTTAATTAGACAAACATTTATTGAGTATCCATTCTATGCCAGGAACTGCTCTGCATTCTAAAGAATGCAAAAGGAACAGATTTCTTTTATCTCCTAATCCTTTTTTTCCCCATCACTTCTGCTGTTTCCATTTGGTCTATTTCACTGCTCCTTCGCAGATCCAAAAGAGGGAGAGATGAAAGAAAGATTTATTTCATAGCAATAAGACAGCTTTTAAGATAATTCTGGAAAAAATGTTGCAACTTTTGGTTAAAATGGTTATCTATATTATTACTGTTTCATCAACTCTATCTCCCCTCACCAATGGGTAGTTGAAAGTAAACTGCTATTCATCAATAGGAAGTTATTTGTGTTAATGATCTGAAGATACTTCCCCTTCACTTTAGTGTAGAAGTGTCAGATCCAGGACTGAAGAAGAAAGTAACCTCTTGAGAGGTTACCTTAAGAGAAAGTAGGGTTTAAAATACAGCTGGCTATTATTTGTTCATTCACATTACTTGCCCTAATGGAGTAATTCTCAAAGTACCTGGAAAAATAAGACTATATAGTTGTTTCTCTGATTCCCTAGCTATGGAAAATATAACCCACTGCTGAAAAGGGTTGTTTATTTGATTTTGACCAAGTAGCATATCCTAAGCATGCCTTGCTTGTTTTAAGTAAGGTTGTCTAAGTTTCTTTCAGTCAAAGACACAAATAACAACAGTGATTCACTTGTGAAAGTGCTTTGAAGTAGAGGAGCTTGAAAGCAGTGAGACCAGATGTCAAATTAAGATAGCAGGTGGCTCACAGTTCCTGACTTTCCTCCTTACAAGTTGCTGTAGAAGGTTTAAAAAAGAAAAAAAGACACTAAATCACAACAAGATTGGAAACTAAGAATATCAAACAACAGTCTTCCATATTCTGAGAAGGAATGATATGCAGACTTCTAAGTGAGCAAAGAGACCAGCAAAACAAATAGTCATCTATCTAGGTGACTACTGATGTATAATGTGAATAGTTTAAAAATAAAAGACCACAAATCTTGCACTGGGTTAATGACATTGTTTTTACTATGAGCAGGCCAGAAGTCCACCCAGACTCAATAGGGGCAAGGAAGTATCATTGAGATTCTAAACCTAAAGAACTGAAAAGGAATTTTTTTTTAACAAATAGTTTATTGTCAAATTAGTTTCCACATAACACTCAATGCTCATCCCCACAAGTGTCCTCCTCCATGCCCATCCCCCCCACATCCATCAGTCCTCAGTTTTTGTCAGCATTCAAGAGTCTCTCATGGTTTGTCTCTCTCCCTTTCCCCCACCATTTTCCCCCTTCTTCTCCACCTTGTTCCTCCGTCAAGTTCCTCCTAATCCTCCTATACGTGCAAACATATGATATTTGTCCTTCTCTGCCTGACTTATTTCACTCAGCATAACACCCTCAAGGTCCATCCATGTTGCTATACGTGGCCAGATGAAAAGGAATTTTTTACTAGCTCTCTTACCAATGGAAATAATTAAGAAGCACAATTTGTGGATCACTTGTCTTAAGCCAAGGAGGCCAGTTACATGGCCTATGGGCAACCTCTTCATGGGGTCAGTGATGACTGTTCTCATGGAACTAGTTAGGCTTGTGGATCAGAATCCAGAGTTTGAGTGAGCATGTTCTTTACCTGATAACATTTGGCACTCGTGCATTGTCAATATTCTAAGTCCTCTCTTCCTCTACAATCTGTTTCTCAGATGCAGCTAAGAGAATGCCACGTTGCTCAAAGGTAATGAGAAATAGACCCTTCTGGAAATAAGAAGGGGTAGGTTCGGCTCCATCAGAGTAGCTACCTGTTCCAGGGCCTGGGGACTTTAGGTAGAAGAATGGTAAAGATTTGAAGAGGATGGGAGAATGCAGATCACCTCTTACAAGGCCCACAGGGACACACTCTCTGAGACACCCAAAGAGCAAAAGCAGTGATAAGAAGACTTTACAAGTCTTCTGATCTGAAGACAGAAAGGAGAAGAAAGTTGGGAGCTGAGAAATGCAAAGCCACAACAAATGAGGGATACTCTGCCACCTACAAGAGAGTTAAAATCTATAACCCTGGGAAGAACCCTCACTTAAGTGAAGACTGGGGATCTGAGAACACAGGAGTTAATAGAGTTGGGAAAAAAATCCATTGGGACCCTGTGAATATGTGAGGTGGCCAATAACAGAAGGAAAATCTCCTCAGAAAAGTCCTCAGGTTTGTAGTTCCCTATCATGAATTCTATAAGAAAAGGCAATTTGCACGGTAGATGAATAAATGTTTTTCTAAAACATGGAAATTTTTGTATCACAGCTAATCTATTGATGGGAGAATTCTCTCTATTTAAAGTAGTAGAATCAGAACAACTGAAATGGATTGCATTTTTCTCTCATTTGGTTGGGTATTTTCTCTACCCAGCCTTTTTTCCAAACCATGGGAAGTCTTGACTAAGGTCTGGCCACAGTAGAAAGGTTCCACATCAGTAGTTCTCAACATTGTTGTTTTTTTGAATGTTATCATTTTTGGCACTCAAAAAAACACCAACACTAAATAAGTCAGGAATAATTATAAATTATTAATAATAAATAATAATAAATACAAATACAAATATAAATTACAAATACTACTAGAGAATAATATCTCATGCTATTTGAAAGCATCTAGTTTTTGCACTATTCACATGGTCACACTTCAATACTATGTTACTTTTTTAAATGTTTTTATTTCATTTTTGAGAGAGACAGAGCATAAATAGGAGAGAGGCAGAGAGGGAGGGAGACAAAGAAATAGAAGCAGGCTCCAGGCTCTGAGCTGTCAGCACAGAACCTGATGCAGGACCCAAACCCACAAACTGTGAAATAGTGACCTGGGCCAAAGTCGGACGCTTAACAGACTGAACCACCCCGGCACCCTGCTATGTTACTTTTTAAAATAATCCTCTTTAGAGCCAGGACCACACTGTCAGAAGACAGAGCCCTCATGGGGTGCCTGGCTCAGTCTGTTGAGCATCTGACTTGATGTCAGCTCATTTTTTTTTATTTTTATTTATTGCTAGGAGAGAGAGAGAGAGCGTGAGCAGGGGAGGGTCAGAGAGAGAGGGAGTCACAGACTGAAACAGGCTCCAGGCTCTGAGCTGGCAGTCAGCACAGAGCCCGACGCGGGGCTCAAACCCACAAACCGCGAGGTCATGACCTAAGCGAAAGTCGGACGCTTAACTGACTAAGCCACCCAGGCGCCCCTTGATGTCAGCTCATGATCCCAGGATTGTGGATCGAGCTCCATGTCAGGCTCCATGCTTAGCATGGAACCTGCTTAGGATTCTCTCTCTCTCCTTCTGCTCCTCTCCCCAGCTGATGTGCTGCTCTCTCTCTCTCTCTCTCTCTCTCTCTCTCTCTCTCTCTCTCTCTGAGAGAGGAGGAGAAAGAGGAGGAGGAGGAGGAGGAGGAGACGGTGGCGGCGGCAAAGTCCTCACAAGTTCCACTAAATACCTAATCCTTCTCTGGCACCAATTTGATAAGGTGCTAACATTCATGCCTATTATGGGACCTGCTTAGCTCAGTGATTCACTCAATGAAGAGTTTCCTTTCAAATGTATCTGAAGTTGTAGGCAAAATAAATCAAAGGCTCATAATGCAACAGTTAATATAGCACATGACTTGGGAATCTCTGTCCTAAATGTATGTATCTTGCTCAAGCAGAAACAAGTAAAGGACCAAGTAGAAAAGAAAGAGACTTGACTTGACAGAGAGAGATAAAGAGCCCTAGGCATTCGGGACAAATGTTCATTCACTTGCTGCACTTCCTAAAGGATTCATCTTTCTGTGGCGTTGGCCTGGAATCAGAATGAGGGAGGCCTGTTCCGGACATGGCCTTAAGAAAAGGGACAAAATAGGGCCCCGGCTCCATGTGATCTAGACTAGGGCCAAGATTCTCTACAGGTATTAGAATCTAAAGCTTTAGAGTAATAATGGGAAGAGTTTCCCATGAGAACCTGCAAGAACACAGGGGGCTGAATGATGATGATGCAGTCCAGGATCCAAGCCAATCCTCTGTATTTCTACCTTGTGGAAACAATTAGTATAATGTGGAAAAATTGCCAACTTAAATTTTCTGTGACAAAATGCATGGTTTGCATGCTTAATAATTTCCTATGTCCATATACCCATTTTTAAACAATAATCAGAGAATCAAAAAGCCCTTAGGACCAAGGTTTTGTCATAAAGCAGTAGGAAGAGGAAAGATGTAGTAAATTCATCTAATGTAGGTAGAACTAATAATACAGTATTTCTTTCTTGACTTGGTAACTAGAAAAACAGGTTTTTTTAATGCATTAAAAAACTTGAAGTTAAAAACTCAAAAGATTAAAAGTTAACACATATCTTCCAAATAATACAAAGTAGGGTTTAAAAAACTGCAGTATGGATCTAAGTTTGTTCTTAAAAATGTTATGGATGTCTATATGTATATATCTATACATACATATGTGCTCTGAAGAAAATAAACCAACTGTTAATCTCCAGGTGGTGAGATTGTGAGGTTTTTTCCTTTCATTTTTTCCTATTGTCTACTCTAAGTTTGCATTGCATTTATAATTCAAAAAATTATTGCGAAAATGATAAAGGCTCAGCCACATGGTAGACTAGAATGAAGATTGACTTGGTGTTCTATACTGAAGATCTAGAACTCTATCCCCAGTGTGCTGGTATTTGAAGGTTGGGCCTTTGAGAGGTAATTAGATTTTGATTAGGTCATGAGGGTGGACCCCCACTGATATGATCAGTGTGCTTATATGAGGAGGAAGAGACCAGAACCCTTTCTCTCTTACCATTTGAGGGCACAGAGAAGGAGACTGCATGCCAGAAGAGGGCCCACACCAGAACCTGACTGAGCAGGCGTCCCAGTCTCCGGCTTCTCAGCCTCCAGAACTGTGAGAAATAAATGCCTGTTGCTTAAGTCACACAGTCTGTGGAATTTTAGTCTAGCAGCCTGAGCTGAGACATCTGACAACAGGCAGTCTGATAGAGTTCAAATTACTGCTAACTAGCTGTGTGACCTTCAATTTCACTTCCTCTGAAAAATGCAGCAGTGGCTCCCGTGGTCTCTAAGATCAACCTATCTGAACAGCTGAACTTTAAATTATCCCAAAGCAAAGGTGGTGAATGGTGTCCAGGGCCATGCTGTGCAGTAGATGAAATCGGCCTTCCAGAATGACAGCTACAGCACTGTGATTAGGCTACAGTCCCCTCCCTTGAGGAGTGCTGGTCCTCGCCTCTTTGCTACTTTGCCCACAGCGAGGCTGCGCTACGGACAGGCAGCAATCAGAGGTGCACTGGCTGATGTCCAGAATGTTAGTTTAGAGGGGAATGGGATCTGCATTCTCAAAAGAAGATGGGGCACCATTTTAACAAGAATGAAGTGGGGCACCTGGGTGGCTCAGTCGGTTAAGCGTCCGACTTCGGCTCAGGTCATGATCTCACGGATCGTGGGTTCAAGACCCACGTCGGGCTCTGTGCTGACAGCTAGCTCAGAGCCTGGAGCCTGCTTCTGATTCTGTGTTTCCTTTCTCTGATCCTCCCCTGCTCACACTGTCTCTCTCTCTCTCTCTCTCTCGCTCTCTCTCTCTCTCTCTCTCAGAAATAAATTTAAAAAAACAAAAAAACAACAAAAAACAAGAATGAAGTTATTGCTTAAAAGCAAACAAAATTTACTACAAAATGACAAGTCATAGATAGACTCAAGTGTCCTGCAATATGCTTTGATGCAATGAAACATATTTTGAGCAATTCAGCCCTTAGACCTGAAGAGAGCTGAAGTGGTCCTTCCCCCAGGTGCCATGTAATACAAATTCCAAAATACCAGATCACTGTTACATGCTTGGTTTGGTTTGGTGTGGTCTTCAAAGAACATTTTTTGAAAGTTCGGCAATTCACTGAGCAAAAGAATTTATGGGAGAGGGACTCGGGATAAGCTGAAGGATGTCCGGCAGGCCAGAGGATGGTGGACTGGCAGCTGGTGAGTGTGTGTTTGGGGTAAGGATGCATAAGGGAGCAAAGAAAAAGCAGCCCCTGTCCCAGAGAAATGAGAAAAAGTGGCTGCTCCGAATCACCCTCAGGTGGATGTCTGGACAGCTCTATTGCCAACATAAGAAGTTTGCTCCCTTCTATTTGCTCCAGAAGTTTTGTTTGAAAACTGCCTAGAACTTTCTGGAAACCCTGAAGCAGAAAAGAGACTTATGGAGGCAAGGGACTGCACCAGGCTCCTTGAAGAACTTGACTAAGTCCGACCACCCCAGATTGAGGAGTATCTGGTCACCTCCAAGGATCAGAGGCTAGGCGCAGCCCCCTGTCTGTCCCCCACACCCAACTCTGACACAGCAGATCTGGGGACCACTTGGATTCATTCCTAGGTAAGCAGAGGTGGTCTGAAGGGCAAGACTGCTCTCACTGTAGACCTCCAGGAAGATCTGAGAAGAGCCACCTACCTGAGCCAGGTGGGACCATGGTTCAGGCCTTGGGCCAGTCTTGATTTGTAACTATGGAACATTTAGATATATGGGGAATGAGAAGGCACTTAGAGTCTTGTCCCAGGTCCCACAACTCAGTGGGCCTGATCTTATGTACAGTTTATAGAAACAAGTCTAATGTCTTTATAATTGCATGATAGGGGCTCTGCAGTGTGGTGATAAGAGTGTAAGCTTTATAAGCTGTCTTAAATCACACCCCTGGGAAAGTGTCTCCTCCCAACAATTACAAGACTCAAGTGCCAGTGACACACCTCAGTGCATGCTGTGGGACAGCGTGCTTCCACTGCAGAAGGGCCGCCCTGGGGGGGATTTCTTTCCCCCATTTTTTCTCCAGTCTGTGATGAAGTATTTCCCATCTGTCAATCCATCCTCATATTTATGCCACAGGCATATAATTCCCTTTAGCGAAGGAGACTTTAAAAGCCTCCATAAAAGATAACTTGCTAGAGCTGCATGGTTATTTGATGGAAAAATTTACAATGACTCAAATTGTGACAACAAAAAATGACTGTTCCTGTAATCTAATAGCTTGAGAAATGACTTTACACCAAACTATGCAGTATCTGGGTTTATACATTAGGATTGGTATGAGGGTCCCTGTGTTGGGAGGCAGGTGGCCCTAGTGTCATTATTGGCTATGTGACCTGGCACTGGCTGGGTGATTTTTACTGCTAGTTGCTCAACCTTTTTCGGCCTTGGTTTTCTCTCGAAATGATTTCATACTCTCTACATCAAAAGGCAGAAATGGGAATTAAATAATGTAATGAAAGTGAGAGTGTATTGAAAATTAATATAAACTACTTAAAGCTTTAGGTGGGTTTATTACTATCACTAGATTACCAGCGCCGTCCAAAAGAGCTTTCTATCTCTATATAAATGTTTTACATATGTGCTGTCCAACAGAAGCCACAAACACATTGTACTGGAATTTTGGAAATGTGTCTACTACAATGGAGGAATGGAATTTTCTCTTTTCTTGACTTTTACTTAATTTTAACTTAAATTTAAATAACCACATATAGTTAGTGGGTGGTCCATACATAGACGCTAGTGGAAATCTGTTGTTTGGACATGCTCAGCATCTATTTCATATCTCTCTAGTGACAATACTATGATGGTACCATGTGTCAGCCTGACTGGACTAAGGGATGTCCAGAGTCCACATAAAATGGTATTTCTGGCTGTATTGGTGGAGGATGTTTCTGGGAGACATTAGTATTTGAACTGGTGAACTGAGTAAGCAGAGGGCATATCTAGCGGAAGTGGGCACCATCCAAACCACTGAGGGCCCAAAAAGAACAAAAAGTCAAAGGAAGGGTAAGTTTGCTCTCTGCTTGAGCTATCCATCTTCTCCTGCCTTCAGACATCATGGCTCCTGGTTCTCAGGCTGTCAGGCTCAGACCAGGACTCACACCATCAACCTATTCCTTCTCCCCCTAATTACATCACTACCTGACCTTGTTTTTTAGATTGTAGACAGCAGATTGTGAGACTTCTTGACCTTCACAAAAGCCAATTCTTATAGTAAGTCTCCTCATATAGATCTACATACCTGTATCCGTATCTATCCTGCTGGTCTGTTTCTCTAGAAAACTCTGGCTAAGTATCCAGGTATCCTTTGGAGGGATTAGTGTGTGGTCAGTCATGCTGTCTTGCTCTAGCCAAGTGCACATGTTCCAGATGAAGCCAGAGATTATCAGTCAGGACTTGGAATTTTGAAGGAACTTTTGCAAGAATGGGGAGAAAAACAAGTGATTAGAGTTGATTCTACCCAGTAGCAGTGGTGTCTCTGACACTCTTCATTCATTCCTGCCACCTGGTTCTCCTGGATTTCCCACTGCCTTCAAAGGCCGTTCTTCAGCCACTGCTTCTTTGTGGGCTGTGGGCCACCCCACAGTGTCAATTAAGTTAACTCCTATTGCTACAACCTGACCAATATGTACGATAACAATACTGCAAAGTATTGATTTCTCAACAAAGATCAAGTGAATTCAAAGAACATGTTTTATAGGTCTTCCAAGATTCTTTGAGTGTGAGAAATCTCTAGATTTATTCCACTGTGTCCAAATAACCCTCTAATATGTTTGTTATCCCTTTTAATCTGAAAAATGCCTCTTAAAGTAAAAATGTTCATAAGAAGCTGGTGGGAGAAATCCATACCCGGGTATCTTTGAATCTTCCATCCAGGCAGGAAGTGGGCATGCAGCAAGCCCCTGTACAAAATCTTCCCTCATGGCAAGTGGTGTAAAGAGGCCAAGATGGGAGGTGCTAACAAATGCTATCAGGTCTACCTAATCACTTGTCATTTTTCTGTAAGGTCCAGTGATTTCTACACCCCCACATTTTTTTTCTTTAGTCTCATCACATCTTTGTTCAAAACCTTCCCATTATATTCAGAGAAAAAAATGTAAATTTGAAAAAGGAGGCCCTGTAAGTTTGACCCCTGCTTAGTGGAGGTAATTTAAGATTTATTCTCTGACCCCACCCCCCTCTATTCTGACTCTTGTTCAGCTGCTTCAGCACATGGACCTCCTTTGCTACTCCCCTAATTTGCCAGGAGAAGGGTAGCAGAAAAATGCCACCCTCAAAATATGACTGTAGGATCTCAGGACAGGCCACTGTGTAATGTGCCATATTGGTTACTGTGAGCTGTAAGCCCCTGAAAAACAGCAAATGCAGGAAGAGCCTTTCTCTAAACTTCCCTTATATGCCTAGAGATGTTCCAAAAGGAACTCATTTATCATAAATCCCCTCCTGGGGAGTTTCATCACAGGTAAGGAGACTACACGGCAACACTTCACCCAGATAAACTCTGTCACAAACTCTCACACCTCCCTCCTATTTTCTTCCAAGAGCCCATTCATCTTTCTTAGAACTCACTGACTCTCCCCCAAGAGATCTGTACCCCACCCTTTCCTTATTAAGAGCATAGTTAAGCCTGAATTCTAAAGTCACCTCCTTGGGTTACTCATTTTTCCTAGAGTGTGCTTGTTTTGCTCTTGTTAATCTATGTTTTAGTATAGACTCAGCCTAGAACTCAGAAGGGTTGAGGAAAATTAGTTTTCCTCCCCATAGGCATGTTCGTGTTTCCAAGACTAATACCTGCTGCTCCTTTGTCTGGAATGTTTCCCCCTAGATACCTTCAAGATCCCTCCCCACTTCAGTCACCTTCTTAGTGACCCCACCTTGCCCAGCCTATTTAAAATTGTAATCTTTCATCCGCCCCATACCTCCTACTCCCCTCCTCTGCTGTATTGTCCTACTTAGTACTCACAATCATCAAGCACACTGTGAACTTGTATATCTTATGAACATTCTATCTCACTTCTATTAGAAGAGAAAGTTCATGAAAGCCTAAAAGTTTGTGATGTTTATGCACTGCTCTAACCCCTGCAACTTAGAACAGTGCCTGGCACACAATAAGCGCACAATAAATATGTTCAGAACAAACAAATCTTTTCGACCTAAAGAAATTCACTATCTGTTCTTATTTTCCTCTTTCTTAAAAGTTTTATTTTGAGAGAGCGTGAGAGAGAGGGAGAATCCCAAGCAGGGTCCATGTTCCACACAGAGCCTGCCATAGGGCTTGATCCCATGACCATGAGATCATGACCTGAGCTGAAATCAAGCCTTGGGCATTTAACCCACTGAGCCACCCAGGCACCCCCTCTTCAATAACTTCTGACCAGTCAACTGATCACCTAGTTTTAAACTGCTTTAGTATAGATTATAGTAAAATATCTTTATGTTGTTTAATTTAATAAGTATTTCTTGATTCTCACTATTATTTACAGAATAGTCCCAGGCCCTTTTCTATGTGCAAGGCTGTAGCAGACACTATCAGTGCTTCAGCCCACACCCTTTGACCCAGCTGAATCTAGCAGGAGGTGTGGAAAGACACCACTTTACCTGCTAACAGCTTCCTATCCCTATTTAGCTACCGGGTCTCCTCAGCCAAAGGGCTCTGACGCCAAGACAAGTTGCCCTGGTCCACTCAGTTACAACTAGAAGTGTGAGGTTATCACTGCTAGAGGCCATGTTCACCCAAGAGGAGGCAGAAAGTAGTGGATCAATGTCCCAGCCTCCAATCTGTGGGACACACAGTTTCTTGAGGGCCCTAGAGATTGAGCCCCAAGTGCTCACAGTAGCAACCCACCTCTTACTACACCCTTAAGGGACTTTCTATCCTTTCTATCTCATACTGTTATTTCGTCACTTGTGAGTTTGGGGTTCATCTTCAAACTCAACTACCTGCAGATAAGACCTGGTCTCAGATTTTCAGGAGTAGAGAAAGAAGGTAAAAACCTGGTCATTCACGGTCTTTGGTTGGACTGGTAGATCCA
The DNA here is from genome assembly GCA_017311185.1 of Proteles cristata cristata. Lineage (NCBI taxonomy): Eukaryota > Metazoa > Chordata > Mammalia > Carnivora > Hyaenidae > Proteles > Proteles cristata. Next base: position 972,347 of record JAESUZ010003859.1, on the reverse strand, counting down.
CAGGTCCTAATAAGTAACCAGGCACCTGTTGCTAAGCAAGTCACTCCTATTTCCTTCAATGGAAAGCAGCCTGGGACCTAAGAAGCAGCTGAACATGAGTACTGAGGAGGTTTCCTGGGTAGTCCTGCAGCAAGTTTGAAGATACTTAGTGCATTTATCCCCTTAGCTGAATGGGAAATTCTGGGCCAGAGAAAAGAATTTGAAATGCATATTTGTAACTGTCCTTAGAAAATGCTGTGACCCCAGACATGCCTGATATCCCACCATGGGCTTCTCCCCCCGCCCCCCCTTCTTCACACTGTCAGGCTCTCCTTTGCTCTTTCTCACATTTTCATTCTCCCCCTAGAAAAGTAAGGTCAAGAAGGATGAATAGATTGAGAATATCTCCTTAATCTCCTGTGACTATAGAAGATGATGATCCCCAAAAGGGTCACTAGCATGATTCATGCCTGAGGCGGACCACACGTCAGCTTAGCAAAAAGAACAACAAAATCATTCAAAGCACATCCGAGTGGAGTTTGCCAGAAATGACATAACACTGGGTGACGTCAAGCCCAGCACCCATATATGCAGTGGCTACCATCTACAAAATGCAGTTAAGAATGATTGATCATCCTATCACAGATCATAAATTCAAATTGTAATTAACATGCAAAAGAGAAGAAGTATCTTGTAATCTCAACAGAAAATTGCTTTGACTTAGGATTTATTGTTTTATCTTCTTTGGTCCACTGCCATTCTGAATAGACAAAAATATAGATTTGAGTTTTACTTTCTGATTTGTTTCAGATTGACATTTGCTTTTTTCTCTTTTAGTTTCATCAGCACATGTGGGGGGCAAAAAGGGGGAGACTTAAAAGGCTTGCATCAGAAATCCAAGATCTGATTCAAAAAAATCATTCTAATGAGTAGTTTTCAAACAATGGTCCAGGCGTCCTAGCATTCTGACAAGGCATCTCATGGCCACTGGGAACCAAAAAGGGAATATCTGGCCCCCTGCCTTGCTTCACCAGACCATTTCTATTTGCTGCATTAGAGTTCTGGGGAGGATTCTGTTTGAGAAAAAAAAAAATCCCACTGCTAACATTAAATTTGAAAAACTGTTATCTTATATTTTAATACCATGCCTATATATTCATTGAGTGATAATTAAGGAAGAATTGTTCCTCCATTTGCTATATTAGGGAATCTAAGCTTTTCACATGTATTCTAGTTTGCTGAAAAAAGTGGGCATTTGTTGACAGTTTTAATTGTTTGCTGGTTAAGTTAGCTTTGTTATGAAGTCATCTCCTCCCATTTTCAGGAAATTCTCCCATTCCATCGTGTGCAACGTTGGGGGCCACAGTGCCCCTATCTTTCTCTCTGAAAGTTAAGGAAGGAGTACTCCTTTTTCCCACCCCTGGTGACCATGTGATGATATGGGTCCACTCGATTAGATGCAGAGATAGTTTCTGTTGCTAACAATCAAGAATCAAACTGGAGGTATAAAAACATAGGTATAAAAATAAACACACTCATGTTTGGTTTTCTCTATTATAAAGACTTGATCTAGATAACAATGCTAGACAGCATTTCTAATGGATAATTAGCTATATGTTTTATGCTGGTTAAAGTTAAGTAAATGATAAATACTAAACCCATAAGTCATGCTTCATGATCCATAGGCTTTGTTTCTGAAATGCAAGAGACACAAGATTTTTCTTTTGTAGAATTTATAGGAAAAAATTTTGGATGGGAATTGGACAGCTCCTTAACTCTTTCAGTGCAATAACCTTCCATTTGGACTTTAGAATGTGGGCAACTCTCCTGAGGTCTCTAAATTTACTTATAAAATGTCTGCAAAATGTCTCCAAACACACCTATCTTGATAAAGCACAATGAATGAAAAATGTTTCTGACTAGAGACAACGTGGCCATGGCATGGGTAGTGATTAGCTTATGAGAGAAATCAACAGCAGAGATAGGAGTGATATATATTAGTCAGGATAGGTTATACCACACTAACATAACAAACAAAACCCCAACTCTCAGTGGCCAACCATAACGCATATTTCTTTTTTTTATGTTCATTTATTTTTGAGAGAGAGGCAGAGTATGAGTGGGGGAAGGGCAGAGAGAGTGGAGGCCACAGAATCCAAAGCAGGTTCTAGGCTCCGAGACGTCAGCACAGACCCCCCTATGCGGGGCTCGAACCTATGAATCATGATCACCATGAGATCACGACCTGAGCCAAAGTCAGATGTTCAACCAACTGAGCCACCCAGACACCCCACACAGATTTCTTTCTTACTCATGCAGTTCTGATGTAGGATGGGTAGCTTTCCAAAACAGCTGCTCTGGTCTTTGCATCTGCCCTTCAAGAAACACCCCACTCATTACCGCTGTCAAGTCCTTGTGGCCAAGTGGCACCACATGATCCAAAATCTTACATGTCTCCTCAGCTTTTTTTTTTAATTCTTTAAATAAGAGGCTGAGCAGCATGAATAACAGCTGCTGCAGTGCTATTGTTTTATATTATTTATGACTGCTATTATTATTATCAAAATTTATAGCAATCATTAGGCAACAGCCACTCTGACTCGCTCAGCCAGCAATCTGTCACTCTTCTCCTTGGGTGAAGGGAAGGGAAAGGACGTGAGCAGTTACAGAACAGACAAAGATCTGGGTAGTCTTATGCTAAGGATGATGCAATCCTCATCCCAGAGAGCTGATGAGACCTTGATAAGGGAGAAAGAGAGAGTGGGCACATATGCGGGCAAGGAGGAAGGAACAGGAGCTAATGAAGGAGATCTGGCACCCTGTCAGAACTCTAGAAGCCAAAACACCAAAGATGAAAGGAATCCGGGTACGGCAGAGCCAGGGTCCACAGAGAAGGTGGCTGCACCATGAGGAGCCACAAAGGATGCCTTCATTCATGATAAGCAGCAAAAATAAATATGCCAGCAAGGTTTCCTTTCAAGGCCAGAAGCAACTCCAGCTTCTTGATCCTGATTTAGTATTCACAGCACAATATCCGTGCTCACCCTGTGACTCATAAACTAATAAAAGGAAGACCTCATCTGGTCAAGAACATAACTGCATAAAAGCGAAAGCCATCCATGTCAGACACCATAATTAACTTCGCAGGTTAATTTTAATGATTGTCAATTTATGGGAAACATTCCTTAGGAATACAAATGCTCTGATCTCACCTGAATTACTTACATCTTTCTCGTAGCCCAATGCCAATGAAAATAAAAACTACAGAACATAATTGCCATCCGGGGTTAAGACAACAGTGATATTGATATTAGTACAACCCCTTGCATTTGAAGAGTGGTTTTTCATCTTTTTCAAAGTGCTTATAATCTATTATCTCATTTGATCTTTATGAGAACTCTCTACAATAGGACATTACATTTCATTTTCAGGACCTTGCACTAGCTCCCTGAGGAGAAGGATAACGTGGCATGTAGGCTACAAATCTCCAGTTCTAGCTTGGTAGCTGGCACAAAGCAAGCACTCAAAAAATGTAGACAGAATTAATAAATAAATAAGTGACTGTGTGAAAGGTATTTCTATTTGAATAATGAGAAAACTGAAGTCCATAGGAGTTTCTTTGCTGCAAATCACAATGCTATTTGGTGGCAGAACCTGGGTACTGTCTCCTAGCTTTGTGTTCTTTTCATGTATGCAAATCTCAGTGTAGAAATAGTGCACTTTATATATAACTTCAAGTAAGAAAACATGATCCAAAGAACACACAGCAGAGACAAACCTAATGCAAAACATCATTCTGTTTTGTTAGCCCTATTTCCCATCAGCTGATAAAAGTTGACTACAAGCCAACTCTACCTTTCATAGTTGAAACCTCATTTTAATATGTCCATAGGAAACTGATAAACAAATGGCCAGACTCACAGAAATGTTCTCAGTCTTCTGAGGAAACTGCCTTTGGTTAAAGGAGTACAAAGGAGTCAGGAGAGAGAGAGAGGAGAGATGGGGTAAGGGATGGATGGGTGGCTGGGTGGGTGGAAGGAAGGAAGGAAGGAAGGAAGGAAGGAAGGAAGGAAGGAAGGAAGGAAGGAAGGAGGGAAGGAGGGAAGGAGGGATGGAAGGCAGGAAACTAGCCAACAGGGTCTGTGGGCTTGCACCTGTAGCATGCAGGGGCCATGGACATGGGGGACACCCAATGGTATTCACTCCCAGCAAGTTTCAGTGGGATCTTTCCATGGACACCTCTCCCTAATAAAGTGGAATCCCACTAACCAGTGCGCCACCCCCATGGACATCTTTCCAGCAGGTTCCAGGGCACAGAATCTCCCTAGGTATGTCTTCGCCAGGTATGTCTTCGCCAGTGTTTTCTCAGCACATATTACCAGTACAGCATCACCCCAAAAAGGGGCTTTTCCCAGTGCCATACAGGGCACTTTCCCAGGAACTTCTGACATGGAATCTGAGAAGGATTTTCCTGCCACTCAGTAGTCCACACTCACACCTTCTCCTGTCATCTCAGCCTGGGGAAGGGGGTATGTTTCAAACGTTCTTCTTTTCTCGGATGCTCTAATTCAGCCCTAGTAGTAGTAGCTGTTCCCTAGACAGAATTTTCCTATCCTCCTTAGAGTATCTTTTGATCCCTTTGTAGGGATCTCTTGTACCATCTCTTGTTGTAATTAATAATCTTTTTTATTTAAATTTCCTTGTTCCAGTTACTGAGTTTCCTAATGGGACAATGACAGACATAGTCCCAGGAGACAGCCCTTTAAAGTTGGGATTTGGTCATTAGTTTGAGCATCTCCTTGAGCATAGGCTGAATGCTGAACAGCTTGTCAAAGGGGAGCAAGATACTAGTAATCTGTGGCATGAAGTGACATCACAATTAATCATGTTACCACCTGTGGTTGATTGTGATACAGTGCCAACCAAAGCAAGGGACATGGAAGCCCAAGTGACTATTGCACTTGACTGCTGCAATAATGGTGGCTACCATACTTGTGGTGTGGGATGGATTGTGACTCCTGAGTGGATTGCAGTGATCCTACAAATCACTTGACCAGAAAACTGGCTGGGAAATCCCCATCCTTTAAAACTGTCACTATTTTCTGCTGGCGAAGACACAGTATCACCTGCATCCTCTCTACAAGTCCCTTCACTCTCTCAGGCAGCTCTTCCCCATTTGCTGCCACTACTGAGTTCCAAACAATTAGCATGTGTGAATAATATTTTCCAAAATTTTCACAAATGCACCCTCTCTTTACCAAAGTAAATTAACAAAGGAATTATTTACTCCTGGATATCTGATACACACTTTATAGGAAAGTAAATAACTATCACCACACATAATATACATTTAAGTTCAAGTAATAAGCTGTCACGTAAAATAACTCAGAGCTGAAGGAGATTGTAAAGTCCACACGATCTCTACAAGCCAAAGCTGCTCTTATGACAATAGTTATCCCACAGCTTCTAAAAGTCTCAAACTCTTGAGGAATAGTTAAACGTTATCCTTAACTTTGCCACTTGGTTTTCTCCAGTACAAAACACTGTTGCCCTAATATTTTATAATCATATATATGGGAGGCATGAATATCCAAGTGAGTAAATGGTTTGCTGTGGGGAATAAGCTTAGGAATTCCCTGGGCCTGCATTGATGGGTTAACAAGGCATAAAGAATTAGAAAGCTATAGCATCTACACACCCAAGTTTGTGTAATCAAAATTAGGTAATAAGATTAGGAAAACTGGACAAATGCCCCCAGGATAGGACAAGTGGAGCATAGGTCTTCAGTATAGGACAAAGGTATAGGAATAGGGAGTCTCAGGATGAAAACATCCAAGATGAAATAAATAAGGTTAGGTATTCAGGGCGGAAATGCCCCCCAACTTATTACAATAGCAGAAAGCTGCTTTCACAGGAAGGAAGGACCAAATTAGGTAAACAGGTAAATAGAGCTATAGACTGCAACCTTCCACCCAGCACCAGGGTCTTGTTTTGTATTGACCCAAACCCCTAACACCACATATCTCCAAAACTCTCTTTTCCCCACACCCATGAGTTAATGTTCACGATTTCATTGTCTCTCTATGCACGCCCATCATGCTTGTAAGCCTTCTGATCCTAATAAAAACAGAGCAAGGACCCTTACTCAGGCTCTTATCTCCTCCCAGACATTGGGCATTAGCCTCTCTTACATTTTTAATCCTGCATCCTACTCTCTTGCTGGATAAGAGAGAAATCCAGACCCAGAGTCTACAGACAGTTTGCTAAAGGTCAGCTAACTAGTGAGTATTGTTCTGGATATTTCCATTGCCCTCTAAACCCATTCTCCACCCTTTTCCACCTTGCTGTACATCCGGGGCAAGTGACCTCCATGGACCACATAAACAGATTTTCTTTGTCCTCTGGCTTCTAGCTGTATTGAGTCAATGGAAGATAAAAAGGAAATTATAGATCAGTAAAAGCAGGTCATTCCCCTGACTCTCTTACCGCAATACCACAGGTCGACAGTATCTGTCTTCCTCTACTGAAGTTCAAAAGTGAAGGCAGGAAGTGAAGATCCCAGCTTTGCTTCATGTCATGAAGCACTTTCCTATGGTCACAGCTAGAACCACAGCTTTTTCTGGTTTCCTACAACCATTTCCTTTCCTTGCCTTTTCATATGTAGTAGTGGCTCAATGCTATTGCTCACCTCAGGATTCTTTACCTTCTCTAGCTAGTATACTTCAACCATCCCTATAATTGCCAAGACCCACATGGACATAGAAATAGAATGGGATTTGAAGCCAGGAGGTTTTATGGTACTTAGACCATGGTGTTTCTACTGAACTTCACTGTATCCACATGTGTTCTATGTTCTAGCTGGGCTACAAGCATGTGCCATATACTCTTTTTCCACTGCCTTTATCCATGGTAATTCCCTTTTGCATTTCCTATTCACTGCTTCTACCTATCAAATTATATACAAACTCAAAGACTGTACTAAATTTCCATCTTCCCCATGAGGTTTTCTTTAACCCTTCTGTGGGTCTGTCTTTACTGATAATTATAGTTTACCATACTTACCTTGACATTTAGCTATATATTATCTTGAACAGTTTCTATTCATTTATATATGTCAATCTCATACCCTAGCTACTTTATACACTATAAAATGTATATTTTAAATGAATTCTTTATCACCCTCAATGTGCCTAGCAAAATCAAGAACATATATAATATAATAAAGAAAATAGTTATTCATAGGGTGCCCGGGTGGCTCAGTTCAACATCCAAGTTTGGCTCAGGTCATGATCTCACTGGTTGTGAGTTCGAGCCCTGCATCAGGCTCCACCCTGTCAGCACATAGTTAGCTTTGGATCCTGTGTCTCTGCACCCCTTCTCTGCCCCTTCCCCACTTGCTCTCTCTTGCTTGCTCTCTCTCTCTCTCTCTCTCTCTCCGAAACAAATATAACATTTAGAAAAAGAGATATTGAGAGGTCACTGCTAGAATGGTGACACGAGGAGTGCATAGACCAACTTCCCAGTGAAACAACCATATCTGGTCTAAAAAAAATCATTACAAAACAACATTTAAAGTCTTTTGAACTTGCTCTAAGGTATATGGCAATATTTATTTTTGAAAATCTACTTCAGGGACACCTGGGTGGCTCAGTTAAGTGTCCAACTTTGGCTCACATCATGATCTCACAGTCCATGAGTTTAAGCCTCATGTCAGGCTCTCTGCTGTCAGCACAAGGCCCACTTTGGATCCTCTATCCCCTTCTCTCTCTAACCCTCCCCCACTCATGCTATTGTTCCCTCCAAAATAAACATTAATTTTTTTAAATAAATAAAAATCTACTTCAAAAATGTACTAATCCTTGGTAAGAACAATAAGAATCTGAGGCACTTGCACTGCTCCATTTCTACCTATGTGCCAGTTCAGCTTAATAGCTTAATGATGAAGGGGCACCTGGGTAGCTCAGTTGGTTCAGGGTCCAACTTCAGCTCAGGTTATGATTTCATGGCTGGTGAGTTCGAGTCCCGTGTCAGGCTCTGTGCTGATAGCTCAGAGCCTGAAACCGGCTTTGGATTCTGTATCTCCCTCTCTCTCTGCTCCTCTCCTGCTCATTCATTCCCTCTCTCTGTCTCTGTCTCTCTCTCTCTCTCTGTCTCTCTCAAAAACAAAATAAAACAAACAAACAAACAAAAACCCAATAGCTTAATCATGGCTAAGTATGGGCAAAAAGACAAACTCTTTCTCTCTCAATTTCCAATAAAGCATTATATTATCTCATTAGGAGGAACATTTCTCATCTCCTCAACTCCAAATCGCAGAGGCTAAATTTCTGGTCAGTATAGGCAAGAGGCCAAGGGCTTCCTTCTTCCATCCAATCCCTACACACACTCACAAACTCTACAGGTCCAAAATACTGTGCCCCAATCACCCTGAGCCCAGCTCATTCATAGAGCAGAGGCCAGCAAAGATGACTAGAAGCTACTGTCCCAACCAGCGCTCTGATCATAACGTGAGTATCACACCACTGCCCCAAACCCCTGCTCTGGAGCAATGATTTAGAGACTCTTCCCAATCAACAAGAATGCAGTCAACAAGAACAGAGAACTCTGAAGCTGTCCCCAAAGTAACTGATGTTATCTGAAGCAGAGTGAGGACTTCAAGTTCCCAAAAACTACAAATATTTTGGTATAAGCAATTAAGACAAAGCTTGCATCACTACATGAGCAACAAACTAAGCTGTAGGTCCAGCTAGTTTACCAGAGACCACCAGAAAAAGAAACAGCTAAGAAGAGCCGCCATGGGAACACAACAAACCTCAAATCTGACCTCAAAAAATACTCCATGCCATATTTAATTGGATCAGATCATAGTGCAATTTATGCCCCAGGGCACTGACTAGAACAATAAAGATGTCAGCCATAAATCAGTGGAAACTAACAGCTGCTTGTGATACCAACAGAGACAGACAGATTAACAGAGAAATCAGGAAGAGAAAGTCAAAGAGAGTCCTAATAAAACCACTGTCATCCCAGGATGACTGTGCTCATGCCAAAACTAAATGTCTCTGCAGGGCAACATCAGAGGCTTATTACTACGAGGGAAATAGACGCCACTAAGGGAGTCTAGCCAAGTTCAAAAACAAATAAGCAAACACCACAAAGAAGCCCCACCAGTGAAAAGGAAATCGGTGTCTAGAAGTTACATGTTACTTAAAATGTCCAATTTTCAACAAAAAATGATGAGACCTGCAAAGAACCAGAAAAGTGTGACCCACAGAATGAAGAAACAGACAACAGAAATTGCTTGACTGGTTTCCAGGCGTTGGATTTAACAGATTTCAAAGCAACCATTATAAACATGTTCAAAGAACTAAAGGAAACCATGTGTGGAGTAACAGAAGCTATGATGACAACTTATTATTAAATAGAGACTATCAATAAAGAAATAAAAGCTTACTTTAAATAAAAGAACTAAGTAGAAATTCTGGATTGAAAAACTACAATAACTGAGATGAGAAAAATCAATAAGGTGCAACAGTGGTTTTGAAATGGCAGAAAAAAAATCTGCATATTTGAGGGCAGGTCAATGGAAATAATCAATCCCACCAAAAAAGAAAAGAAAAAAGAATAAGCACAAATGAACAGAGATGTAGAGATATGTAAAGCACCATTAAGCACATACACATAATGGGGATAGTAGAGAAGACAAAGAGGAGAAAAAATAGTAGAAGATATAATGGCTGAAAACATCCTAAATTGATGAAAAACATTAATCTACATATCCAAGATCAACAAACTCCAAGTAACATAATAACAAAGAGAGCCACACCTGGATACATTAGAAAAATACTGATTCCATTATGTGTACACACACACAGACACACAATATCCTCTTTATCCATTCATCTATGGACTGATATGTGGGTTATTTCCATATCTTGGCTATTGTAAATAATGCTGCAATAAATATACAGGTGTATACATATTTCCAGATTAGTGTTTTGCTTTCTTCAGGTAAACACCAAGTGCTGGAATAATACATAAAGGGGATTAAGAGGACACTTATGATGAGTACAATATATAGAGGGGTGCCTGGGTGGCTCAGTCGGTTAAGCGTCTGACTTCAGCTCAGGTCATGATCTCACAGTTCGTGGGTTCGAGCCCCGTGTTGGGCTCTGTGCTAATAGCTCAGAGCCTGGAGCCTGTTTTGGATTCTGTGTCTCCCTCTCTTTGTGACCCTCCCCTGTTCACGCTGTCTGTCTGTCTCTCTCTCTCTCTCTCAGAAATAAATAAAACATTAAAAAATAATATATAGAATTACAGAGTCATTATAGTACACAACTGAAACTAATATATTAACTGTACTGTAAAAAAACAAAAAGAAAATACTACAAGACAAAGGTAAGAGAGTGCTTTGAAAGCAGCAAGAGAAAAATGACTCCTCACATAAGCACATACAAAGGAGTCTTCAAAATATTAACAGCTGATTTAATATCAGGAGCAATGTAGACAAGAGGAAGTGGGATAACATAGTCAAATTACTCAAAGAAAAAGAAGAATCTCATATCCAAAGAAAGTACCTTTCCAAAATGAAAGTGACTTTTGAAAGTCTCTTGTTGGGGTAATAAAAAATGTTCTAAAATTGATTGCCGTGAGGTTTACACAACTCTGTACATATATTAAAATCATTAAATATACACCCCCCCCCAAATGCCTGTTTTTATTGGGGTTTCATTACATACATAAAATTGATTAAGTCATTGCCCATGTAGTTGATGTACCATGCTCCACTTCCTTCCCTAGAGGTGGGGCTGATATCACGTGGCTTAAAAATCACAGCCCCCTCTAATCACATGGTTGGTCCTTCTGGCCAGCCCCTACCCTAAGTCACCTCATTTGCATAAAATATCAGTAACAAAAAAAAACATCAGTAACAAAGACATTCCAATCACTCAGAATACTTCAAGGATTTAGAAGCTACTTTCCAGGAGCTGGAATAAAGGACAGTCTCTCCTTAGATAAAGCAAAATACTTTAATAAACAGATACAGGAAAACCGACAAAATTAAATAGTCATTCATGATGAAATCTCTCTGTAAACTTTGAATTACAGGAATTTTCAAGTTGCTAAAGGACATCTACAAAAATCTACAGCCAACATCACACTTAATAGTAAAATACTGAATGATTTCCCTATGAGATTAAAAACAAGGCTAGCATACTTGCTTTCATCACATCTACTCTACATTGTACTGGAGGTCCTATTGCAATTAAGCAAGAAAAAAAATAATAAAAAGCATAAATCTCTGAAAGGAAGATATAAAAATTTCCTTATTTGTAGAAGATACAATTATTTGTGGAGAAAATACCAGGGAACTTACAAAACAACTAGGTAAATGATTTGAACAGGCATTTTACAAAGAAAATATACAGATGGCCATAAACACATGAAAGAATGCTTATCATTAATAAGCAGGAAAATGCAAATTAAAACCACATTGAGATATCACTATCTGGGATGCCTGGGTGGCTCATTTGGTTGAGCATTCAACTTTGGCTCAGGTCATAATCCTGTGGTTTGTGAGTTTGAGCCCCATATCAGACTCTGCTGACAGCTCAGAGCCTGGAGCCTGCTTCAAATTCTGTGCCTCCCTCTCCTTTGCCCCTCCTCTACTCATGCTCTCTCTCAAAGAAAAAAAAAAAGTATTTTTTTTTAAATTAAAAACCAATTGGATTGGCTAAAATAAAGAAGCCAGACAATACTAAGTATTAGTCAGGATGTAGAAAAACTGGAATTCTCATACACTACTGATGGTAAAGCAAGATTCAACAATACTTTGGAAAACAACTTATCAGTTTGTTAAGATATTAAACATACACTTACCAAGATATTTACCCTAGAGAAGTTAAAATACATCTCCACAAAACAGTTTTACTTGTAATAGCCAAAAACTGGACATAATCGAAATGTCCAGTGACAATATATAAACTATGATATATCCATACATTAGAATATTATGTAACAAAAAAATGAAGGAACCATTAATATACACAACAGTGTGGATGAATCTCAAAATCATTGTTTTCAGTTTTAAAAAATCAGGCAAAAAAAATGGACATGCTATATGATTCCATTTATAAAAATTCTAACAACACAAACTTAAATATACTGACAGGAATCAAATCTGTGTTTGATAATGTAGGTAGAGGGAGAAATTTATTACAAAGTGTCCCAAGGAAACTTGGAAGGGCGATGGAAATATTTATTATTTTTATTATGTTGATGATTTCTCCAGTATATACATATGTCAAACTTGATCAGATTTATGCTTGAAATATATACATTTCAACTACACATCAATAAATTTGGGAGAAAACGGCAAAAAAATACATGAAGCTTGTTTGTCAGATCTGTCAGTATTTCCTTGTATACAATCTTCTGTTTCCAAATCCTTTGTAACTGCCTATTTCTTTGCCATCCAGAAACTCAATGTTTATCTGTATTTTCTTCTGTTTTTTATAACTTTTTTTCTTTACAAATAGTTTATTGTGAAATTAGTTTCCACATAACACCCAGTGCTCATCCCCACAAGTGCCCTCCTCCATGCCCACCCCTCCTCCCCCCCACATCCACCAGTCCTCAGTTTTTGTCAGCATTCAAGAGTCTCTCATGGTTTGCCTCTCTCCCTTTCCCCCACCATTTCCGCCCTTCTTCTCCCCTTGTTCCTCCGTCAAGTTCCTCCTAATCCTCCTATACGTGCAAACATATGATATTTGTCCTTCTCTGCCTGACTTATTTCGCTCAGCATAACACCCTCAAGGTCCATCCATGTTGTTACACATGGCCAGATTTCATTGTTTCTCATTGCCATGTAGTATTCCATGGTATAGATAAACCACATCTTCTTGATCCATTCATCTGCTGATGGACACTTAGGCTCTTTCCATGTTTTAGCTATTGTGGAGAGTGCTGCTATGAACATTGGGGTACATGTGCTCCTATGCATCAGCATTTCTGTATCCCTTGGGTAAATTCGTAGCAGTGCTATTGCTGGGTCATAGGGGAGTTCTATTGTTAGTTTCCTAAGGAACCTCCACACTGTTTTCCAGAGAGGCTGTACCAGTTTACATTCCCACCAACAGTGTAGGAGGGTGCCCGTTTCTCCACATCCTCGCCAGCATCTAGAGTTCTCTGATTTGACACATCCCCAAAAGCAAGGGAATCAAGAGCAGAAATAAATGATTGGGACCTCATCAAGATTAAAAGCTTCTGCACAGCCAAGGAAACAACCCAGAAAATTAATAGGCAAACAACGGAATGGGAAAAGATAGTTGCAAATGACATATCAGATAAAGGGTTAATATCCAGAATATATAAGGAACTCACCAAACTACACGCCCAAAACACAAACAACCCAGTGAAGTAATGGGCAGAAGATATGAACAGACACTTCTCCAAAGAGGACATCCAGATGGCCAACAGACACATGAAACGATGCTCAGCATCCCTCCTCATCAGGGAAATACAAATCAAAACCACACAGAGATACCACCTCACACCAGTCAGAGTGGCTAAAATGAGCAAATCAGAGAACTCTAGATGGTTTTTATAACTTTTAAAAGATGTTTAACTCATTTCTCACTTTAGAATTCAAATGAGAACCTAGAAAATAAACTAGTACAGTGGAAAAATACAGAAACTACTGGGTTGCACTCATTTTTCATCTAGCCTTTGGAAATAAAACTCCTAGTAAGCTAGGGGCTCCTGGGTATATTAGTTAGTTAAGCATTCAGCTTCATCTCAGGTCATGATCTCAGGGTTTGTGGGTCCAAGCCTCACATTGGGCTCTGCCCGGACAGCTCAGAGCCTGAAGCCTGCTTCAGATTCTGTGTCTCCCTCTCCCTCTCCCCCACTGTGCTCTTTCTCTCTCAAAAATAAACAAACTTAAAAAAAATTCCTATTAAGCTAAAAATGGTCAGTGAAAGAATGCACTGCCTAATTAGAAATGAAGTCAACGTGCTTCACCCTCAAAATGAGAAGAGTGTCTCAACTGCCCTGCAAATGCCTTGAGTGTGTCACAATTAACTAATTATTGAGGACATTATTTCACTGCTTGATTAGTTGGCAGTCACTATGAAAGAGAATGTCATCCCCAAAAATCCAAATCTAGAATTTCTAGAAGTTAACTAACTGCAAAGTTCAGTTTTCATGTTTAAGTAAAGGAAAAAAACACTGATGTGGGAGAGGTATATATTTCTAATCATCAATCACATTTGATTTAGGAAACATTTGTTTGAAATAGGAGCAAATATCATACATCTTGCAATTATCTTTATTTCAGATATTCTGTTCTATATTATTCACAAACCATCAAAACTATTTCACATTTTATTTATTTTTTTTTAATTTTTTTTAATGTTTTTTATTTATTTCTAGGAGAGAGAGAGAGAGAGAGCGTGAGCAGGGAGGGTCAGAGAGAGAGGGAGTCACAGACCGAAAGAGGCTCCAGGCTCTGAGCTGGCAGTCAGCACAGAGCCCGACGCGGGGCTCGAACCCACAACCGCGAGATCATGACCTAAGCGAAAGTCGGAAGCTTAACCGACTAAGCCACCCAGGCGCCCCGAAACTATTTCACATTTTAAAATCTACTCCTTTTTCTGGCACTAAAAAGAACACAAAAATATGTTTAAAAACATTAAATGTAATTCCTACATTAAAACAATGATGAATAGAAAGCAAAATAGTTCTAACCTCTGTTAGAATACTCCCTAACAAGAACATATTAACTGATCTTTTTATCACTGGTCAATAGAATTGGATCTTGAAATACTGAAATTAGAAGTAGTTTGTGACCTTTCGATGGTAAACTCAGTCTCCTACAGAGTTGTACTGTTAGAACAAATGGAACCTAAGACCCCATGACATACCTTAATGGGAACATTTTAGGATTTGGCATTCAGCAAAATGAGGGCACAATTAAGCCCTTTGCCTTTCAAAATAAATGTAATTGTTCAACTCTTAGAACTATAATTTTCTCAGCATACACACACACACACACACACATATACACACATACATATATCATTTGCAAACATCATTAAGTGCTAATTTATAATCATTATCTGAAAAATACTCCTGGTTGTTATTAACCTTGAACTAGCATTTTTGTCCAAAGACTCAATTAGAATAGATTGATTAATTTTCATCCTATGTCTGCCTTCTAGTGTTATTTTGGTAGCATTACCCCCTTCTCTTTTATAAGGAGGAACAAAAAATCTAAAGCATAAGCCCAAGTCATAAAAATCCACTTTGTAGTAGAAATAATAACCCAGTCCATGGTTCCCTTCATTAGATGGACTTCGTTGCAACTACACTATTCATTTATGCAACAAGTATTTGTTGAGGTTCTACAAAGTGCTGAGCACTATGCTAGGTTTTGGTAATAATGGTAAAGAAAAGTCTTGATTGCTCTCCCCACAGAGAGGACTGTGGTGAATATAGTCATAGAAAAATAAGCTGGAAAGGACCTTGGAAATCACAAGCCCTTCATTCCGCCAAAAAAAAAAAAAAAAAAAAATCCCACAGAAATGAAATTACTTGCTAAATGCCAGACAAACTGGTGGCCAAACCCATATTTCATTATGAAGGATTTAACTTCATCTTTGATGTTGTAAAACTGAGTTTATAGGACTCCCAAGTTGCACAAAGCGATCTTTCTAGAACGCTTTCATGCACTTACATGGGACATGAACCAAAAAGCCTACGCTGCTGCTGCTGGTGGTGGTGATGGTGGTGATGGTAGTTAAAACAACCAACACTGACATGTACTGAGAGTTTTGTTGAGTTCCAAGCACTATTAATGCCACTAACTCATTCAATCATCACAACTTTATAAGGTAGACATTATCATCAATTCCAATTACAGATGAAGAAACTGAGGTTCAGAGAGGTGAAGTAACTTGCCAAGGTACCTCAAAGATAGTAGTTCTGAGGTCCCACTCAAACCTACTCAGGTCTTCCTTATGACAAAATAAATGCTCCAACTGCTACACAAACATTATACAAAAAATAAGCTTATGAAAGATTTCACTGAACTTCTCATCAGGGCATAGAAAATATGTAGTGTAACTGAAAAGGAGAGAGATACCATAGATGGCACAGTAGAACAAGCTTTGTAACAGGCTCCCAGTCTCTTTGGAAGGTTGAAAACCATGACATTTCTGTAGGTATTTGAGTAGCTCTGGTCATTTTGGCACTCATCATTTTTTTGTACTTTGTTAACATGTCAGACCAGCTGAAAGCAGATTTCAGTGGTTTCTTTAGTTCTTCAGAATGAGCACAAAGGTCTACCCTACTGCTTCATAAATGATTCACTCATTCTACACATTTTTATTGAGTGCATACTATATATTAAGCAGTGCCTGTAGTGCTTGGAATGTATGGTGAATAAAATCAACAGGATCCCTGTTCACATGATTATGTTTGAGAAGGGAGAAATGATTGAGTCTCTCTTTCCAGTGAGAGCCCTACTGGCCACTTCTGTCTACAAATGGACTTGTCTTCTGCAGCCTGAAAAGGTTACCCTTCCTGCCCTATCCATTCACCAGCCCCCAGCCCCACCAAAACTGGTGTTCTTGAGATCTCTTCTTTCTAGACTTTAAACTTCTTCCCATTTTTGCCTCTGAACGTGCTGCTGAGCTGTTCCCTCAATGACCTTTTGGTTCTAAGACCAGGCAAAGAAGATGGTAGGCTGAATAATGTCCCCTCTCCCCCCCAAAAATACCCAGGTCCTAATCCCTAACACCTGTGACTGCTACTGTACATGGTAACAAGAACTTTACAGATAAAGGATCTTGAGATAGGGTAATTAATCTGGATTATCCAGCTCGACCCTAAACATAATTATGAGTTCTGTTATAAGAGGGACTCAGAGGGAAGTCTGAAGATAGAAGAGAAGACAACGATGTGAAAGTAGAACAAGGAGAGAGATTTCAAGACACCACACCACTGACCCTGAAGACAGAGACCAAGGAATGCAGCACTAGAAGCTGGAAAAGGCAAAGAAACAGATTCCCTCCTAGAGCCTCTGGAGGGAACATGGGCCTGCTGATACTTTGTTTAGCTTCATGAAAGCCATTTCAGATTTCTGACTTCTAGAACAGTAAGAGAATAAATGTGTGTTCTTTTAAGCTGAGAAGTTTGTGGTAATTTTTTTTTAATATATATATATATTTTTTTAATTTCTGAGAGAGAGACAGAGCATGAGCAGGGGAGGAGCAGAGAGAGGGAGACAGAATCTGAAGCGGATTCCAGGCTCTGAGCTGTCAGCACAGAGCCCAACACAGGGCTCAAATCCACAAACCATGAGATCATGACCTGAGCTAAAGTCAGATGCTTAACTGACTGAACCACTCAGGTGCCCCTGTGGTCATTTTTTGTTTTACATTAACACAGGAAACCAACACAGAGGATGGTTCTATGAGTCTTCACCCACATCTATAATCTCTTAGTCTTTCTGATCACACATCTGGATGATGTTTCTCCAGATTCCTTTCAGTTTCTTCTTCTCTTTCTTAAAACTCTCTACAGACCTTAATAAAGATGCTGTAGGTCTTGAAATTCTCTCTCTTATGGATTCCTTGATGGTTCACTACTTGGCTTATTCACTTATCTCTAGAACCACATAATCTCTGTCTCCTCTGACAAGGTCCTCCTCCCTCCCTTTCTCCATGGTTTCTGCTCTCCTCTTTGTATATCTCCTCCTTGACAATCTCATCCACTCTGAGAGTTTTAACTGTAACAGTATTGCACATAATAACCAATTCTGTGGACCCAGTTCTAGACTTGTGCTTTTCCAACTAACATGTCTGAGCCTACATCTATCTGACTGACCTCACCAGGAATTCAGAAAATTTAGGGACGCCTGGGTGGCTTAGTCGGTTAAGCGTCTGACTTTCACTTAGGTCATGATCTTGCGGTTCGTGGGTTCGAGCCCCGCGTTGGGCTCCATGCTGACTACCAGCTCAGAGCCTGGAGCCTGTTTCAGAGTCTGTGACTCCCTCTCTTTCTGACCCTCCCCTGCTCACGCTGTCTCTCTCTCTCTCTCTCCTAGAAATAAATAAAACATTAAAAAAAAAGGAATTCAGAAAATTTATTGAAAAAATTCAACTTTCTCCTTCTTTCCTGTGTTTGTACCTGGCACCACCATGGTCTCAGACAGCTGGCGAATCAAGACTTAGAGTCCTCTTTGTGGAGGAATGAGGCTTTGCATCAATTTTTATATGTATCTGTTATAGTCATTTAACATAGACATTAAATCAATTTTGTTGAATATTTACTATATCCCAGATACTAAGCTAAGCTACAGATACATTAATGTACCGAATAGAGTTACCTGCCCTTGTAGAAGTTACATTCTAGTAAAGAGGGCACACAATTAACAAATTAACAAGTAAATGTGTGTGTTCAGTGGTGATAAGTAACACAGAGAAAAGCAAGAGGCTATGGCAGAGACTGCTAGCTGTTTTTCCAGTATCAATATTCCAGAATAACATTTCCCAGCCTTCCTTGCAGTTAGATTTACCCATGTGACTAAATGCTAGTAAATGGAATATGAACAGAAGTGGAAGGTGTCATTTTTAGGCCAAAGCTGTTAAAAACAGATTTATCTTTATGTTTGCTGCAGGTTTTCTATATAGAGAGACTCTTGAAGGGATCTAGAATATACCACTGTGCATAAGGATTATTTTGAAATGCTGATATTTTAGAATCAACACAAGCAGAAAGAGTTTTTTTCTGAGATCCTCTTAGCAGCCTGAAAGCAGAGTCTCCCAAAAGAAGTCAAGGGTCATAAAGCCCTTTCCCAGGAACTGTGCAACCAGGGAAATTTAGCCCCCATCTCAGGAGATAAGGACTCAGCACTGAGATAAGAAATTGCCTAAATCGGGAATTTTCACAACCAGATCATATCTCCCACCTATTCTCCTAAAGGTCTATTTATTTTTCCTAAAAGTCATTTGTTTTCCCTTAAGTCCACTTCTCCTTCCCCATCAAGATGGTATATAAGCCCCAAAGTCTTACCATCATTTTGAACTACATTTTTTATGAGTTTCCATTTATTTTTATTATAGCTTATTGTCAAGTTAGTTTCCATATAACACCCAGTGCTCACCCCATCAAGGGCCCTCCTCCATGCCCATCACCCATTTTATCCTCTCCCCCACACCCCATCAACACTCAGTTTGTTCTCAGTATTTAAGGGTCTCTTATAGTTTGCCTCCCTCCCTGTTCTTAACTATTTTTTTACCCTTCCCTTCCCCTATGGTCCTCTGTCAAAGTTCTCCAGTTCCACATGTGTAAAAACATATGGTATCTGTCTTTCCCTGCCTGATTTATTTCACTCAGCATAATACCCTTGAGTTCCATCCACGTTGCTGCAAATGGCCAGGTTTCATTCTTTCTCATTGTTATGTAGTATTCCATTATATACATAAACCACATCTTCTTGATCCATTTGTCAGTTGATGGACATTTAGGCTCTTTCCATGATTTGGCTATTGTTGAAAGTGATTATGACCTCCCATTTATGTGGCTACATGGATAGGATTTGTTTCCTTTCTTGCTCTGTCTTTTGTCAGTTTCATTTGCAGGCCCTCGATTACTTAAACTAAAAGAGTAGAAGAAGTGTTTGCTAGTTGAATTTTCATTTAAGTGTGTTATATTTTATCAGGTACCTTTTCTACCATCTATCAAGATAACATGGAATTAATGACATTAATTTAATCTATCATATTAATAGATTTTTCTATGTAGATCATTTACTTAGTGGGTATTTATCTATCTTCACATTTTTAGAATAAAACTTGCTTGGTCATTGTGGCAGAAGCTGCTAATTATCCACCAAAATTTATTATTTTTTTTAATCTCCTCTATATCCCCCATAATAGAGTTGAAATTGAATGTGGTGACTGAATTATAAACAGAGTGCTGGTAAATGAGTCTCCATCAATTTACAAATATTTTAGAAAATTACACAAAAAAGACAATCTTATCAATAGCCTGATCTGCAGAAACCTATAGACTCAGTTTTCTGGAGCCCCAACATCAGCCTCTCTGCCAAACCGATGGGGGAACAAAGGCAGGAGGGAAATAGCTTGTAAAATTAAATTCCTTTATTTTTTATTTTTTTTTTTTTACAAATAGTTTATTGTCAAATTAGTTTCCACATAACACCCAGTGCTCATCCCCACAAGTGTCCTCCTCCATGCCCATCCCTCCTCCCCCCCACATCCATCAGTCCTCAGTTTTTGTCAGCATTCAAGAGTCTCTCATGGTTTGCCTCTCTCCCTTTCCCCCACCATTTCCGCCCTTCTTCTCCCCTTGGTCCTCTGTTAAGTTCCTCCTAATCCTCCTATACGTGCACACATATGATATTTGTTCTTCTCTGCCTGACTTATTTCGCTCAGCATAACACCCTCAAGGTCCATCCATGTTGCTACACATGGCCAGATTTCATTGTTTCTCATTGCCATGTAGTATTCCATGGTATAGATAAACCACATCTTCTTGATCCATTCATGTGTTGATGGACACTTAGGCTCTTTCCATGTTTTAGCTATTGTGGAGAGTGCTGCTATGAACATTGGGGTACATGTGCTCCTATGCCTCAGCAAAATTAAATTCCTTTATAACCCCATGGGGAAATAGAGTATATCATTGCTCCCGGGAACCCCCCCCCCCTTTCCTAATCTTAAAGCCTTACTAGAGGGAAAACAACCTTAGCTTGACAATAGTAAAGCCTCAGGCATTTTAGGAATCCTCTTTAGCATATCAATTTACTAAGATTTCCTTTAGGATTTTTTCATTTACATGAAGAATTGAGGCTGCTATGTATTTTCCCTTTTTAGCTGCCTTAGTCAAGTTTTCATATTAAGGTTATACCAGCCTTTGTAGGGTTTGTTTGGTTTTTTCCCCTTTCTCATTCTCTAGGCATTCCACTCCCTATATAGGATATCCCTTGTGATTGTCTCTACCTCCAGGTCTTAACACAGTGGGTGGGGTCATTGGTTTTTGACTATATGGGAATTAGATCTTATCTGCCAGTGGCCAGCTTGGTTCAGTTGCTGGTGATGGACCCAGACCACATCTGTAGCTTTCACCTCCCAGGGTACCCTGCTCGCCCTAAGCTGACAGTAGCCAGCAGTACGTTGTTTATGAAAAATGTTTTAATGACTTTAAAGTGAACAATCATAATTTCCTATAGCAACCATGACTTAGAAATGTAAGTGATGGGGTTTTGGAATGGTGGTGGGGTCCAGAGCCAACGGACAAGAAAGAATTCTTGAGATGTTTTCAGTTCCCAAAAGACGGCGATTTTATTAAAGCACGAGGACAGAACCCGCCAGTAGGAAGAGCTGCCCCGGGATCATGAGGGGAGTCTGGTTATATACCGTGGAGCTGGGGGAGGTAAAATCCAGGGGAAGTTTCCAATGAGATTTTCTCATGCTAAAGAAGACTCCCAGGATACTGGAGGCCTAGCTATTGTCAAGCTAAGGTTGTTTTTCCCTGTCTTAACATTAAGACAATATGGAGTTCCTGGAGAAATGTCTTACTCTGCCAGCCTCAAGTTGTTGTCAATGGGCTAGGGGTTATAATGAAATTTAATTTTATCTGCCATTCCCTCTGCCTTTGTTTTCTACATTATAAGAAGTTAATTGTATGTGTATATATATCTTATATATATATATATATGTAAAATAATACATCTGATTCTCCTTAACTATTATCAAACTTAGAGATTTTACCCTAGGACAGCAAAATACATCTTGAGATGTTTACCTTACCTGGCTCCTTATTTATAGTGTCTATGTGTGCAACAGATAATATTTTTTAACAGTTTATTCCTTAGCATCACTGAGACAGGTTACAACCCATTGTTATACCCAGATTGCAGTATCCTCACCAACCAGAGACCACCAGGGAGACCAAGTCACGCATGCAAAGGCAAAGGGCTTTATTATGGGCTTGAGCTCAGGCTCACAGACTTCACCAGCGCGTGGGTCCATGCTGAGAGCCCTGAACAAGGGCAGAGTAGGGTTTTTATGGGGTTTGTGACAGGGGAGTTACAGAAGTTGTGACATGGGAACAGTGATCCAATCATAATTATACAACATCATTGACAGTGGATTTGACCATACACATTGTCTAGAGTATTCGTTACTTTTGGCGGGATCCAGTTACAACGTTTAGAGTACCTTTAAATCTAACCAATCACAGAGCAAGCCTAGGGTCTTATTCGTCGACTAAAGACTAACGGGTTAACTTTAACATTAGGTAACAGGGTCCTATCTATAGTTTCTACCTACAGGCCTCTCCCTTAACAATGTGGAAGGTGGTCGCTGGCCTTTCTTGATTGGGTGTTGCAGGGGTGGTTACTCCTGCCTTGGGCAATGTGTAACTACCTGGTAGTTTCGGGAAAGCCGAAACTCAGGCCTTCTAGTTTAGAGGAGAAACTTAAAGCCTGTCATGGAGTCAGTTTGGTTTAGACGTTTAGATTTGTGGCCTTACACCGTTAGCATTTTGAATTTCACAAAATTCTTACCTTATAAAAGACAATGTATTCTTACCTTTGCAAAAGTATAGACAGACCAAAAAATCAAGGCTTTCAAATTCTCCCTCCTATATCTTGAACCTCTCCTCTCTAATACTCAGGCATTTCCTGAGCCAATCTCTCCTATAATGCATCTGTTTGTCTTTTTTCCTTCTCATTGTCAAGACTATTGTGATGATCTGCAAACAGGTCCTCTTTCTCCATTTTATTTTCTCTGCAGATGATGTTATATTCTGTTACCATAGTTCCAACCATATGCCTATTACACATATTATAATTGATAATATTGGAAAATATCCACTGTTGGGGTTTTGGGGTGATGGTGGGGTTTGGAGCTGACCCCAAGAAAGAATATTTGAGGCCGTCTTTGGTGCAAACAGGTGATTTTATTAAAGCACTGGGGACAGGAAGCACAACTGGGGTTGTGCAGAGTGACTAGTTATATATTATGGAGTTGGGGGAAGGTAAAGACAAAAGGGAGGCCTCCAGAAGGACTTTGATATGCTAAAGAGGACTCGCAAGATGCCAGGCACTTGCTATTGTCAAGCGAAGGTTGTCCATCCTCCACCCCCTAAGGCATTAACATCAGGACCTTAGGGGGTTCCTGGAGAAATGGTATACTCTGTATTTCTCAATGGGCTCCAGGTTATAAAGGAATTTCATTTTACCTGCCATTTTGTTCTTGCCTTTGTTCCCCATATCACTGTGGAGGAGAAGATGATATTAGGCCTCCAGGAAACTGAGTCCATAGGTTTCTGGAGATCAGGCTATTGAGAAGATTTCCTTTTTCTTGTAATTTACTAAGATATTTGTAAACTGATGGCGATTCATATCCTGCACCACTGTGATTTCTAACAATTAACCATTTGTTTCCCCCTTTCCTTTGCTCCTGGCCAGCCAGGACTGCCTGGAGGGGGTGTTGGCTGGGCGTGGGGGGCCGTGTGTTCTAGCTTGTGCTTGGCCATCAGCTTCGGTTAAGGTCCCTCATCACTCACATTAACATATGGCTGGAATAAAACATTCTCTGTCAAATTCAGGGTTCTCAAATGTCTAGCATATCTTTTAAATCTTCCCTCAATCCATCTCAGGCCAAGAGGACACTCACAGTTCGTGCCTTTCACCCTGCCTTGCTAGCTGCTCACCTCCAACGTCCTTGCCCACCACTGTTTGTATATATCAAAGTCCTACCTACCTTTGAAGCCCAGGTCAAATGCTCTGCCTGATAGGAGTCTTTTATAAATGTTCCAGTTGGCAGTTGTTTCAACTTCTTCTGAAATCCTATAACATTTTCTATGTCTCTTTTGGCAGTTTTTCATGTTTTTACTTTGTATTTTGGCTCTGTTTCACTTCTGCTGTTGTGGACCCAATTTGGGTCTCATTACGGTTACACCATGCTCACAGGAAGTTCTCAGTTATAACTGAGGGTATAACTCATGTAATTTTTTTGGTTAAGTGAGGGGGGGAAATCACCACCATCACCACCCCGAAGCACCACAGTGGTTTGCTTAGTCATATGGGGGGGCTCTGCCTAAAATTTTGATCTGGGTTGTGTTTTTCTGAAATTCAAATTCCATAGCTTCTGGCAGTTCTTTATACCACTAAAGGTATCTCAAGGTTAATAATCAATTTAGTTAAATTTAGCATAGCACATTAGTGACTTTTCAGATATGCAAATGATGGCTATTATTGAAAGAATTTTTACCTAAGGCTTATTTTTATGGATCTCCATTACTCAAAGCATTTCCATTTTACTTTTACTGTTTGGGGGTCCAGCAGCGTCAAATTTTTTACAACCTTCTGAGGCGTTTGATTTCTGGACTTTCTCCATCCCTTTCTATCTCTCCTTCTAAACCAGCCAATTCATTCCTGAGTTCACCTCCTCCTGCTGATAAAGGATGGTCGACAGGACTGATAAGGAAATACCTGTGCCCGATCAAAGGATCCCTCTCCCAGGTTCTTCCCACCCTGCTTGTTGCATGCATTAATGAGGAATGCAGAAGTAACAGGCTGTAAATTACTCCCTCTGCTCATGCTCTGGCCTCAGACCTCTGGAGAATGATCTCTGAGCCCACCGGTGTAAAATAAATCCCTCCCTTCCAAGATCTCCGAGCGCCGTTTGGTTCTTCTGCCCGGTGATCCAGACCAGATTCTGCAACACTGCAAAGTCTTGCTAGTGGCAACCAATTACAACCAATACACACTCCTAACATATTGCTTTTCAATCTTGTACCTGCTGCTAGAGTCTCAGCAGTCACAAGATCTGATGTCAAGTTTTCTCAGGTTCATGACTTTATCAAAAACACTGTCACTGCATAAGATAAGACTCCAATGTCTGTTTCTCATATACTCTCACTACTCAACTGCTAAGCTAATGTCACACATTTTAAGGTTTTATCACAACAACACACCACTTAGTATAGGAATTAGTGCCATGAAATCAACATTTGCTATTCTAACCTATAAATTCCAAAATTTCACAATAAATGCTCATTTCTCATGCACATAAAATCCATGTGTTGTGAGAAGAGAACTCCACACCATGTAGTCATGCAGGGACCCAGACAGACAGAGGCTCTGGCACCTTCCAAACCTGGCTTACACAGCTTCCCAGATTACCCTTGTCGTTGCCATCCCCTGGAATACTGGGGGAGAATGTGTAGAGGACCATACAGAAGACTGTGTGGGCCAGGCCTGGAATCATATATGCTCTGTCCAAATTACTGCCCCACAGAATCCATTAGTAACGAAGAGCTAAAAATTAAGGCCTCCATTAAGAGCAACCTCGGGCCGTATATAGCCCCAGTCCCAGTCCCAGGAAAAGCCTCAGACTGTTCAAGGCTAAAGCCATCCTCAGACCGCCCTCAGATCAGCTAATCAAAAAACATTCCTATGGTCTGATCCAAGGCTGGGAACTGCAGATGCAAACTAGCCAATTTCTCACCGCTTGTCTGAACCCCACATGGGCACTTTGAACTCACCTCATAATTGGTCATTTTCAAAGGATTCTCAAAAGTCATGATTGGGTCCCACCAAAAGTAATGAACACCTCACAAATACTGAATGGTCAAAGCTGTTACCATGGGTGCTGTACAATTGTAATTGGTGCTTATGTGATGATACTACATGTACTGTAACACTCCCATCCCTTACTCCTTAAAAACCCAACTCGCTATTGTTCTTGGCTTCACCTTGCTGCCATGACACTGGTAGGCTGGTGAGCCCCTGCTCACGCTTGTAATAAAGATCCTTTAGTATTTACATCGGTGCCAGCTCCTTGGAGGTCTCTGGGACTCGCGATTCGGGCACAACAATATAACACGTATTAACACCTGTAAGGGTTTTGCTGGTACAGCACTAGTAGCAGGTACACTGTCCATAATGTATGACTTGAAAATGGTTCTCCAGCTTCACATCCCTGATGTCAAATGCAAGGGCAAGTGAGTTGGATGAAACCGTGCCTACTAGAGACCAAATCTATCAGACCCAAGGGAGAAGACTGTATCTGCTACTTGATAACGTGAGCATATCTTCTTACTGCCCATAAGTCTTGCTGTACATTACTTTGACCGCTATGATGGTTACATTCTAGCCATTTATCAGACAATCAATGACTGAAACCAAAAGAAGCTTTGACCTTCCCCAGAGCCGTAACCCAGAAACAGCCCTCTAGACCACATGACCACAGGAGCATCATTTCTTCACACCTCAGGGACAGTTGTTCTCATTCATTATTTGCCCAATAACTAATAAATCTTGAGAGTCTGGGGGAGAAACATTGCCAGGGATAATTTCAAATTTTCCTATGAGATAATACATGTAGAACATTAGAACACATGTTAGATTGAAATCTCTAGATATAGAATCTGAGATGGAAACATGTGTGCAGGTTTACTGGGAAGTGATCTCAAGAGAAATGCACCCGTAAAGAAGTGAGGAAGGCAGGAATGGGCCACGGTAGAAGCTGACTCATACTGAGAATGCAGCTCATGACTTTGCTGATCTTACAGAGACAAGAACTAGGATGGCCCTACACATGTGTCCCAGGTAGAAGCAAGGGGTCTGGACTTTTGTCACTTTGTAATCACCAATAATTTCTTGCTGGTAAACACTGATATAGAGCATAAACCTTGAGGAGGCAGATAACTTGTGGCTGAGACCAACTCTCAGTAAGCAATAAGCTGTGAGCTGTATGTCAGCAGATGTCACCTCAGCATCTGAAGGATAAACGTCTCAGTCCCCAAGAAGGGATCTACACAGAGCACTACAGTATCCACCAGTGTGCACTTCATACCCCTAGCCCCTCTTCTCGTGTTTAAGTCAATCCATCTGGGAATTCCATCTCCAGGGCTCTGGGTGGTCTTCCTTACTGGGGAAGATGACAAGAGAAGTTTAGTGTGATAAACTCTGATGCTGCAGTTGATCTGGAAGCCACAACCAACAGTCATCATCCCTTTCCTCTTGCTATCAGAATTGCTCCAATCTTGGCTCCCCTCTCCTTGAGCCAGCAGAATTGCTAGTCAAGGCAGTTTGCCTGCTGAGACTCTTCTTTCCTGAGGAGTCTGAGAACCTGGTGACCAGGCAGCTCTCTGGCTATGGACACTCTAGTTGACCACTTACTACTGAAACTGGGCACAGGAGCTTTAAGAGAAGACCCGACAGATCATCTGAATGCTGAATGCATTCGTCTCTGCCCCACTCATGTAGTGGTAGCCTTGAGTTCTTTTATGGTAAGAGTCCAGTCAGAAGACAGAAAAACAGGAGCAACTTGAATTTAAAAAGTTTAACATAATTATCAAACACTAGCATGGAATTGGAATAACAGAATCAGTTTCCAAAGGCTAAAAACAACTTTAAAGAATGCAGAAATAGCAGATATAGTAAGAAGCCACTACCTCTGGGACTGAGGCAGAGCACCCAAAGAATGAAAACATTTGGGAAGTGACGCCCCAGGCCTTAAGGCAGAAATTGAGAGAGGACTGGAGTGTGCGTGGCTCTAGCCCACTGGATGGGGTGGAGAGGTTCACTGAGGTGCCTCAAGCCAAGCAGGAAGCCTCCCATCAATGTGATAACAATGATACTTGCTGGAAAGCTGCCTGCAGTGGGTGCTATTGAACTCACTGGGGAGCCAGCTAGGGAAACAGCAGAACTTACCAGTAAGTTACCTATGGGGAGAATCTCAGAGTAGGATGTCCACAAAACTTACCCAGGAACATGATGTGATGTGGAACTCACTGGGTGTGAATGTCACTGGGTGCCCACAAGGAGAGTCTAGGCCACAGATCAGGATCAAGAAGAAAGGGAAATCATGTAAGAACTAGAAAAAGGAGCACTTTCCTTCTACAGGGTTACTCCAGCACCTTTTACTAACAAACTTGGCTGGCCAGCAAAGGAGAAATATTTAGTGTCCATCTCCAGTATAATAAGCAAGGTAACCAAGGGTGGATTTGGATCTAAGAAGCAATAAATCTATAACCAGCACAGTCAATTCTCTGTCAATATGGTGACTCCTATCCTTGCCTAATAATGTTCAGATATAAGGAACCCAACCAACAAAACTCAGAGACCAGTGGAAATCTTACTGTGTGCCCCTTGGTAGTAAGCATCCTTCTGAAAACAAGATCTCAGGATTGTGAGTTGCAGCCCTACAACGAGTATAGAGATTACTTAAAAAAACAAAAACAAAAAACCCCACAAAACCAAACCAAAAAAAAAAAAAAACTATACTTGCAAAGCTTCTAATTGTGAAGGCAGGAAATGCAAATTTTCCCAGTGAATTTGGGTGGATAAGTGAGGCCACTCCTACATCTATTCCATGCTTCCCTGACTCATGTATTATACCTATTGGGAGTATGATACCAGATAATTATCTTTATTATTTAGGGTATATATACCATCTCCCAGAAAATGGTACCCTGTCTTCTAAAAGAGTCATCTCCAAGTAGGCACCTCAACTGTGTCTCCGAGAGACCATTCCTTGACTCTATTAGGTAAGAAGCTTCTAGGTGACAACGGTATGTGATATGGCCAGTGAATTCCATGGTCATAAGCTCACTTCCCTATCTCCTTTGCTCTAAAGTTGGTTTCTTGGTCTAAGTCAATGTTATATGGCTCCCATGTCATTGGATTAAATATTCTGTAAGACCCCGGAGAGCAGTGCCGTCTGGAGCAGTGCAGCAAGGAAAGCCAAACGAATATTCAAAATGTGTGTTAATCCCAATCAAGATGAATCATTGCTCTTTCTGGGATAGAAGTCCAAAGTAGTGAACTTGCAACCTCATACCTGATTAGCTTTCTTAAGGGATGATGCTATCGAACAACCACCAGCCTTGTTAGCCCACGCTGCTGGGCCCATGCAGAGTAGCCATCTTTTCCCCAGTGTTAGACTCTAGTAGTGTATTCAATTTGCTAGTATCAGTGGAGCCAATTACAGAAGTTGACTGACTTTAAATGATCAAAGCATCCTGTCTACCTGGTTATCAGTGCCAGGTCTGTGGTTGAAGGTCTGCGGTTGGCAAAAACAAGTGATCATACTTAATAAATCAGCCCATTCACATCCTTCTTCCTCAGTCCTCCTTCTCCTCTATTCTCCACTATTTTTTCCTTACAGGTCCATGACAAAATAGCAGATTATTTGTTTCTGTCCATGCGTCCATGTATAGTCTTACCTTGAGTATGTCCTTCAACACAAAGTGGATAACCACCTGCACAACAGGGGCTTTGCCCATTGGGAAGATTTTCTTCACTGATATGGATCAAAGTCACTCTTCAGTAGAGTTGTAGAGCAACATCAGTCTATTTTCAGCTCATACTTACACAAAGCTAACCTAATAGTAAACCTAGATCAGTCTTCATCACCATCTATGATTGTTTCCAAAAGTACACACCAAGTTGCTATGGGTCTGAGCTGAAGGTGAGGTATCAGTACAACAGTAGCGAAAGGCATTCAGTGGTCTAGGCTATCTACCCATGCACCTAACCCATGGCCACTAGCCCTACTCACACCCAATCTGTGATGGGCCACTTCTACCATTTTATAATAGAGTACTGCTGGGGCCACCCAAATTTATGATTCAATAGGTGAGGGAAAGCAGCTCATGAAGATTGTTTTAGCCACACAGTCACTTATCACCCATAGTCAGATACCCGATCTCTACCAGATTCCACCAACATGCAGGAGCTGCTTTCTGAATGGTATAAATCTGTGCTGCAGATGAAATGGACATGCTCCAGAACTGCCTTGCACAATATGATGGCCACTGACCACACGTGGCAATTTAAGCTTAAATTGAATTAATTAAGATTAGGTAAAAGGAGCCTGCACCCTCAGTGCTGGTCTCACACATGAGAGGCACAGGAAGACAGTGGATGCGGTGGCTGCCGAGAGGAGTGCCAGCAGCAGCAGCACATGTCTCACATCCCGGTCATCCTGAAGAGCTCCCATCAGGGATCCACCATCAGCCAGGAGATGCTGGTGCTCTCCGCCAAGGCTACAGAACTCTTTGTTCAATATCTAGCCACCTCTTCCTATAAACATGGCAGTGGAAAAGAAAAGGCAACACTCCGTGATTTATCAAACACTACACAGGAATCCGAAACGGTTTAGTTTCTTGCAGGTTTCTTACCAAAGATGATTTAGCTAGCAACTATCTGTAGAAGTTTAAAGGGAAGACAAAGAAGAGAATGACAATGATGATAAAACTAATGGGGATGAAGCAGAATCCTAAACCAAAACAGAAGTACTTTAAACATCAGCCTGCTGAGGACCCCCCTGAATCAGCACCGCTGCTTTGAAGTAAGCAGAGCACTGTGCAACCTTAGACTCCTTGCTTTTCAGAGACTCGAAGCACATCATGTTCCTTCCTGGCTGAGATCCAGCACCTGATGCGCCCACACCGTCAATGGCCAGAAGGAAAATAACCCAGAGAGCAACCTCTCTCTGACGAGCCCACACTGCAGTGGGGTTACCAAGAGAGCTGCCTGTCCAGTCAGCCACTGTCAGATGTGCAGGTGCAGCTGGAAGCTGCGAAGACAAAGGTTGCTTAACTTTTTATTTACAGGTGGGTTTTGAGGAGCGGCTAAATGTGAGTAAATTCACAGGTGCTTATTAGGAAAGTAGTTCTTGTTAACTACATTGAGCTAAATATGTAGTTTATGGGCAGTATGTTGCATTTGATTTTTTCTATTTCAAGAAAACCTAACTCTGTTGTCCAAATATTGCATTTTTTAAATGTAAAGCAATGTTTTCTTTTTTATTAAAAGCTATATGTATTTTTAAAGCAAATGCTTTACAGAACTAGTTTTGGAGACTTCTTTTATTCTGATGCGTTACTGATTACCAAAGATTTTTGTGAAATTTAAAAATAAGTATTTCTGGGGGCGCCTGGGTGGCTCAGCCAGTTTAGCCTCTGACTCTTGTTTTTGGCTTAGGTCATGATCTACTGGTTTATGAGACGGAGCTCCCCATCGGGCTGTGTGCTGACAATGTGGAGCCTGCTTGGGATTCTCTCCCTCTCTGTCTTGTCCCTCTCTCAAAATAAACTTTAAAAAAATTAAAAATAAGCATTTCTAACATTTTTCTTCCCAGAGAAAAATTGCATGTTAATTAAAATCAAATACAAAAAAAAGAATTACCTCTGCATAAGCATTTTTTCTTCTTAAAAAAATTTTAAAAATGTTTATATATAGAAGAACTTCTATTGTTCCTGTGTTTATGCCATAGTAATTGTTTTTACTGTTCACGAGAAAAAACCAAATCCTATTTTCTTCCACATAGGGTAAACTTTTGGCTTGTCTCTTTTTTAAAAAATTAAATTATAGTTTACATCCTGTAAAATCATCCTTTAATGTCTAATCTGTTGGTTGTGTAAAGCAATGAATATACCGGACCATTCCAAATATTCCCCTATGCCCTTGGAGTCTCTCCCCTGATCCCCAGGCAACCACTAATGTTTTCTGTTCCTCTTGTTTTGAAATTTTATTTTAATATTTTAAAATCCAAAAAAATATTTAAAAACTAAATTAAGTAAAACAATAGACAGAGAGACAGACTGACAAAATAACACTAGCTACACTTCAAGTGCTTGGTGGTATATGTAACTAGTGGCTACCATATTGCATGGAATATTTCAGTGTCACAGGAGGTTCTGTTACATAGTGCTGTTCTAGAGCCATGGAATTCTACATGATAACTCTGCTTCGGACTTGCTATAAACTATACAGTGTCTTTCCCCCACAGATAGCTTTAGTACTATGGAATCAACCAGGCTGAATGGATGATGGGAAGAACAGTTTACATCATAACTTAGAGCTGCTGCAGTCTCTCCCAGATTTACAACTGTCAGCTTATGTGCTTCATTAAAAGGAATGGACCAGTATTCTCAAATATGGAATGCATTGTCCCCAGAAGTCAGAGAGGTTTACCAAGGACTGTGCTTCTTTCTCAGTAGTGGGAGGTATGAGAGAATATGTTTTATTTTGAATTATATGTGATAGTATACCCCCAATCTCCAGATCCCTATGACTTCCCTGAGAGCCCCTGGATTTTTATAGGTTTATCATGTACCCTCTGAAACACGTGTCTTAAGTACTTGTCACTTCTTGCTCATCTGGTTCAGTTACCATGGCATTAATATGTGGATGGATGTGATGTTCTACAGATGTTCAGATGATTCAGGTTCCTTCAGACCTTCATGACTGAAGGTAGAAGAGTGAACACTGACCTGGGGAAAGATCCCAATATATACTATTCTCTATCTCATGGGAATGCAAACCGCTTGTCAGCTTCCTTTCTAAGACAGATGGAAAATAATGACATCCAGAGGATGTGTTATTCTGAAGAAAGAAAGGTGGGGGGGCGGGCGGGAAAGAAAAAAGAAAAGAGAAGGAAGGAATGAAGGAAGGAAGAAAAGGGGAAGGGAAGGGAGAGAAAGGCAGAGTAGCTGTAATTGAGACTATACTTGGTTGTTTGCAGTAGTTAACTGTCATTTACTATGAAACCTCTGTTTCTATAGGGGTCAGACTAGTGAACTAAATGGGTGTTTGGTAGGGATCACCACCCTTGCTTAAAGTATTTGAAAGAATGGCATTAGTCTTCCCCACAGGACATGGTACTTATTTTGATTTTCTATCTGGGCCTGGGATAGAGAGTTTGGAAGAAGAACAAGATTTAGAGACTTTGGGGCGCCTGGGTGGCTTAGTCGGTTAAGCGTCCGACTTTCGCTTAGGTCATGATCTCACGGTTCGTGGGTTCGAGCCCCGCGTCAGGCTGTGTGCTGACTGCCAGCTCAGAGCCTGGAGCCTCTTTCAGTCTGTGACTCCCTCTCTCTCTGACCCTCCCCTGCTCACGCTGTCTCTCTCTGTCTCTCTCCTAGAAATAAATAAAACATTTAAAAAAAATTTAAAAAAAAAAAAAAAAAAAAAGATTTAGAGACTTTGAACTGGCCTTCCCTTTCTATGGGATCTCTCACATCACAGGTTCGGGAACCAATATGAGTGTTCTGTCCAATGCCAAGTCTGTCCTTTTCAATTATATACTGGGGGATCAAGGAAATAGCATTCATGTAGGCCCACAGACCAGGTGGACTCACAGGAAGCCAGTCTTGAGCCAAGATTGCATTTACTGCTCACTAGGAATCACAGTGGCACTTTGGGTCCCCAGGTCCCAGTGAAACGGTACAACAATCCTCAAAAAATCCAGGCATTCTCCTTTCTCCGATACAAGATATCCTAGTAAATGCTTTATGTTCATTTGGGGAAAGACGTAGCAAATTACTACTGATTAAATGTAGCATGGAGCTGCAGAGTCCTTTCTCATAGGACCCTGGCCTCTCCTTCAATCAATGGATCTGGAGTCTGAGAACTGGCCTACCTCCAAAACCTAAGCAGTGGATCATGACTTTTGTTGGAGCTACTTCCCTTAGCTTCCTGATCACCTGTCCTTGGTTCATTTTGATTGTATAAATTAGGTAGTATCTTTATTGACTGCCCATCTGTCTTGCCCCTAGAATACCAATATCCCATTCAGCATCTCTATGACTCTCTGCAGATTAAGACCGCTGGCTGCCACTCTGATTTTGTCACATATTGTGATAATTGTCGATATTTTCTCCTGGCAGTTAAACTGCTTGCCACCTAGATTCTAATATATCAGATTTTCACCACCCCCTTTGCTATCAGGAGCTCAATTCTATAAAAGCATCTTCTATTAGCCTGTTCTACAGAGCTTTGAAGCTTCTCAGTGTTTCTGGTGGCCTTCCCACTACCACATTCATTATCACCTGGGAAAACTAAGTGTCTTTCAGACTCCCATGCAAAATACCATCAGGTGTTAGGGTTTCTGGATCACTATCACATTCCTACTTCTAGAAATCTTTTGACCTCTTCCTCTACCATCTGCCAGTAAGTCTTATCTTTTATTATCATTAAGCAACTCAACAGATTTTTTACCTAATCCTAACTTCCATCAGAAATTCAGGTAACAGAGAAATAAAGGCAAGTACATTGGGATATAAGCTGATAGTATAGACACAATTAAATTTCTTGAGAGAATTTAGTTTCTATTTCAGCTCACATTGCTTGGCCCTATATCTACAATTCGAGGAACAGGCCTACCCTCCTTGCAATCATGCAGACCAGATTTAATATAAACAAACCAGTAAAGAATTTTCAGGTATGCAGAAAGCAAGAATACAGCATTCTTGAAAATTTTACCAAATGGACCCTTTTTATTGAAAAATTGTATCATTTACTGATGTCACAATGATAAGCTAATAGAACCCTGTCTGCCATCTAGAGATTACCTTCCAATAACCAGAGATTTTATAGATATGCAGCTAATATTAGAAATGTGTTGTTAAAATTGGAGAAACTGTGGAATACCACCTCCACTCTATAAAAATCAATTAAATAAATGTTTTTATCCTGCAGCAAAATTGGACTAATTTACTTTCTGTCTCCATTGAACCTACATCTGAAATAGGATGTGATTTTGCCCTCATGATTGACCTGCTGCATTCTGGCATTTAACTGGATATTTCCCAGAGAATTTTATGTTTAATCTTCACAGTCTAGTAGTCTCCAATGTACGCAGAGCAGTCTACCACCATCCCCTTAGCCTAAACAGAGAATATCCAAAATCGTAAATGTTTCATTCCGCTTTAACCAAGCAGAAAGACAGACTCTCGTACGAATGTGCTGCGTAGGCATATAAATCAAATTCTAAAATTCAGTTCTTGTTACCTTTTCCTGAAAAGTAAGCTAGTGAAAGATAGATTCACAGAAACTTTGCACTAAAAAGGCTGCATCCTCCATGACCAGATTCAAAAATTTTTAGAGACTTATATCCATTTTTCAGCACAAATTTCATGGAACAATAGGCCATTTACTGATGTGAACTTGTTTCTCTAGGGAAATAAACTAGGTATCTAGATTAAAGTACTTTTCCTGCCAAAAAAATGTAGAATTCTCTTTCTTACTAGCCTCCAGGTAAAAAAAATATAAAAAATAAAAAGTTGACAAAAATCTCAGTTCTGTTTTGCTCTTTTGTCTGTTCTGCTGACCAATCATCAAAGCCAGAATCCAGCTGTCTGATGTAAATGGAAAAACACTCTTATCTATTCTCACAGATGGATTCTGGAATCATTTTGGCTTAATTTTGGCAGGGACAGGTAGGGGCAGAACCAGACTCAGGAAAAGCACTGACAATTCCCTGTGGGGTTCTCAAGGTAGTAAGAAATGGAGAGGCGTCTTTGGCGAAAAGAAAACATAGGATAAAATAGATTTTTTGAAATTACCACCCTGTTGGTCTCAGTGGAGATATGAACCCCAGGAAGGCAAAGGAGAACCTTTCAAAGGATTGTGTGTTTCCCAAATTACTTTTCTCTCCCTTTAAGCTTGAAGAAAAT
Organism: Proteles cristata cristata; assembly: GCA_017311185.1. Taxonomy (NCBI): domain Eukaryota; kingdom Metazoa; phylum Chordata; class Mammalia; order Carnivora; family Hyaenidae; genus Proteles; species Proteles cristata. The sequence goes on along the minus strand of JAESUZ010003859.1, from coordinate 936,860 downwards.
GACATTCTGATTTCTGGCATGGTTCAAGTGAATTCTATTTGGGGTTAGTTTGCAACACTTAAATTGCTTCAGGGCTTGCTCTGATTCGAATTCTGTTTCCTCAGTGGCACTGCAATAAAATACCTATCCCATTAAAGTAGTTATTATCAGAGAACCAGGGCCTTGCTATATAGCGAGCACTATGAGGGGGGGTGCTGTATAAGTATCTTAGCCCCCTTCTACCACTCTCATTAACACAAAGTAATCTGGGTCTTTCGACTGCTAGGAAAAAGATATCTTTAGATAGTCTGTTTATCTCCTATGCCAAGACATCCAAGTGGGTCTTTGGAGAGGACTTAATTAGTAACTGTGGCCCTCAGCTCCATATGTATCCTGATGACATTCAGATTTATCTTTTTCCCTCCCTTAAGACATTAGGGCGGAGGGGGGGAGAGATGAAAAATGAACAGTCCTTGCCAAATGCAGCGTCCTTAGAGTGCTCCGAAAATAAATGTTACATTTCCAAAATAAGAACTACCTCTGAGGAAAGAAGACAAACTTGTTTTCCCCCAGTTCTTGCATCTTCACTCTACACACTCTCTTTTGTGTTTCAGCATTTGCACTGAGTACCTCTGAATGAGACCTATTCAAAGGTTGACTTGCCACCACCAAAGTGCAGTAAGCTGCATGCCAAGAATACATTGATTCCCAGGCTAAACACAACGGATTCATCTTAAGTAAGAAAAAGAAAAGAATGAACCATGCATATTGGGAATGATTTTAGCTCTAAATAACAAAACCCAACTAAAAGAAACTGAAACAAATAGAGCTCTAATTTGTTCTCAGATTAGCTGAGTGCTGGTATAGGATCAGCGGGGTCAATACTGTTAGGGATTGGGTCTCTAAGATATTTTTGACCTTTCACTCACTTTCAAGGTGACTCCAGGCATTATCTTCACCCTCAAAATAGGAATCAACATCAATAGCTTTTTTAGCTATCCCAGAAAGCTCTCGTTGGCCGAAACAGTGTAACATGACCAATCCCAGCTATAAGAAGGCTGCAAAAGAGAGCAGGCCTCTATAATGGAAGATGATAAAAGAAAAGATGATTGAAAATTACTGTTTTGCAAACCAATCAATAGTGTGCCACATCCAATATGGTATTTTACCCAACAGTTCAGCCATAATAAGAAATATCATATAGTTGATTTTTCAGGATACTTTTGAGAGTAAAAGACTGTTAACAATTATACCAAGAAAACAGGAACTAACCAGGACTGTCCTGAGAAAACAGGAATATATGATCACTCTAGTCCTAGACAAAGTATTCTGAGAAATCAGCCTTACTTCCTTTCACAGTTTGACCAGGAAACTGAAAATCTGGTTCTCGGGTGAAAAAAAAATCTCCCAGGCTAGACCCAGGGTCTTCCAATGCCTGACCTGTCTCACTTTGGAGAAGACCAGACAACTTTTCTGTGGGAGACTTTGTTAAGATCATTTGGCAAATAATACTCAGAAGTGGTTTCTTCTCTAGCTTTGTGCAAAGTCTTTTTAGAGCACGTATTATACATGCCTTTCTCCCACACCCTGCCTGTGTAATTGAGGATGACATTGTTCAGTCATTCTGAACAGAGATTCTCAGGCAGAGATTCTCAGAAATCAGACCGTATTTGACTATTTACAAACAGTCAGGGTAGTATAAAGATACAAGTTTACCAGTAGTATAAATTGAAACCTTTCTGAACATACTTTTCTATCTTGATTTTATACCTTTATTCATTTATAAGGATAACAAAATAATCTTGGAGCAAACTTTGGGCCATGATTGTAAAGTGGTATAAGGTTATTTCTAAGCTTATAGCTAGAACTGGTTTTGGTACCAATGTATGTCACTGGAATACTAATAAATGTATGGTTCTAATTTGAATTCTAGTTATTTCTATGTCTAATCTTCCCAACTTAAGAGTTTTTTCTTCCCTGTAACTTCTAGCTTTCCAAACTTTCTACCATAAACAAAATATAATATATTACTTTTGGGTTTTTTTTAATATATATTTTTGAAAGAAATAGAGACAAAGCATGAGTGGGGTAGGGGCAGAGAGAGAGGGAGACACAGAATCAGAAGCAGGCTCCAGGTTCTGAGCTGTCAACAGAGAGTCCAACACAGGGCTGGAACTCATGAACCATGAGATCGTGACCGGAGCTGAAGTTGGACACTCAACTGACTGAGCCACCCAGGAGCCCCTAAATTACTTTTGTTTTTTAAAATTATTATGGGTCTTTTCCTCAATTTTTCAGGGAATACAAACCTACTGGGGAAAAAATATCACAGAAATAAGAGTAAAGAGTGTATCTGCAATTGTAAACCTCTGCCACCACCTTTGCCAACACTCAGAGAAAGCCACTACTAACATTTTGATACATAGGGGAGCCTGGGTGGCTCAGTTGGTTAAGCCAACTTCAGCTCAGGTCATGATCTCACAATTTGTGGGTTTGAGCCCTGCATCGGACTCTGTGCTGACAGCTAGCTCAGAGTCTGGAGCCGTCTTCAGTTTCTGTGTCTCCCTCTCTCTCTGGCCCTCCCCTGCTCATGCTGTCTCTGTCTCTCTCTCATAAATAAAATTTTTTTAATTAAAAGAAATTTAAAAATTTTAAAAACATTTTGATGAATGTATATATATATATATATTTTTATTCTATGTGTTGACATACATATAACTTAATTTTTTTCATGTAAGAATCTATTAGTATATTCTACCATATCATTCTTTCCAGGCTGTATTGTGTCCCATGACCTCTCATGGTGTAAGAAGTACTTAAAAGATACGGAAGCCATTGTGGACTATGGCAGTTCCTTTGTATAGAAAAGAATAAATTAGGGGCGCCTGGGTGGCTTAGTCGGTTAAGCGTCCGACTTTCGCTTAGGTCATGATCTCGCGGTTCGTGGGTTCGAGCCCCGCGTCGGGCTCTGTGCTGACTGCCAGCTCAGAGCCTGGAGCCTGTTTCAGTCTGTGACTCCCTCTCTCTCTGACCCTCCCCTGCTCACGCTGTCTCTCTCTCTCCTAGAAATAAATAAAAATATTAAAAAAAAAAAAAGAAAAGAATTATATAGAGCTATATTAGAAAAAGGATTTAAAAATTAGACTTTACTGTGGTGGAAAGTATACACACATGCTGCAGTATTCTCACATAAAATATTATGAAATAAGATTTTTCTGGGGCACCTGGGTGGCTCAGTTTGTTGAGCGAGCCAACTCTTGATTTTGGCTCAGATCATGATCTCATGGTCATGGGATTGAGCCCTGTATTGGGCTCTGCGCTGACAGTGTGGAGCCGTCTTGGAATGTTCTCTCCCTCGCTCTCAGCCCCCACCCCCCCACTCAAGTGCAACCACATTCTCTCTCAAAATAAATAAAATTTAATAAACAAGGTTTTTCTGAAAATGTCTTCTATTTTCAGAGTGAGAGTAGAGAAAATTTTGTATGAATGTCACACTTCGCAGTTTGGGGAAGTTCTAAAAATAAAGTTAATGGACTGTTTTAATAGGATGAATGTCACTTCCAGGTTGTTGTTTTTTTTTAAAGAACAGAAAAATGACCATTTTTGAAGTCTAGACTGAATACAAACATTAAAATAAGTCAGTTTTCTAAATAGAATTTCAACATTCTCCACATATTTGATATTACTCTAATGAATACACTGCTGTATTGGCAGATTCTCATAATGTTTTATTTAAAAGCCGTCTTTTTTGCCAACACTGTGACTATAACCAGCATGCATTAATTAATGAGCTTAAGTTATTCTTCCTTTCCCTCCAAATCTTAACTCCCCATCCAGATTTTTGTAGTCCATTCTTAAGATTTAAGACATCATAGAGTTTAGAGCACTTTTTTCTCTCACTGCACTATCACTTACCTATTCTGCTTTTAAAAATTTTTTTTAAACTTGCAGTTAGTTAACATACAGTGTACTATGAGTATCAGGAGTACAATAAAGTGACTCAACACTTCCATGCAATGCCTGATGCTCATCACAACAAGGGCACTCCTCAGTCCTCATCACCTAGTTAACCCAGCCCCCCCACTTCTGATAACCATCAATTTATTCTCTGTGGTTAAGGGTCTGTTTCTTGGTTTACCCCTTCTCTCTTTTTTTCCTTTGCTCATTTGCATTGTCTCTTAAATTCTACATATGAGTGAAATCATATGGGAGTTTTCTTTAACTTATTTTGCTTATCATGATACTCTCTAGCTCCATTCACACCATGGCAAATGGCAAGACTGCATTCTTTTTTATGGCTGAGTAATATTCTGTTGTATATATATACCACATATTCTTTATCCATTCGTCAATTGATAGACACTTGGGCTATTTTCTTAATTTGGCTACTATAGATAATGCTGCTATAAACGCAGGACACAGTATCCCTTTGAATTAGTATTTTTGTATTCTTTGGGTAAATACATAGTGGTGCCACTCTGGATTATAGGGTAGTTCTCTTTTTAACTTTCTGAGGAAACTCCATACTGTTTTCCACAGTGGCTGCACCTGTTTGCATTTCCACCAACAGTAAAAGAGGGTTCCACTTAATCCACATCCTCATTTCTTGCTGTTTCTTGTGTTGTTGATTTTAGCTATTATGACAGTGTGAGGAGATATCTCATTGTAGTTTTGATTTACATTTCCCAAGTAATGCTGAGCATCTTTTCATCTGTCTGTTGGCCATCTGTATGTCTCCTTTGGAAAAAATATCTATTATTGCCTTCTGTCCATTTTTTAATTGGATTATTTGTTTTTTGGGTGTTGAACTTGGGTGTTGAATATATAAATTCTTTATATATTTTGGATACTTATCCTTTAGCAGGTATGTCATTTGCAAGTATCTTCTTTCCATAGGTTTCCTTTTAGTTTGGTTGACTGTTTTCTTCACTGTGCTGAAGCTTTTATTTTGAGGAAGTCCCAACAGTTTATTTTTGCTTTTGTTTCCCCTGACTCAGGAATATATTAAGAACGAAGTTGTTATGACTGCTGTAAAAGAATTTTACTGCCTGTGTTCTCTTCTAGGATTATTATGGTTTCAGGTCTCACATTTAGGTCCTAAATCCATTTTGAGTTTATTTTTATGTATGGTGAAAGAAAGGGGTCCAGTTTTCCCAACACCATTTGTTGAAGAGACTATCTTTTTCCCACTGGATACTCCTTCCCACTTTGTCAAAGATTAACTGACCATACAATTGTGGCCTCATTTCTGGGTGTTCTATTCTGTTCCATTGATCTATGTATCTATTTATTGTGCCAGTACCATACTATCTTGATGCCTACAACTTTGCAATATAAGTTGAAGTCCAGACTGTGAAACCTCCCGCTTTGCTTTTCTTTCTCAAGACTGCTTTGGATCTTTGGAGTTTTTTGTAGTTCCATACAAATTTTAGGAGCAGTTTTCCTAGCTCTGTCAAAAATGCTGTCTGTGTTTTGATAGGGACTGCATTAAATGTGCAAACTGGTTTGGAGGGATACACATTTTAATAATATCTGTTCTTCCAATCCATGAGCCTAGAATGTCTTTCCATTTTTTGTGTCATCTGCAATTTCTCTCATCATTGTGCAATAGTTTTTAGAATAAAGGTCTTTCACCTGTTTGGTTAGGATTATTCCTAGATATCTTATGGGTTTTGGTACAGTTGTAAATGGAACTGACTCCTTAATTTCTTTTTCTACTCCTTCATTATTGTTGTATAGAAATAAAACAGATTTCTGTACATTGATTTTGTGCCCTATGACCTTACTGAACTCATCATCAGTTCTAGCAATTTTTTGGTGGAGTTTTTGGGGTTTTTTTTAAATTTATTTTTGAGAGAGGAAAAGAGCATGAGCCAAGGGAGGCAGAGAGAGCAGGAGACACAGAATCTGAATCAAGCTCCAGGCTCCAAACTGTAAGCAAAGAGCCCAATGCAGAGCTCAAACTCACAAACCACACAGTTTTTCCCTATTTAGGATGATATTAGCTGTGGTGTTTCATATATGGATTTTATTATGTTGAGGTAAGTTCCCTCTAAACCTACTTTGTTGAAGGTTTTCATCATGAATGGATGTTTTACTTTGTCAAATGCTTTTTTTCTCCATCTACTGAAAATGATCATATGATTCTTATGATTTCTTTTATTAACGTGGTATATCACATTGACTTGTGATTATTGAACCATCCTGGCAACCCAGGAGTAAATCCCACTTGATCATGGTGAATGATTTTTTAAGCATATTGTTGGATTTGGCTATTTTTTAATTTTTTTTGTTTATTTTGTAAAAGAGTGTGGGGGTTGGGGGAGAAGCAGAGAGAGTGGGAGAGAGATAGAACCCCAACCAAGCGCCTGACTCCCCGTGTGGAGCCTGACATAGGGCTAGAACTCATGTACCATGAGATCACGACCTGAGCCAAAATCAACAGTTGAATGCTTAACCAACTGAACCACCCAGGTGCCCGTTTGCTAATATTTTGTTGAGGAATTTTGCATCTATATTCATAAGAGATATTGGCCTGTAGTTCTCTTTTTTTGTGGTGTCTTTATCTGGTTTGGTGTCAGGTAATGCTGGCCTCATCAAATGAGTTTGGAAGTTTTTCCTTCTTTTTATATTTTTTGGAATAATTTGAGAAGAATAAGTATTAACTCTTCTTTAAATGTTTGGTAGAATTCCCTTGTGAAGCCTTCTGGCTAAGGATTTTTACTTGCTTAGAGTTTTTTGATTACTGATTCTATTTCTTTGCTGCTTATCAGTCTATTCAAGTATTCTATTTCTTCCTGTTTCAGTTTTGGTGATTTATAGGTCTCTAGGAATTTATCCATTTCTAACATATATGGATAATTATCCAATGTTTTTGGCTTATACTTTTTTTATAATATTCTCTTAAGAATGATTGTATTTTTATGGTGTTGGTTGTTATTTCTCCTCTCTCACATGTAATGTTATTTGTGTCTTTTGTCTTTTCCTTTTGATAAGTGAAGCTAGAGATTTATCAATTTTATTAATTTTTTATTGATATGGTTTCATTAATCTGTTCTATTTCTGGTTTCATTGATCTGTTCTATTGCTTTTTTGGTTTTGGAGGTTTTTAGTTTCTATGAATCTGAAATATATATATTTGTTTGAAGCTAATTCTGTTTATCTCATTGTGAGATAATCTTTTTCCTAAGTTCATGATGCCATATTCCTTTACTATGGGACACTTGACATGACATTGACTTAAAATTACCAGTAAGAGTTTAGGGTAAAGATCAAAGCAAAAGAAGATCAATAGATCAAAGAAGTCTACTAAGCCTCATAGCATCTCTTAACTTTTCAATAACATGCTTTTTAAAAAAAAAAAAAAAGTGCTCTCATTTTAATCCCTTCACTTTTGCTACCCAATCCATAGTAATCAAAAGTGTGATAAAACACAAAAGCTTAAGGACCAGTGTGCTAAAACCTATTCTTATCCTCTAGGGTAGCTATGCTCAAAGTATGGCCCATAGAGCCCACAGGTCCCCAGGAAACTTTCATGAACTCTGTGAAATACTTAAAAGGTATCCACAGAGTCAAAACTAGATTTACAATAATAGTAAGGCATTATTTGCCTTTCTCATTGTGTTGATATTTGCATTGCATACACAAGCAGTGGTAGGTAACAGTGTTGGTGCTTTACAATTAAAGCAAAGTGTACCACCAAACTATACCAGTGTCACTGTATTGTTCACCAACATGTATTTTTAAAAACAAAACCAAACAGGGGCGCCTGGGTGGCTTAGTCAGTTAAGCGTCCGACTTTCGCTTAGGTCGTGATCTCGCGGTTCGTGGGTTCCAGCCCCGCGTCGGGCCCTGTGCTGACTGACAGCTCAGAGCCTGGAGCCTATTTCAGTCTGTGACTCCCTCTCTCTCTGACCCTCCCCTGCTCACGCTGTCTCTCTCTCTCTCTCCTAGAAATAAATAAAACATTAAAAAAAATTTATAAAACAAAACAAAACAAAACAAAACAACCACATTCCACTTAAGAATGTCCTCAGGGAAGCAATCATCTTATTAAATCTCGACCCTTGAGTATGCCCTTTAACACTCTGCAGGCCAAAATAAGAGATTCTTATGAAAGACTTCTGCTGCATATCTAATTCACTGGCTATCTTCAGGAAAACCACATGTGCAATTGAGCTGCAACCCTAAACCGGCTACTTCTTTCTGGAACATATTTACTGGAAAGAACTGACAGACCAAAAAATGATACTTTGGACTTAAGTAGGAGAGGAGAAAAGGGAACCCTCTTACACTGTTGGTGGGAATGCAAACTGGTCCAGTCACTCTGGAAACAGGATGGAGGTTCCTCACAATGATAAAAATAGAACTACCCTATGATCCAGCAATTGCACTACTAGGTGTCTACACAAAGAATACAAAAATACTGATCCAAAGGGATACATGCACCCCAATGTTTAAAGTAGTATTATCTACAATAGCAAATTATGGAAAGTGCACAAATGTTCATCGACTGATGAAAGTATAAAAAAGATGTGGTGTATATACACAATGGAATATTACCCAGCCATTAAAAAAAAAATGAAATCTTGCCATTTACAATGATGTGGATGAAGCTAGAGAGTATCATGCTAAATGAAATAAGTAAGTCAGAGAGAGACCAGCTGGAATTATAAAACTTGGAAGAAAAGAAAGCATTTTGAAAAACTTTTTTTTCAAACATGAATAAAGTAAGCCCGTCACTTTGAGAAAAACAGACTATATTTTTTGTAATGATAAAATTTTATCTTTCCAGCAAAAACTGGAATTATGGAAAACATGTTCAATAATCTTGACACTTTCCAATATTTAAAGATTTTCTATTGATATTATTAAATGTGACTTCTCATATTTTGGAATGAATCAGGTCAACGTTTTGAAGATCTGAATAACTCGATAAACCAGTAGATTCCAAATGACCAAGACATAAGGTTACAAATTTATATATGGGGAACATCTATTCAAAATGTAATAGATTTTAATAGAACAGTACAAAAAGTCCATTGATACAGTTTTACAGTCTATTTTGCAACTAATTTTTAAGAAACTACCACTTGTCAAACTTTGGTATTATATTAGAGGAGAATCTACAACTAGCCGAAAAGACTCAAAATTCTCTTTTCCTACCTTTGAGCTATGGAAAGCTGGATTTTCTTTGCATATTTCCATCAAAGAACATATGGTAACAGGCTGAATATGTATATGTAAGAATCTAGTTGTCTCCTATTAGCAGACATTTAAAAAGTGTGCAGAAATAAAATGCTGCTATTCTACTCTCCATTTTTCTGCTCTACAAAGTATGGACTTTTGCATAAAGAAAATGTTTTTATATTAACATATAATGGGTTTACTGTTTTCAAACATTAATAGGAAAATATTTGTATATTATCATTTTTAATTTAATACAGTAAACACTGATATAACCTATTTAAACAAAAGTTTTGGGGAGCCCTTAATAACTTAGAAGAATATAAAGAAATCCCGAAATTAAAAATATTGGGAAATGGTGCTCTAGGGAATACCCCATAAAGGAAAAAAAAAAAAGTGAGCAAACAAATTAGCTAATCAATGCAAGAACCAAAGGATAAGAAATCAAATCAATTTTTACTGTATCTTTATATTGCTTTATCTAGATTAGGTTCTTTTGGTTTCAAAAAACCACTCTAAGGAAAGACCACACCAGCATAATCACTAGCCATTCCAACTTCAGCGACCATCATCAGCTAACAACTTCCCTCTGGACTAATTGCTTCCAATTTTTGAGAGATCAAACCTATTTGTCTGAGGTAACAATTGTCATCTCCGAGAAGATAACCTCCAAATTAAAGCCTGCCACAGGTCACTGGTCAGCCTATGGATACTCCTAAGTAGTTCCATCAGGACCACTCTAGTAGAGTGAACCTCTTGACACTGCTTTGGAAAGCAGAGGATTTTGAGTGAGACCAGTTAAAGCCAGAAGAAAAAATAAAGTGTTAACAAGAAAATGGAGTCTCATGTCCAAAAACTCTATTTCACAGCCTAATGCACCAGAGACGTGACAAGTTACTGTGACTTAGACCAGGGTCACAGAATTAATCCTAGCACTGAAAATAGAATCCAACTGTCAACTTGCATTCCAGAAACTTTGCAATTAATTCATGTTATTACATTTTCCCCCCAGTCTTTAATGCATGAGGAGTCATCCCCACCCCTGCCCACTGCAGCATCCACCAGCCCCGCCACATGTTCACCCTAAACCAATCACTTTGATCTACTTTGAGCTATACTACTCTTTATCTTTATGTAGAAGCAAGCCAGTACTTTGCTTTCCTCTCTCCATCATAACTGGAAAAAGGAAATTAAAGAAACACTGGGAATCTCAACTCATCAAAATTAGAAGGTGCTGAGGCTGTACAGCATAAACCTCAGGACTTCATTCCAACTCCTTTCTTTTAGAGGCTATTTGATCTGTGCTCTTCTGTTCCCTACTTCTGTTGTCTTATAAATAACCTAGATTCTCCCTCAAGGGTGCTGAGAGTATACACATGGATCCATTGACAAACCAATATTGGCAAAAAAAAAAAATGTATTAGTTAGCACAATTATTTTTTTCCAGGAAAAAAATAATCTTACTGTATCCAAATTGTTTCCAAAGAGCTTTAGAGGTACCATAACCTGGCAGCCCAGAAAAAGCTACAGTCAAAGTAAAACTTTTCAAATGTTCCATCATCAACAGCCCATGTCATGGTGGTTGGGAAGGGTAGACAGGAGTGGTTGACTTTTTAGAGTCTCCTTTCCTTTCATTCACTCTTTTCTTGAAACATAAAATTGCTTCAATCTGATGCTAAGGTTTACCAAGGCAAAAAGCAGAAAAAATAAAATGAAGGTCTTCCAAGGACTTAAAAATAATGCCAAAACTTTCCAATTGCACTTCAGAGTAGTAGCACATGAGCTCTTTTGTGACTACAAGCCCCTCTCCAGATTCTATCACAATTTATTCTCTTTCTGCATCAGAAATTATTTATGTCAAGTGTAAATCCATTCTGTTTTTGCAGTGTTGTCTAGGTTAAGGGGATCTCTTCCCCTGACCCGCACCTAGCCCGGTGCCTAGCATGTAGTAGATACAACACATATATGGATGATATAAGAATTCAATGTATCATTCATTCTGATTTACCATAGATCCTACTCTTATGAAGGAAATATTAAAGCTATCAGATACAATTATAAAAAACAGAAGGTGAAAGAATACTGAAGAAGTTTTTGTGTGTTTGTAGAAAGTCTCAAAAATGACAGGAATCTATTTTTAATTAAAAAATTCCTGTAATCTTGGGGTGCCTGGGTGACTCAGTCGTTTAAGCCTCTGACTTTGGCTCAGGTCATGATCTCAAGGTTTATGAGTTCAAGCCCCACATTGGGCTCTATGCTGACAGCTCAGAGCCTGGAGTCTGCTTTGGATTCTGCGTCTCCCCTCCCTCTCTGTACCTCCCTCACTTGTGCTCTGTCTCTCAAAAACAAACATACATTAAAAAATTTTTTTTAATTACTGTAATCTGTTGGAGCTCAGTATTGCTCCTCAGGTAGGCTATCTACATTTTTGTGCCCATCTTATTTTCTTAGCTAGAACATCACCTTCTCAAAGGTAAAAACTATCAGTGCACATAAAAACCATGTCCTAGCTTTTCTAGGGCTTTCCAAATTTCTTCTAATTGTTTCTTTTCCACAAAGCAAATACACTTAATACATAAACAAGTGTTAATTTTTATCTTTCTTGGACCTTTAACTGAAAAATCCCTAAAAAGCATCCTCCACACTGTATAACCTATCACGGTATCTTCCTTTTCTTTTGCAGAGTAACTAGCACAGAGACACACATAAAACAGAAACCCACCTTGTTTATTGATTACTAAATTAATCGGTTAATCAATTACGGGCTTAACTGGTTATAAAGTCACGTCCCTAAAAACTCATTCCTGACTGGAAAACACAGACATTCTAATTTTCTTTCAAGTTAAAGCATCTTTAAGGAAGATAGTACTGTAAAATGGCTAAGATAAGCTCTGACATAAGAATTTGAAAGAACGTATTTCTTCTACGTGTGCCACCATACCCACCTGCCATAAACAGTTCAACGCTCATTTTCGTATGCATGATAAAATTTGGAGAAGAAAGTAGAAGAAGAAGTGATTTTAAAACTTTGGCTTAAAAGATTGTTACCATTGTTTACAAAGAGATGACAGGCAGGCCCGCAAGCAGGAAAAAAAGGGAGAAGAATATGGCAGACTTATGCTCTAAAATAGTATTTCACATTCCTCCATAAGGCGCTTCCCAAATTTCCACCGAAGTATCTATGAAGACACATAAAGTGATAGTACTCCCCAATATTAAATAACAAAGCTTACAGCCAATCTATTGCCAACCCTGAGGGGAACGTTCACTGTTTAGGAAGCTGATGCTCTTAGAATTGACCCTGCAGCCTCCATGGCTCCCTTCCTAGTCAGAGGAAGCTTCTCTGGAGGTGCATTGTTCAATACTGTAACCACTATTTGCACGAGGCTATGAAAATTAAATTTAAAAATCAAGTTCCTCAATACTCGATAGCCACAGTGAGTAGTGGCTACAGTATTGAATAATGCAGATATAAAACATTTCCATCATCATGTAAAGTTCTACTGGCCACACATACTTTTAATCCAGATCGGGGTGGGTTCTGCCTTTCTAATATGATTATTCCCTCTTATCTGCTCTTCATGCCAAGCTTTTTCTTTAGATCTCATTCTTGGCCTCCACTGATTCCTTTGAACTGGACCTTGGATCTTTCCTTGTCCCTGATCTGCCCTTATCTGGGAAACTAACTCCTATTCCCTGGTTTCATGCCCTGCCCACAAGCACACAGAGCCCAGGTTGTGTCTGCCCCTACTTCCTGCCCGCTCCTTCCTGAGTGAAGGAAGGTAGACAATTCAGGGTCTGAGACTTTCACTGGACTCTGCCTCAGTTTCCTGCTCTGTCCAAGGACCTGCCCCTGTCCTGTTGAGAAACATGTGTTTGAAAGCTTTGAGGTGAAGTTGCCTGTTCAAATAGGCAGCTACAACTAGGTACCTACAATCCTTGAATAGAAGCTCCCAGAAACTTGCTATTAAACATGAGAATTAGAGCTATCAGAACTCTACACATCCCATAAACCACGGGAGGTGAGGGGGTGGGGGGAGGGTATCGAAAGCTCTGAAAGAAAATACAATGGTAGGAAAGGTCTACCACATATTAAGAAAAATTAATGAGAAAATGAGTCATATTTCATGATTATTCGTTTATAGGGGGAAATATTTCAAGCATCCAGATTTTAGATAAAAGTAATCTGAAAAGAAACAAAAATCAAGTTAGCCTTAGACTTCTCTGAAATAAATACTGGATTTCAACAGAGTGATGTCAACATGATTTTGGCAGGCAAGCATTTTAATTTATGAAATTCTTCCCAAGCCAAGTTATTCTTCATGAGTAAAGAAAATTAAAAGACAATGAATGCCTATGTTCCTGTTTTAAAATGAGTTTAAATAACTGATAGTCATAAAGCTTTTCTGGAAATGAACATGGTCAATAGCGTAATTATTTGTATGGATATATATAGTATGAGTGCAAACATATACATTTTGGATTATGTAAACATCTACACAGTAATGTATATTTTCTGTATCATATCTAAAATATAAGGAAAAGACTGATAAAAGTAAAATCAACAAAATCCAGTTACAAAATGAATTCCACATATGACTTAAGAAATCAAAGTACTATAACCTTACCTTGAGTGAAGTAGTCTCAGAAGGTAACATTTTATGGTTTATCAACAAAAAACAGAGCAAAATATGCTTTTGAAAAGCTAAATTTAACACTAATAAAAATGTAAACTATACAGAGCATCAAAAATACTGGAGAAAACACAAGCAAAGAAATCGAGTCTATACACAAAAAACTAAAACAGAAGCAAAGATAACAGCACTAAGAAAAACATGTAAGTAAAACAATAAGTAGATTGCCTAAAATATTTATTGACAAATCTTTCTTCATTGATCTGAAATGTTGACGTATCCTAAACTACATTTCTATACATAGGAACATTAGTCACTGAATTCTACTCCTGAAACCAACACTGCACTATATGTTAACTAGAATTTAAATAAAAATTTGAAAAGAAAAAAAAAAAAGATTTATGTTTGAATACAAACATTATTCAACATTATTATACAAACATGTAACAAGGCCACATTACATCTATTGCTTCTTTAATATCTGTTTAAAAAGTTCTTTCTCAACAAAAAAAATAACTGGTTTTTAAAAATTTGGAATTAAATAAAGGATTTAAGTGATCATGAGACACAGAAAGAATAAAAGATGTAAGCATGAGAAAATATCACAAAGGGAAAAACGTCTGGACTATGTGAAAATTAAAAAAAAAAAAACTTATTGGGGCACCTGCATGGCTCAGTCAGTTAAGCCTCTGACTTTGGCTCAGGTCATGATCTCACTGTTCATGGGTTCAATCCCTGTGTTAGGCTCTATGCTAATAGCTCAGAGCCTGGAACCTGCTTCGGATTCTGTCTCCCTCTTTCTCTGACCCTTCCCTGCTCACACTCTGTCTCTATCCCAGCCCCCCAGAAATAAATAAACATTTTAAAAAATTTAATAGTAATTATACTTCTGTATGAGGGTGTGCAAGATGGGCTTGCTCATAAATTGTGCCTAATAGAAATGCACTGGTACAACTTTTCTGGAAAGGAATTTGGAAATTCTTATTAAGAATCTTAAAATGTTTGTACACTTTGACTTGATCATTCAGTTCTACCCCCTAGGACTCTGGTCTTTTAAGTTTGGTTTGTTTTATTTTGTTTGTGTGTGTGTGTGTGTGTGAGAGAGAGAGAGAGTGAGAGAGAGAAAGAGGGGAGAGAGAGAGAGAGAACACGCATGAAGGAGTGAGAGGCTTTTTTTTTTTTTAATGTTTTATTTATTTCTAGGAGAGAGAGAGAGACAGCGTGAGCACGGGAGGGTCAGAGAGAGAGGGAGTCACAGACTGAAACAGGCTCCAGGCTCTGAGCTGGCAGTCAGCACAGAGCCCGACGCGGGGCTCAAACCCACGAACCGCGAGATCATGACCTAAGCGAAAGTCGGACGCTTAACCGACTAAGCCACCCAGGCGCCCCAGTGAGAGGCTTACAGAGAGGGATAGAGAGAAAATACCACAAGGGACAGCAAAAGACGGAAAGAGAATGCCAGCCCAAAGCATGCTTCGAGCTC
Organism: Proteles cristata cristata; assembly: GCA_017311185.1. Lineage (NCBI taxonomy): Eukaryota > Metazoa > Chordata > Mammalia > Carnivora > Hyaenidae > Proteles > Proteles cristata. The sequence goes on along the minus strand of JAESUZ010003859.1, from coordinate 921,578 downwards.
ACCAACCATGAGATTGTGACCTCAACCGAGGTCAGATGCTTAACCAACTAAGCCACCCAGGTTCCCCTCTAGGACTCTGTTCTAAGAAAATAATTTTAAATGACAGCAAAGTTGAATCTCAGAATTGCTAATTGCAAATGAAAGAGAAATCTTTCAAATAGATCAAGAGAATAATTAAAACAAAGTAGTACATCCAGAAATGAAATATTGTATTTCATGTCTATTAAAAACACAGTATTTAAAAAAAATTTTTTTTTGAAATTTCTCACCATACAAAGTTAAACGCAAGCATGGTATAAAAAAGCATGTATGTATACATTTTTAATATATTAATAAGGTTCTCTAGAAATGAGTTTTACAGTTGATTTTAAAACAGTTCTATATTGCTCATATTTTCTATGTGTTGTTTTTAAAATCATCAAAAAATGTAAATACTTTCCATCTGACGTAAAATTACAGATTCAGCATCTAAAGGGCTGCAGCCTGTGACTGAGCCCATGTGAAATCCATTACCCTGATGTGACAGCTAATTTTTCATCAAGCCCACTTGTGAATAAGCCTCCATGAATTCCTCCATTATGTTCCACACAATTTAGCACTTGATTATATGCTGTTTAGTGTGTTCTTTGGGGTTCTTCACTATTAATGCGTATGTGTTAGCACTACTCAACTTGGTAAACACTCACGGGGCATCAATACCGTTCCAGGCTCTGTGAGATGCTTGGTGAGTTTACTTTTTATTTCATTACCACAACTCTAGAGTATCCTTCATATTAGCCAATTTTTAAAAAATGTTAAAAGGTTAAGTGACTAACTCAAACTGAGAAGGGCAGAACTGAAATTTAATCACAGATTTCCTCTTCTCAGTACTGCACAGTTGTTCCACTAAGTAGTTTTGCACTCCAAGAGAGAGTTGCATCTTTTTCTTTTCACTTGAGGTGACCAGAACACTTACTGAATACTCTGTAAGGTTATTTCATTTCCTAATGGGGATTACCACATGAATTAGGACCACAGTCTACTTTTTAGTCTCCGGCACTGAGCAGTGCTTATCAAATTCTGGATTTGTACTGGTTTTTGTATGCACCCATTCAGAGGTTTATCCTGAACATGTGTCCATGTGTTGAATGCATGGTGATGTGGGAAACAAAGGCAGAAGAAAATGGCATAAAGAACTCCATTTCCTTCTAACCTGCAGCCCATTGACAACTACTTGAGGCTGGTAGAGTAAAATGTTTTTCCAGGAATGCTTTGCTAGAGAGAAAAACAACATTAGCTTGACAATAGCTAGGCCTCCAGTATCCTGGGAGTCTTCTTAGCATATGAAAATCTCACTAGAAACTTCCCCTGGACGTTATCTCCCCCAATTCCATAGTATACAACCAGTTGCTCCTCATGGTCCTGGGGCAGCTCCTGCTGCCCACAGGTCCTGTCCCTGTGCTTTAAAAAAAAAAATAAAAATCACCTTCTTGTACCAAAGACATCTTCAAGAATTCTTTCTTGGCCATTGGCTCCAGATCCCACGAACCCCATAATCACCCCCAAACCCTTATCATATGGCTGATGCAAAGGAAAGCTTGGCAGGTGGATGAAAGCAAACAGTGTAACATTACACAGGGCAGGGGTGAAGTAACGGTTTCGGGAAAACTCACAAGCAGGAGGTGTGTCCGGTGAGGCAGACAGTCCTCCAAGTTGTCAGCATCCCATAGAGAGGTACACGGAGGCCAGGAGACATGTAGTGGGCTGAGCCCCAGGAGGGGTTGGTGGCCACCCTGGAACTTCATCGTATACGGGGCCAACAAGACAGCAGCCTGCAAATGAAGCCATAATCTGAGCTTACATGCCAGCCAATCATGGGAGTCACATGCCTGTGTTCCCATCACCTGGAGTCTTGAGAGGTGGTGAGACGATGTACAGTCTCACCACGTGGAAGAAGGAGGTGGGGCCACTGGTCCTACGAGGGCTCGGCCAGGCTTCACTAAACCAAGTACCTAGGATCCCCTAGGCAGTAACAGTCTTGTCACAGAAGACATAAGCCTTGATGTTTTAAGGGACAAAATAACTTAACCTTGTCTCTCTCCCACTGTAAAATGAGAAGTTTATACTAGCTGCAAGCCCCCCCAGCCTGGATTCATTGGATGACCCTCCAATGTGCTTCTACACCCTCTCTGACTCTCCTCTTCCCACTCCACAAGTATCTGTGTTACTGTCTGATTCCTCTTTCAAGAATGCAGCTCTTCCTATGACTTGGTCTAATTTTTTCACCACTGGATCCCCAGCATCCATCCAACACAGACAAATAATAGAGAATCAGTAAATACTTATTTATTAAAAGTGAACATGTAAGTAAAGGAATCCCTTCCTGCTCTTATATTCATACTTCAATTGAATACTCTGGTGAGTATTAGGCCTCCCCTAAGCCAACTTATTATAATATAGCTACTGCCCCCTTAGAAACTTCAAACCTGACTGTCACCTGAATCATTACTGGCTTGGGATGTGCCTTTAAGATGCTGACAAGACTGATATACTGGTCCCCGTCTGTTGCCTCTTGGATCCTTCAGGACATGACACTGGCCCATCTCAGGCTGCCTGCCTCATGCTAACAAGAACACCCACATGCCCACACCCAAGATAAGCTACCTGAGTTTCCTTTGACAGCCTAAAATCAAGCATAGCTTTAGTAATCTGCTGATAGCTTTCAATCCTATCTTCATTTTTGTTATTCAGCTTCAAACATTATTATAATATAAACTGAATGGATATTGCTTTAACACAAGGAAAATATCCATTTGTATGTCCAAGTTTGAAATTTATTCCAGGACTAAAGTTACGTTGCAGTAAAATATTCTCTGAAGTGACTTAAGTTGCTCAAAAATTTGAATATGATTAGTTTCTAGACCAAAAACTTCTACAATGAGAAGGAAGCTTTTACAAATGTGGCAGCCACTTAACTTTCTGCAAATTGGTTTCTGGCCAGTTTCTACTTCTGCAGGGACACCAGCTCCTTTTCAACAAATTAGTTGCTAGGTGTAATAGAAACAAACTTTCTACCATTATTTCTATAGTGAAGAATAATATTTTGTAGTTCTATACTTTTGTATGTGATTTTTTTTGAAAATCTATTTTTCCTTCCCCTGAAGCTCTTTGGCCACTAACGCTTGGCAATGAAGTTAATTTATCAAAGGTAAGGTAAGCAACCCTCAGTGTTTGCCCAGGATCAAGGGGTTTCCTAGGATACCAACTTTCCATTCTAAAACTATTTCAGTCCCAGGTGAACCAAGATAGCTGGTCACTAAGTCTGCTAGGACAACAACAGTCTGCTGTGACATTCAGGAGGACATAGGGGAGCCCCTATGTAGGAGCTAGTAGGAGAAACTGAAATCTCCTCTGTTTCAGAGTGGACATGAGGATCCCCTATGCCGGGGATTCTCAGGGATCTCATATCCCCAACTCTAGAGCCTTTGCTCTAAGACCTGAATCAAGGAGACCTCTAAAAATACAGAATCTCCAAAGAGGTCGGGAGAGGCAAGGAGAAGGGCTTGTACCCTACTTCACATTTGGTTTCTTGGGAAGAGAGCACCTTTCAGGGTGCACCTAGGCTGATGCAGCTGCATCAGAACAGAAATAGCAACTTGGCATATGTAGGCAAGGCTTGGAAATGGTACCCCATGTTGAAGCAAGTAGGGGAGGGCCTACACATCAGGAGCTAAAGACGGAACCAGGTTAGTTTTATCCAAACAAGAACCAAGATAGACTCATAGCAACAGTTGGATGGAGCAGAGTAGGTTGTTTCTAACCACACAGAGACTACAGACCTCAGGTAACAATAGCCAGAGTCACTTCAGTCTAGGATGAAATAAAAACAGATGCCAAAATGGAGAGACCAGAAGTAAACCAGGTATCAGCAGGTTTCAGTAGAGAAGGAGTCCTCTCTCTACAGGCTAGAAGGCTTCTCTGCTCCTGATGACAAGTTGGAAAAGAAGGTGAGGGGAGACTTTTTTGGAGAAGAGAAACAGCAAAGTTGACTTGAAACTGGCTAAAGACCATTAGGGATAGCTTTACAGTCTTTGTTCTACCAGCAGCAAAAGGAAGTGTTCTGGTGGTGTTTTCCCACCATCCTCCACCACAGACAGATCAAGGGCAGTTTCTTTGTGCGCATCTGAGTTACAATGTATAAAATTGAATTCTGCCCTATTTCTATGGCATTTGATTCCCTCTACCTCCTTTTACTATTTATCGTTCTCTATATTAGTTCAAAATAATATCCTTCACTTCAAACAGGGAGTGATTTCTATTTCACAACTGTGAATTACTGAGATTGGAAAGATGATGCCTTAAAAATAGTAACACTGAAGACTTGAATATCAGATTCATCATGAAATTGGAAACTGTCCCCCTTCCAAAAAAAAAAAAACCTCAGCATCTTTCTTGTAACTAACATGCCTAATTCATAGTCATATTATTATTCCCATTCTCTCTGCTAAAATTAAAAAATTTTTCCTAAGGACACCTGGGTGGCTGAGTCAGTTGAGTATCTGATTTTGGCTTAGGTCATGATCTCATGGTTCATGAGTTCAAGCCCCACATTGGGCTCTATGCTGATAGCTCAGAGCCTGGAGCTTTCTTCAGATTCTGTGTCTCCCTCTCTCTCTCTCTGCCCCTCCCCCACTCATCTCTCTCTCTCTCTCTCTCTCTCTCAAATATAAATAAAACATTAAAAAATTAAAGAAAATTTTTTCCTAAAGCATCTTTCTTTTTATTCAATGCCTTTGTTCTGCATATTTGAGATAAGGGCTTTCAAGATTAATTATAATTTTGGAAAGCTCAAGTACTTAAGTAAATTTCAGAGGAATCATTTTTTCAATAGGTGAGCCTACATTGCTCAAGTCTTATAACATAGAATCTTACCGACTTGGCTTATACTTAGGCCAAAATGTACTATTATCTTGGCAGGAAACTAGAATTTCCTTTTGACTAGCAACGGATTAAAGTTTCCTTTCTAGAAAGTACACTCACAATGGCACTCTGTTCAGAGTCAGGCCTGTGCAGGTGTGACTTGGCAGGATTTGGGAGGCATAATAATAGAAGATATTGTAATTGGAGATATTTCATTCAGGTTGTATAGGATGAGTTTCTAATCTACTCAAGCAATAAAGATTGAATAAACTGCATAAAGTATTATTCTCAAGAGGCACTGATCCTATGAAAAATACTGTACTTTTAAATCTCGTAAGTTATCCCCCTGTTAATTTTCTTCATCCCGCTGCCTCAGTGTAGCCATACCTTGGGGCTTGCATTCCTTCTCAACTAGACCTAATTTTATGCTCTGACAGTTCCCCTAGAAATTTGCTTCCAATGTAGCCAAGGCTGTGCACATGCGTTTTGAGTTGTGCTGCTGAAATACTTTTTTTTTTTTTTTTTTTTTTGACAAAGCAATCAGAGTTTACTGGAACACAGCTTTCTTTCTCTGCAGAATTTACCCTAGAGAAGGTGTGTTGCCAGAAGATCTCAGTGGGAGCATAATAGATTCTACAGTGGGTGAAGCGTCCACACAAAAATGAGACTATCTGGAGAAATTTAATGGTGTTAGCTAGGAGCTAGCCACTCTGACTCAGGTAGGTCTTAGTTAATAGTCTACACAAGAGGCATCAGCAAACTACTGCTCATAGACTAAATCTGGCATGCTGCCTGTTTTTGTAAATAAAGTTTTATTGGAACACAATCACTCTCATTTGTTTTCAATTTCATATTCTATGGCTGCTTGCACATTACAATGGCAGTGCTGAGTGAGTGACTGCATGCCCTACAAAGTCTAAAATACTTACCATCTGGCCTTTTATAGAAAATGCTTGCCAACCTCTTATGTAGGACCTGGATAGTGGATATACCACACTGCCATTACCCTTCCTTCCTGGCATCACTAATCAACCAAGACCTTTCTTCCCATTGACACTGACCTCAGAAACCTCCCCAGTACAGGCCAACACCAGTATTCATTCCAAATTGCCACCTTGAGCTTGGATAAATAACCTTTTAGGGTCATCCAGGGCAACAAAAAGGAAACCTCAATCCTCATAAACTATATACAACATCAAGATTAAACCCAGGCTGTTCTTTAATTATCCATTTTTTCTAGACTTCTATACAGCTAGTTATACCATCTTCATATGTCTTGTTTTCTAAACTAGATCCCTGGGCTAGGAGAAACCATGAGGCATCGGTTAGTTCTCCCTCTGTGTCTTTGAGATTCCCTAAAAGTTGGTAACCATATCACCAATAACTGAACTGAACCGTTTCTTAGAATTGCTAAGAATTTTTTTAATCATTAGGAAAGGAAAAAGTCACCTTCCATAGCAGCCTCAGACTGTCTAATGAATCTATTTTTTTTTTTAACTTCAAACCAATTTCATCTTTCTCTGTCATTGTACAAAGGTCATCATCCTTCGTACTTTCTTTCTTAATCAATTGTCTTGCCACAGAGCTCTTCTGTTTTTAAGAATCAGGCTTACCAGAAAGTGTGCACACTGATGCTTCCTGGCCAAGGAAAGAGAACACAATTGTATTTTTCATTAACCGTCTCCCTTTCCCTAAGCATATGCCCAGAAAAGCTGCAGGGGAGCAATAACTTATAGCCAGGTCTTAAAATGAGGATCCTTCAGCAGCTACTTTACTCTTCCTTAACTAAATGAGAAAGCACTTAACAAAGACACTTAAAAGTACCATGTAATACCCATGATATGGAAAGAATTATTTATCCTCCACTTAAGGACCATATTATGAGATATTATTAATAAATGAAAATTGATCTTCCTTGGAAACCATAAAGCTCAAATCTCTTTCCCACCAATGATGAGGTCTGTTTCTCAGTGCAGCCCACAAAGGAAAGCAATTTCACTCCAGATAGCCCCAAGATGTAAATCAAAGGTTTTATGGCTTTGCTGCTGGTTTCTCTAGTGATGCACTTTGCTGGTATCAAATTATAAGCATCTGAATCAGTAAGCATTGAAGGTTATTAAAGGTCTTCAGACTTCCCAGCATATGTGAACAGTAAAATAATCACCAAGGAATACATGTTGCTTCATTAACTTATTTTCATAAACATAATGTTAACAATAGCTATCAGTACAAGTTATTCTCATTTCTTTATAATCTTTATGTATTTGTTCTTTAATCAGAACATCTAAGCTTCCTTTAGAATGCAAGTATTGGGGCACCTGGGTGGCTCAGGTGGTTAAGCATCTGACTTTTGATCTTGGCTCAGGTCATGAACTCACAGTTGGTGAGTCTGAACCCCACATTGAGCTCTGCACTGATGACATGAACCCTGCTTGTGATTCTGTCTCTCCTTCTCTCTGCCCTTCCCCAACTTGTGTTTCCTCTCTCAAAAAAAAAAACTTAAAAAAATAAAATAAAAAGAATGTAAAGTGTACTCCTAATTATGTACAAAATAGCATCAGGAAATGGCTAACGCTCTGAGACTTCGAGATGTTCAAACCGAAAAAAGTTTGGAAATAAGGATTTTTTTAAAGCTCCAAAATAGATATTTCTAGGCATCTCCTATATACATAGTCACTGAGTAGCCACTCTTCCATAGTTGAGATATCATCTTGAAGTCATTTTTCATTTTCTTTAAGAGGAGGGGAACAGAAAAGGCAGGAAATCCCACACCCATGCAAAAATGTGCTAAAATAGCTGTGAGGCTTTTTACATTTTATCAAATGGCCTAAACACTGCATATCCTATACCCAAAGCCCTGCCATGATTACAAGACAATGTCCTAAGGAAGGCAAAGTTTCAAGCACTATTAATATGGGAAATCAAATAGGAATGTGATAGCATAGAGAACTCAAATCTAGGAGTGGGTTTGATGAGATTGTTTAGCAAGAAGGTTAAACAACTTCTTCAAGGTCACACAAGAGGCTATAAAGAAAAGATGTAGTTAAAGATTTCAGGCATTTGTCTCCACTCTATGGCATCTTCTATAGAGGGTCAATTCCATCTCCAATTTCTGGTAACTAATGACCACAGAAACCACCAGCACTGAAGGTGACCTTCTACACTACAGCAAATTACTGTTCTCCATTTAGCCGGATAAGGCAGACTCTTCCAGGCCCTTCCAAACCTCTCTAGAACATCAAAGAATAGAGCTTTGTTACTTTCATGCTTTCTTTCTAGAATTTTATTGTAAACTCCAAACTCTAAATCCTTAAAATGTACATATTCCTGTTGAATCAAAATTTGACTGCTAAAAGCTCAAGTGCTTCATTACCTGCTGTCAGTTTTTCATAGATTCTTTCTACAATTTAAATAATTTTTGCTCTATTCTGAACAGAGGTGCTGTGGGTGATATTCCAAACTCTATGTTGGGCAGATATACCAAGCAACAAATGCATTTTATGGAGAGGTGACCTAAGGAAATCAGAGAGTAAAATTCATGGTAGAAAAAGAAACAGAAATGGGCAATGAAAACCTTTCTTTTTCTCCTCCATCATCAACTCTGTCTTCTCTGTTGGATTCTTCTTTTTGCCTACTCTTATTTCTTTCTTCTTAAATCACAAACAAAAACATCCCCCAAATTTTCCCCTGCCAGCTGCGTGTTTCTTTGCAAAACTCTTCAAAAGAGCTGTCTATATTTCTACCTATTTCACTTTCTCCAACTCCTCTCCCATTTTCCTACAACTCACTTCCATCAGGCTTTCAATGCCCACTGCACCAATGATACAGCCCTTACATATCAAGGTCACCAGGACTTCTCTCCTCTACTAAACCAAAGCCCCATTCCCAGTCTTCTATACACACTTGACTTCTCTGCAGATTTAAAACAATAGAGTTCTCCCTCCGCCTTGATATACTTCCTTCACTTGGTTATCAGATCTGCACATTCTCTCGGATTCTCTCTCACCAGCTTTGCCCTTCTGTCTCCACGTCTTCTGCTAGTTGCCCTTGGTTACCCTGACTTCCTAACCCTGGAGTGCCCCAGGCACTCTATCACCTCTTTACTGTTCTTATTCACCCCATGGCCCTCTCAATCAGACTCCCAGCTTTAAATGCTATCAGTATTTGTCAGGTCTTCCATATACATCTCCATCCCACAGCTCTCTATTCAACTCCACATACATTTCTAATAGCACAAGTTTTAAATATTCAAAACCAAATTCTTGGTCTACCCCATCTCCCAAAACCTGTTCTGCATGCAGTCATCATGATTTCTATCCTTGACAACATTCCTGTACTGCTCAGACCCAAAACCATATGCAAAACCTTATGTCACGCCCGACTTCTATCCTTCTCTTAAAGCCTGCATCTGATCTGTCAGGAAATACTGTCTACTTCCATTCCTTCCGCTGCTGCTCCTGGCTTCAGTCAGGAACATCTCTGCTTGGCAACACAAAAGTGCCCTAACTGGGCTCTCTCCTTGCTCATTTGCTCCCTAACAGTCTGTGCTCACCCACGTAGGGCACCCAGAGGCATCTTTATCTTAGAGCAAAATGCATGTTATGTTGATGGCCTCTCCAAAGCTCTAAGACTCTGACTCCCTCCCACCCTCGACCCTCCCTCCACTCCCTGCCTTTCACTCTCGGAATTCACTTCCTATCACTCTCCCCTGTGCTCACTCCACTCCAGCCACTCTGCCTTCTTTGCTGTCACTCTGTACACCAAGCCCTGGGCCTTTGCACTGATTATTCCTCCTGTCTAAAACACTCTTCAAATATCAGCCTGACATACTCTCTTGTTTGCTTTAATTTCTGCTCAGATGTCCCTTCCTATGAAAGCCTATCTTGAAAACCCTATTTAAGATTACAGTCAACCTCTGTCAACAATCAAGTGCCCCTTATCCTACCCTATTCCTTGCCTCTATGGTCAACAGCGATTTCCAACATTCCATTTAATTCACTTATTCGTTACATGTATTGCTTACGGCCAGTCTTCCACCATTGGAATTCAAGCTCCATGAAGACAAGGATTTTTGTTAGTTTTGTTCACTCATGGACCACAAGCACCCAGACTTGGCATGTAACTGGCGCTTTAAAAATGTGTTGAAACCTGAATGAATGGTGAGTCAGAAAAAGAGCCAGAATATAGAATTTGTGAGTGGCAGAAATCACAGGATATAAAACACAAAGAAAACTCACCTATGTCCAATTTTGATTATAAATCATGCACTACAATGTTTTTCTCCTTTCACAAACTTCTCCATGACCTCACTGCACTTTCCCCTTGGAAATAATTAAACATTAGCAGGGCTCCTCTTGAGAATGTAGGTGGCAATATATACCTTTCCTCTCTGGAACTAATAAATCTCCCTGGGAGGCAAGAGATTTCCTCTGTTCCAGGGTCCTCACGCAAAAAAAGATGAGGTACTCCAGTGAATTTGAACTCTCTGAGTAAGCAAATATACAAACATTATTTCTTCTCATAGGCAAGTCCGAATTTTTGCCCTTAACAATAAAACTTAAGAGGTTATGATGGTGTCAGGCTTGTGTCAAAAGTTTATGTATTGGGGGGAAAATGAACAGATTACTTGCATATAGAAAATGACAAATTGTAGCACAGAAAAAACACTTTCCAGGAGTAATAATAGAACGGGGTATATTAACTGGGGCATGAATTAATAGACTAAGACAAATAATTCTCTTAACTGAAGTCTCCCTATTGTTAAAAACCAGAGAGCTCAAGAGGTACAATTATAAACTTGATGAGTTTTGAACAAAGGGATCAAGTTCTTGTTTTCTCCATTGAACTGAAAAGCATGACTCATTCAATTGAAATAAAGGTAAAAATCAGGAAACTGACCCAAATAGTGTCTGAAGGGGTACTACAACCCAAGAAAGGAAGCAAACACACTTGAGACTTTTAAAATTACATTTTACTTGCCAGGCTGTCATGCTAAGCAATAGAGGAGAACGATGAAGATGACTAGTAAAGAATGGAGGGATGATGGTCTGCAAAACTAAAAAAAAAACCCTATTTCTAAAAAGAAAGTTAAGGCCTCACATTTCAACTTTCTCCTGGGTTCTAACGATTGGTATAAACATACAAGAAGATTAAATTTTTTCATATTGTTGTATTTACTCTCCTGTGAAATCCCTAAACTGGTTTTTTGCTCGTTTTTCTAGCAGACCATCTTTTCTTACCAAATCATAGATGACATCTATAAACCATGGACATGAGCAGATAATTCTGTGCAGCAAATATCTTCTTTCAATTTATTACTTATATTTGAACCTCAATTAGGCATCTTTTGATGAGCAGAACTTCTTTGTATAAACAAAGAAGTTGTTTAATTCAACTTGTTGTTGAATTCAGTTGTTTAAAAAAAGAACTTCTTTGTTTAATTCTATAGAACTTAGCCTTAATATTTAGTACTTTTGTCTATTGCTTTTAAAAAATCCTTTCCTACTCTGAGGTCATAGAAATATTCTCCTCTATTGTCTTCTAAACACTTTAAAGATTTGTCTTTCCCAGTTATGTCTTTGATCTAGTAAGAATGATCTCTGTGTATGCACGGCAGTATACACAAATCCATATTATGGTTTTCCCTCATGGGTAACTCTCCCAGCACTGTTTATTGAATAGTCCATCTTTGCTAAATATTGTACAGTATTTTTCTGCTAAAAATCCTGTTTCCAAATACACTTGGATCTGGTTTTGGACCTTCTATACTACTCCATCAATCTGTTGTATGTCCTATGTCAATAAAAACACTATATTATTTATTTTTTAAATATTTTTGAGAGAGAGAGAGAGAGAAAGAGAGAGAGTGAGCATGCACAAGCAGGGGAGAAGCAGAGAGGGGGGGGAGGCAAAGAGAAACAGAATCCGAAGCAGGCTCCAGGCTGTCAGCACAGAGCCTGGACACGGGGCTCGAACTCAAGAAGCAGGAGATCATGAGCTGAGTCAAAGTCAGACACTTAACTGACTGAGCTACCCAGGCGCACCCCTTTACCACACTACTTTAATCAGTGTAGTTTATGTAAATCCTTACTCTCTGTTAGACCAACGCACCCCCGTGCACACACACACACCACCTGATTCATCTTCTTAAGGAGCATCTTTGCTGTTTTATACAAACATGAGAAACAGCTTGTCAAATTCCACAAAAATCCCTACTGGGAATTTGAGTGAATTGCTTTGAATCTCTAGCTTAATTTGGGGAGAACTGATATCTTTATCATTACTAACTCTTCCTATCCATGAACATAATATATCTTCCCATTTATTCAGGTCTTCTGTAAGTCTTCCCATACTTTGCATATCTTTTATAGGAACTGTTCCCAATACTGTACATTGTTATTGCCATTATAATCTTAAAATTTCCTAAATTTGTAATACTTTTCAAAAATGTGAAACTTCTTTTTTAAAATATTGATCTTATACTTAGATGAACTTAGATTTCTCAGCATTTTATGCAGTTAGGGATAGCCATACATTGGAGTTCTGGCAAATTAAGTAAGAATGGAAGAAAAATAAGCCACTTTTAGGCTATCTTATATAAATTTCCCATGTGCTCTTCCATGCTTTCTTCCTCGATCTACTGACTAGAGTTTGATACTCAGGGTGATCTTGGAGATGATGAGTTAAGACTATCTATTGTCCAGAGTCCCTGAATGACCACAACTCAGGACTCCCACAGGCCATATAACACCTTCCTACCAATTAGGCACACCTATTACACTACTTATTAAAACAAGAAATAAATGTATACTGTTTTAAACTGTTGAAATGTTAAAGTTTGAATTGTTAAACCATTGAATTGTTAAACAACAGTTATGCTTTTCAAATTGCTTAACATTTACAAAGAGGTGTGTTAAAAATCTCTCACTACAATGTAGATTTTTTCAGTCTCTATGCTGTGTAAATTTGGTTTACATATTTCAATACTATGTTATTAGAAGCATTCAAGTTTATAATGTTGCATTTTTATGAGGATTTGAAACTTTCATCAGTTGTGATCCTCTTTGTCTCTAAAAATGCTTTATACATTAAAAATCTATTTTTGTCAGATGTTAATACAGTTATGTCAGCGGGACAGGAGGGCAATATTTTAGTGGCACTATCTTTTCCCAACTCTGACCCTCAACCTGAGTCTTTACATTTTTGTTATGTTTTTATAAATAGCATATATTTCAGCTTTCAATGTTTTCATCAAGTTTTCAAGTCTAAGACCTTTTGTCTTTTAGATAGGTTTTCTACTTATGTGGTTGCGATTAGAGATAACACATCTTATTTTTTATTTTTTATTTGCCATGTTTTCTTCTTTCCCCTTCTTGCCTTTATTTGGATAGGGTTTTTTTTTCCTGTTCTGAAATTTAAGTTTTTAAATTCCAGTTAGTTGTACATGCAGTGTAGTATTAATTTCAGGTGTACAAGTTAGTAATTTAACACTTAAATAAAACACCCAGTGCTTATCAAAAGGGCCCTCAATCCCCATCGCCTATTTAACCCATTTCTCTTCACTCACTTTTCCTCTAGTTACCATCAGTTTTTTTCTCCATAGTTAAGAGCCTTTTTCTTAGTTTGCCTCTTTTTTTCTCCTGTGATCATTTTGTTTTCTTACATTCCACATATGAGTGAAATTATATGGTGTTTGTCTTTTTCTGACTGACTTATTTCACATAGCATTATACTCTCTAGCTCTGTGTCATTGCAAGAGGCAACATTTCATTCTTCTGCATGGCTGACTAATATTCCATTATATATCTATATGCCCCATATCTTCCTTATCTCTTCATCAGTTGATTGACATTTAGGCTCTTCCCATAATTGGTTATTGTTGATAATGCATCAGGGTGCATCTATCCCTTTAATTCATGTTTTTATATTCTTTCAATAATTACCTGGCAGTTCAATTGCTGGATCATAGGGTATTTCTATTTTTAACTTTTTGAAGAACCTCCATCCTATTTCCTACAGTGGTTGCACCAGTTTGCATTCCCACCAACAGTGCAAAAGGGTTCCCCTTCCTCCAAACCCTCCCAAAACCTGTTGTTTCTGGGGTTGTTGATTTTAGCCATTCTGGCAGATGTGATGCAATATCTCATAGTTTTTATTGCCATTTCCCTGATAAGTGATATTGAGCATCTCTTCACATGTATGGTGGCCATGTGTAGGTCTTCTTTGGAAGAATGTCTATTCATGTCTTCTGCCCATTTTTAATTAATTTGTTTTTTGGGTGTTGAGTTTAGTAAGTTCTTTATAGATTTTGGATATTAACCCTTTATCAGATATGGCACTTGAAAATATCTTCTCCCACTTGGTAGGTTGCCTTGAACTTTTGCTGATTGTTTCATTCACTGTGTAGAAGCTTTTTATCTTGATGAACTCCCAATAGTTTGTTTTTGCTTTTGCTTCCCTTGCCTTGGGAGACATATCTAGTAAGAAGTTGCTACAGCTGGTGTCAAAGAAGTTACTGCCTGTGTTCTCTAGGATTTTGATGGTTTCCTATCTTACATTTAGGTCTTTCAACCATTTTGAATTTACTTGTGTTTATATTGTAAGAAAGTAGTCTAGTTTCATTCTTCTCCATGTGGCCCTCCAGTTTTCCCAACACCATCTGTTAAAGGGACTGTCTTTTTTCTTTTGGATATTCTTTCCTGTTGTGTTGAAGGTTAATTGACCATATAGTTGTAGACTCATTTCTGGGTTTTCTATTCTGTTCCATTGATCTACTTTTCTGCTTCCTTGCCAGAACCATACTATCTTATTCCCTACAGTTTTGTAATGTAATTTGAAGTCCAGAATTGTGAAGCTTCCAGCTTTGCTTTTTCAAGATTGCTTTGGCTATTTGAGGCCTTTTGTGATTCCATTCAAATTTTAGGATTGTTTGTTCTAGCTCTGTGAAAAATGTTAGTTGTATTTTGATAGGGATTGCATTAACTGTGTAGATCATTTTGAGTGATATAGACATTTTAACAATATTTGTTCTTCTAATGCATGAGCCTAGAATGTGTCTTTCCATTTCTTTATGTCATCTTCAATTTCTTTCATCAGTGCTTTATAGTTTTCACAGTATAGGTCTTTTACTTTTTTGGTTAGGTTTATTCCTAGGTATCTTATGGTTTTTGGTACAACTGTAAATGGGATTGATTCCTCAATTTCTCTTTCTGCTGTTTCATCATTCATGTATAGAAATGCAACAGATTTTGCTGGTGGGAATGAAAACTTGTCCAGCAGCTCTGGAAAACAGTATGGAGGTTCCTCAAAAAAAAAATAAAATAAAATAAAACGACCCTATGACCCACCAATTACACTAGTAGGTATGTACCCAAAGGATACAGGTGTGCTGTTTCAAAGGGGCACATGTATCCCAATGTTTATACCAGCAGTAATGACAATAGCCAAAGTATAGAAAAAGCCCAAGTGTCCACTGATGGATAAATGGATAAAGAATATGTGGTATATATGCACAATGGAGTATTATTCAGCAATCAAAAAAATGAAATCTTGTCATTTATAACAACGTGGATGAAACTATAGTGTATTATGCTGAGCAAAACTAGTCAGAGAAAGACAAATATACGACATTACTCATATGTGGAATTTAAGATACGAAACAGATGAGCATAAGGGAAGAGAAGCAAAAATAATATAAAAACAGGGTGGGGGATAAAACAGAAGAGACTCAAATATAGACAACAAACTGAGGGTTGCTGGAGGTGATGTGGGTAGGGGGATGGGCTAAAAAGGGCAAAGGGCATTAAGGAGAACACTTGTTGGGATGAGCACTGGGTGTTATATATAGGGGATGAATCATTGGATTCTACTCCTGAAATCTTTATTGCACTCTATGCTAACTAGCTTGGATATAAATTCTTAAAAGAGAAAGAAGGAAAGAGAGAGAAGGAAAGAGAGAAAGAGAGAGAAAAGGAGAAAGAGAAAGAGAGAAAGGAGGAAAGAGAGAGAGATAGAAAGGGAAAGAAAGAGAAAGAGACAAAGAATTAACATTACCAGGACATGGTTTCCTCTGGAAAACTTAATCTTTTTTTTTTTTTTTAATTTTTTTAATGTTTTATTTATTTCTAGGAAAGAGAGAGAGACAGCGTGAGCAGGGAAGGGTCAGAAAGAGAGGGAGTCACAGACTGAAACAGGCTCCAGGCTCCGAGCTGGCAGTCAGCACAGGGCCCGACGCGGGGCTCGAACCCACGAACCGCGAGATCATGACCCAAGCGAAAGTCGGACGCTTAACCGACTAAGCCACCCAGGCGCCCCCGAATAATTCTAAAATAGAAGTAATTCCTGTTCACTGGAAGAAATATTTTGCCTATTACTTGCGTTTTCCCCAGTGGGTAGAAAAGAATCATTATTCATATTTTATGATTACTTGCCTAGGAAATGGTCTAATATTCACCTGTGTCTTCACTGTCATTAAAGAATAATTTAATACAAAGGTTATGTGATAGAGTTATAACCTGAAAGTATCAAACTTGCTTGAAAAAAATTAAAAGAAATGCAACAGATTTCTATATGTTGAATTTTATATCCTGTGGCCTTATTGAATTTGTGGATCAGTTCTAGCAATTTTTTGGTGGAGTCTTTTGGGTTTTCTCTATAGATTACCATGTCATCTGCAAATATTGAAAGTTTTTCTTCTAGCTTGCTGATTTGGATGCTTTTTATTTCTTATTGCTGTCAGATTGCTGTGGCTAGAACTTCCAGGATTATGTGAAATAACAGTGGTAAGAGTGGACATCCCAGTCTTTTTTCTGACTGTAAGGGAAAAGCTCTCTTTTTTTCCTCATTGAGCACGACATTAGCTGTGGGTTTTAGAGTAGGGGGTTTAATACTGCTTATTTCCCCTTATTTCTTTCCCCTCTACTTCTTTGAAATTATTCCACTGTATCTTTCTATGGGCTACTCTGGAAGTTTTAATATCCCTGATTAAATTTACAAGGTCCAAAGCTAACCAATACTAAACAAGACCAGAATCTTGTAACTGTTTTTTTTAATCACAACAACAATTTTGGCTGTTGTCTAAGATTTAACTTGCT
This sequence comes from Proteles cristata cristata, assembly GCA_017311185.1. Taxonomy (NCBI): domain Eukaryota; kingdom Metazoa; phylum Chordata; class Mammalia; order Carnivora; family Hyaenidae; genus Proteles; species Proteles cristata. The sequence goes on along the minus strand of JAESUZ010003859.1, from coordinate 904,587 downwards.
TCCCATTTGTAACCCCATAAACTCTAATTTTTCTAATTATGTTTTCTAACTTATTTTGATAATTTTTATGATTTTGTACAATCTTTTGGGCTATAAAAAGTAACCATCCCTTGGAGCAGTACATTAAAGAAAAGGAGAGAAAATTTACATACTTGCCTGCTTTATACCTCTTGTTTAAAGTAGCTAAGATTTGACATATAGGAAATTAACTCTTCCTACAACTCCAACATTCTCATTTGGCCCCCCAGTGGCACCTTGGGGATGGAAATCCCACACTTGACCATGTAGAATTGCATTCAAGTCTGAAAGTGGCAAAAGTAGTCAGAGACACCAGGTACACAATTGTTAGCCTGGTGGTCCAACAGCAGACAGGGAGGCTAAGTCATTAGCTGTCCCCAGGCAGTGGAACTGCACAAGCCGGAGAGAATCCATAGGATGTGGTAGTTGAAGCAGAGCACATGACTAAAGGTCTCAGAAGCAGGCAGAGTCACAGGAATATGAAGCAATAAAAATGACTTGTGTGATTCACACCCCATTCTTTGCATCTTTGAGCTTTCTTAGAAATATATTATTATAATATAATAAAATATAAATATATAATATAATATTTAAAAGATTATAATATAATTATTATAATAAGAATTATTAGATCTTATAAGCCAGATCACCTTTCTTCTTTTTGAAATGTATTTTTCAGAAGTTCTTCTACTCAAAGTCTGTTGTTAGTCTTTATTTCTCCCTCTTTCTTGAAAGATATTTTTGGTAGGTACAGAATCTGTACCTGACTATTTGTTCCCTCAGTACTTTCAAGTCATAAATCTACTGTCTCAGTCTACTTGTTGTTCCTTTGGAAATAAATCCTATTTCTTCCTAGCCTCTTTTGTCTGTTGTTACTTTATCTTGGTCTTTGGTATTCTACTTCAGATTTATGATGATGTAACCAGATGTGAATTTCTTTGTATTTATCCTGCTTAAATATTTATAGCTTTGTGAATAGAAGGATCTACCTTCTTCTTAGACTCTAGAAAATTCTATACCAGCATCTCTTTTTATATTATCAGCCACCTATCCTATTCTCTTCTTCTGTAACTAATTATATTCCATGTTGGACTTTCTCATTCTATACTTCATTTATCTTAATAGGCCATATTTCCCACCTGTTTCTTAGAACTGGATCCACAGAATTTCTTCAGTTTTCTTTCCAGTTTAATTCTTTAACTATGCCTAAGCCAAATGAGTTTCTAATTTCAACTATTACATTTTCTATATTTCTTAAGTTTTACTTTTTCCAATCTACTTGGAAAGTTTGATGGTATTGTTCCTCATATATGTCCATATAATCCTTATATCTGTAAAAATTAAACACAAAGTTTTATAAATCTAAGATACTTAGTCATTTCAAAACTGTTTCGGTGGTTTTCTATTTTAACTGATAAGGGGGCTTTTTTTCGTATTTTATTTGGTAAATTTTTTATCATGAGCATGTTTCATGGAACCCTCTCTATGGAAATTCTTTGAGGTCTCAACTAATGTTATATTGCTTTATGTAGGATTTGTATTTACTTTTTTTTTTTATTTGAGGGTTTATTTCTTTTGAGAGAAAGGGTTGGGGGGGGGAGCAGAGAGAATTCTAAGCAGGCTCCACACTGTCAGGGCAGAGCCCCATGCAGGGCTTAATCTCATGAACTATGAGATCATGACCTAAGCCACTATCAAAAGTCAGATGCTTAACTGACTGTATTTACTTCTAACAAGGACATAAAATACTAATGACACAGGACCAACTTTAAACTAGATTTCCACTTTCGAGCTTTGGGGATCATACAGATAGTGTGAATTCTAGCCCTGAGCTCCAGTGAGATTTTTCTCATTTTCTCACTTGCTTAAATCCAAAGCTAAGACAGACATGTATATCCACTATCTCCCTCTGTGCGGGGAGTTTTGTTTTCCTGCTTTATCACTAAAACTGTCAATTCTAGAAACTCAGCTCTAGTGTGTGTGTGTGTGTGTGTGTGTGTGTGTGTGTTGCAGCCCATAGGGGGAGGGAGAAAGGATCTCCAGTCAGACCTCATAAACTAGTCCTAACTTCATCTTTTGTTTTCCTGCAAACATGACCACTAAAAGAGCATTCTAGACCACCAAGAATAAATGGATAATCTCGGGCAAATGCAGGCTTCAATGTGGTCTTAGCCCTTTGAATCTGTCTTTCTCCTAATTTCCTGCCTCAGATTAATTCCTGTGCTTTCCAGACAGCACAGACATGCAGTAATTTCTTTTTACTTTTACCTAATATAAATTCATACCAGTAAAGGGTACTATATACATTGTTTGCTGCCAAAAATAGTATTTTAACACTTATACCAACTGAGACTCAAATTCCAAGAAGAAACTCTACAATTAATCTAGCCTGGGTGGCACACCCAGCCCTCAGTGGAATATGAGGCCCCTTAATTAACAAATCTACCGTTTCCAATCACAGTATTAATTAGAAATGTGTTCTCCACAATCAAAATGAGAGTTTAATCCAAATAAGCTCCCAACAACTAGCCATCTTGCTAAATGTGGATTCATGCTATACCTCTATTCCAGAAAGAGAAATCAGTTCATCAACACTTTCATTTCAATACAGTTTTCTGGGTCACCATTCACATGGCATGACTGTTATCACTTGCCAAGTCTTTTAGTTCTATGCATTCAAATATTCAGAACATTTCAGAGTGTATTTTATAGGCCAGAATCTCTTATATATCTATTTAAGACAAGTCTTTGTCCCCCAAAACACTGACCAAGTGTTAGGTATCCAAGTATAATTTTTTCAATTAATAATATAAATCAGAATATAAAAAATCCTTAAACAACATATTTTAAGATTAGAGGGATTTGGTAATTTGTAACTATTCTTTTATAATTTCTACCATCGTCATTCATTCTGTAGTCTATCTCCAAGGAGCTAACATATTTTAGGAGTTTGAATACATACACATATATGTATGTATACGTATACACACATATGTTTATATATGCATATATAAATACACACACATATATAAAACCAAATAGCCTGGTAGTTTCAAGGTTTATGAGTCAAACATATGGAATGAGATCATATCTATACCTGTAGGCAAATAATAAATGTATGATAGTGTTAAGCAATTAAATTCGATTAATATAGTTATCTAGTAGAATAAACTACAAAAGGAAACTATTTTATTCAACTTAGTTATAGCTGTCATATATGACAGGTTTGTGATATTTGATTACCTGCTCCCTCATACACTCTCCCCATACTTTCCTAAAAAAGTGATAATTTCAAAAAAATCAAATGTAGTCTGATATTCTGATTTTTTTCCAACCTAGGAAAGGTAACAAAAGCCCACTTTATTGGTCAGAATAGGCTAGTTTACACTACTGTGGCCAAAAAAAACCCAAAAAGACAAAAAAAAAAACAAAAAAGCCCACAATCACATGGCTCAAAATGATAGAGCTTTATTTCTACATATCTCATCCTCACGAAGGGATGCAGATTGATGGAGTCTCCATCATTTGGACTATCTGGTAGACAGAAAACGGATAAAGACACTTGGAAAATCCGACCTTGTTTCTAACAGGCTTCTGCCTAGAAAAGACCCTCATCAGTCCTACTCTCTTTCCATTGGCTGAATCAAACTATGTATCTATGTCTAAAGTAAGTGCCTGGATGCTGGGGCAAGCACTGGGTGTTGCATATAAGCCAATCTGACAATAAATGATATTAAAAAATAAATCAAAATAAATTTTAAAAAATTAGTGTCTGAAATGTTCTTGGAAGGTGGGAAGGGTTATCGGTGAACATCCTTAATGACAAAAGTACAATAATCATTTTCCAGTTAAAGTTACCTTCCGCATAGAGTAATGTACACATGTCTAATACTGCTTCTTTTTCACTTTCAAATGTCTACATCCTTCAGAATTTTAAGAATCTTGAGATCTCCTCTCTAACAGAAAGGATTTACTTTCTAAATTGCTAACCTCTAGAATGCTTCTGTGCCTATTTAGACATTATAATTTATATAGACAGTATTACATTCCATGCATAAATATGGACCTGCTGCTCAAACAACATAAAATTAAAACAGTGTTGCCATTTGGTCATAAAGCTCCTATTATATTTAAGGAAAGCATTCATTGACAGTTTGATAGATTATCATATTTTACTCTCTAATAGTATCAGCTAAAACTTCCGAGGACTTACAGAGCAAGGGCACAGCCCTGTTGGAAACCAGAATTCAAACTGAGCCAAAATGGACTTCCTAATATCACAGGGTGAGTCGGCACACAGTCTCCCCATCACTAAGCATTAAGATGATTTTTACATTTTCCTTTATAAAGAGAAGGTCAAAGCATTATCCTCAGGATGAAAATTATATTCAACCTTGGAAAAGCTGGTTTTTAAAATGATATACGTTGAAGATGGTAAAAGCATAACTAGACTCAAACTACAGGATGTAGGATCATACAAAGTGATCATACCTAGGTAATTTTATGGGAATATTAGAGAACGACCAAGAATATCACAGGGATTGTTCAAGGGGTTTGAAATCTATTCTGGATGCACTTCTCTGCTTTCACATTGATTCCCTTTAACTTACTATTAATGATAGTTGGTGGGGCCTCCATTCAAGTATACATGAGCATAGTACAATTGTCCTATGAAGGTCAGTGGATAACAGAGAAGTACTGCATCCTGGCCAAAAATCAGTATTAATGGAGCACAGCACACACAAATAGTGATACAATACTTTTTACTTTGCTTCTAATAGTTGTATTTGGTTTTGTCAATTTGGGAGGTAGGAGGTTGCACTTTCTTAGAATCTTCAAGGAAACTCATTGAAATATTTATAGTTTTCAGCACTTCCAACAAAACAACTCTCACTCTAAACCTGAAAGTAAGTGGGGTAAGGGAATTAGAGAAGCATGGCACGGAAGTAGAGGGGTGGGATGGAGAAGAATGTTCCAGACAGAGCAAATAGCACATGCAAAGTAGCAGAGATTAAAGGATGAGGGAGCGTTACACTTGCAAGGATCTGAAAGAAGTTCAAAAAGGCCAAATTCTAAAGAGGGAAGAAAGAGCGCATGTGTTGGGATCAGACCTTGCATAGCTTTCTAAGCTGCATTCAAGAATTTAAGCTTAATACAAAAGAAAGAAAACCACTAAAGGATATTAAGCAGACATGGCATGATTAGGTCCACTGTTACATTGTTTAGTATGAAAACAACATAAATTTAATATGATCATACCCTACTATTTCCATTTCAGTTAGGAGAAACCATGTTTGGACTTCCATCTGAAATCCTACTGCAGCTGAAGAGGCATTTTCCCCATCTACTGGGAGCTGGAGCACATACTATCTCATCAGGAGAAATGCCATTTTTACAAGAACATAACTTGCTGTGTTATTTTCAGTACTCCTTTTGGAGTATTTGGGTTTAGCTAGTTTCAGCAGTAGTCTGTAACAGTGATAATTTCATTTATTTTTCCCTCCATGATGTCGATTTGTTTAGTGAGTGTGATATGGTTTCTACTGTTTGTATTTCCTTGGCATTTACCATTTTGCTGGGATTTTTACATTAAGATTAATTACTAAATACAGAATATCACATATGCAGGTTTTAGTCATGAGCATATTTTTTAAATGTTTGTTTATTTTTGAGAGAGTGAAACAGAGCATGAGCAGTGGGGAGGGACAGAGAGAAAGAGATGGAGACACAGAATCTGAAGTGGGCTCCAGGCTCTGAGCTGTCAGCACAGAGCCTGATACAGGACTCAAAGCCACAAACTGTGAGATCATGACCTGAGCTGAAGTTGGATGCTTAACAGAGTGAGCCATGTAGGCACCCCATAGTAAGCATATTCTTAAATGTAGAAAACATCATGGCTATAAAAGAAATTAACAAGGGCAGTTACACAGCCACACTATAGAGAAATTAATGCAAACAAAATTTCTTAGTAATGTAACATAACATTAGGAAAACCTTGGCTAACTACTGAAACAATCATTAATTACTGGAATGTCAGGTTTATTTAATAGGATTTATCATTTGGATATAAAATGGTTGTCCAGAATGGATCAAGATGTGGTTTATCTATACAATGGAATACTACATGGCAATGAGAAAGAATGAAATCTGGCCATGTGTAGCAACATGGATGGAACTTGAAGGTGTTATGTTGAGTGAAATAAGTCAGGCAGAGAAGGACAGATACCATATGTTTGCATGTATAGGAGGAACTTAATGAAGGATCATGGGGGAGGAGAAGGGGAAAAATAGTTGAGGAGAGGGAGGGAGGCAAACCATGAGAGACTCTTGAATGCTGAGAACAAACTGAGGGCTGATGGGGGGGGAGGAGGAGAGCATAGGGGGTGATGGGCATGGAAGAGGGCACTTGTGGGGATGAGCACTGGGTATTATATAGAAACCAACTTGACAATAAACTATAAACTAAAATGGTTGTCCATTTTAGGTTTCAGTGATGGATAGAAATGTCTCATTTTAATATAATGATAAGCATATATCTTCAATTTTGAGATTACACAGTCTGCTTCAGAGAAATTTTATCAGGAGAAAAGGTAGATGGTAAGAGTAGAGGTCTCTTTACCACACTTTCTCGACAGTGGCACTTGACAATTTGAGCCAGATAATTCTTTGCTGTGGAGCTGTCCTGTTTATTGTAAAGTGATTACCAGCATCCCAGGCCTCTACCAAATACCAGTGGCAACCCCTATCCCCAGCCGTGACAATCACAACTGTCTTCAGACATTGCCAAATGGCCCCTGGTTTTTGAGAACCATGCCCTGAACCAGTTAGGCACCTGATGCATTAGCTGCAGTGAGTGGCTTGGGCTGGAGGAGGGACAGCAGGGACAGAGAAGAGTAGGCTGAGGAGAAGTGCTTGTAGGGGAAAGCACCTGGACTGGTGACATTTAGGCCATGGGAACTATTAGAGGAAAAGGAAGTAAGGTTGACCACAGGGTTTGTGCCATGGTGCAGGGCACCATCTAAAATGAAGAAAAGGCCTGAGGGTATTGGTGAAGAAATTGTTAATATTTTCATGTTGATTTTGAATTCAAGGTGCCTAAGACACATCAAAATCGTTTGTTAGGAACAAAAAGTTGAGGATCATTTTATTTTTTTTCTTATCTTTATATTCTATTCATTAGTTAAGGCATTTTGAGGGAAGGAGAAACAATGAAATGTAAAGAAGAAAGGGGAATAAAGTTTTTTAAAAACTTGTCTTGGAAAATAAAAATTGAGTAAAATAACCTATTTTATTTTTTATTGCACTGTAATTGATACATAGGATTACTTTAGTTTCAGGTATGCAACACAATGATTCAATATTTTTATACATGGCAAAATGATCACCACAGTAATTTTACTTAACTCCAGGACTATAATTTAAAGAGTACAAAATGGAGGGTGGGGGGGCAGAGAAAGAAGGAGTTAAACAATCTTAAGCAGGCTCCATGCTCAGCACAGAGCCCAACATGGGCTTGATCCTACAACCCTGGAATCGTGACCTGAGCCAAAACCAAGAGTTATACACTCAGCTGACTGAGCAACCCAAGTACCCCAAGGACTATCATTTTAATGTCAAATTTTACTGGTATAATTCCAAGAATATTTGTTCTTACTCATAACCCTGTCTGTAACTTGTTCTCTATCAACTTATAACTGTGGCCATCACGGAGACTTTTATTTTCAGCCCTTTTCTCTATATACTATCATCCGGCCTTAGGCTTCAGATATCACTTATGGTGTGTAACATAATTCTTGCAATTTATTATGAATTCCTTCAGGAAATTAGTTTCATAGGTGGCATGTGTATGTGCAAACACACACACACACACACAAACACACAAAAAACAGTATTTTTCTTACAAATTATAAGAAGTTTAGTTGACATAGAATATTAACAGTATCCCATATTACGTGAAGAGACTCCATTTCGACACCTAATCTGCAAAACTCAATTACATAGTTTATAACAATTCTTTATTCCTTTCCTACGGTGTATGTGTTTCTAGGTTCAACCAGCAAGGGTTTTCTGAGACCCCACTGCATGCCTTTAATCCCATAACTGGCCACAAACTCCTTTGCATCTCTATTTCAGTCAAACTGGAATCTCTGACAGCACGAGCTCCATCTCCCTATTTGCTGTGATTTCCTCACTCCATCTTTTCAGAAAGCACTGAAGAGGCAGCACTAGGATTTCGCTAGCCCTGTTCCTGTAGGCAGTGCTCCTGTTATAGGAATAGGAGCTACTGCAGAGTGGGAAACGACTTTGTCTTTTTTCTTTTTTTCTACCAAGGCTTTTACTGATGTGCCACGTGGGTAGTTTTCATCCCCAATGGCCAGCCTTCCAAGTCTTTTTTAGAAGACAATCCTGAAGTATTCTGATCACATGGGTGATTACTCTGACACTCATCTCTCTAGACTAGACTGTTCTGCATTCCAGCCCTAAATTTTCAAATCCCTGTCACATACCTGAGCCTCCTACCACCAGATTTCTCCCAATCTCCTATTAGTTTCCATCCTCTCAACAAATGGCATCACCTTTACTCACATGCTTTGGCTTCAGACATCTCCTTCACCCCATCACCACCACACCTAATCCATTAACAAGTCCACCTGGCTCTATCTTCAAAGTATATCTAGATTTTAACCACCTTTTACCACATCCGTCACCACCTCCCTGACCCACGGCATCAATCATCACTTAACAAGAGCTTCATCCCTGGCCTCACCACTTCCACTCTCACTTCTATTGAGTTCATTCTCTTCAACAATCAGAGGGATCTTTCTAAAACATAAGTCAGTGGGGTGTCTTGGTGGTTCAGTGAGTTAAGTGCCCAACTTTTGATTTCAGCTCAGGTCATGATCTCATGGGATCAAGCCCCAATTTGAGGTCTGCACTGGGCATGGGAACCTGCTTGAGATTTTCTCTCTCCCTCTTCCTCTGCCCCTCCCATACTCACACTTACACATTCTCTCTCTCAAAAAAAAAAAAAAATGTGGTATATGTATACAATGGACTATTACTCAGCCATACAAAAGAATGAATCTTGCCATTCACATCAACATGGGTGGAGCTGAAATGTATTATGCTAGGCAAAACCCAGTCAAAGAAAGACAAATACCACCTGATTTCACTCATATGTGGAATTTAAGAAACAAAACAGATGAACATATGGGAAGGTAGAAGAAGAGGAAAGAGGGAAATAAACCACAAGAGACTCTTATGGATAGAGAACAAACTGAGGGTTGATGGAGGGAGGTGGGGGGTGGGGGAATGGGCTAGATGGGTGGTGGGTATTAAGGAGGGTACTTGTTGTGATAAGTACTGGGTTGTTAAATGCTAAGTAATGAATCGCTGAATTCCACTCCCAAAAATCAATATTGCAATGTATGTTAACTACAATTTAAATTGAAAAACCAAAAACTTTTCCTTTGCAATCATAGGCTGGCCTATTGCAAGAGGCCTTTCAGTCAATCTAGGCTTTTCACTTGCCTTTCCCTCTAGGCTTAATTTCTAGCTTGTGATTTAAAGTGGAAGATGTGAGGCACCTGGCTGGCTCAGTTGGCAGAGTGTGCTACTCTTGGTCTCAGAGTTCTGAGTTCAAGCCCCATGTTGGGTGTGGAGATAAAAAAAATTTTTTTTAATAATTTGTTATTTTTTAAAGTTTAAGTGAGACATGTGACTCTTCCCTTAGAAGCCATTGTAGGATTGTTAATTGGCCTAATTACAATATTATAGTGTCTCAGGGAACAGGAAGGCCCAAAGAGAAGGAGAGAGATGGGGGAACAGCAGTCAATGGAGCAATTAGAACATATACAATATTTACCAATCAAGTTCGCCATCTTATATGGGCATGGTTCATGATGCCCCAAAACAATTATAATATCACTGAGCACAGATCACTATAACAAATATAATAATGAAAAAGTTTGAAATACTGTGAGAATTACCAAAACGTGGTCCAGAAAGACACCAAGTAAGTAAATGCTGTTGGAAGAATGGCACCAATAGACTTGCTCAACACAGATTTGCTCAACCACAAACCTTCAATTTGTTAAAAAAAAAAAAGCCAGCATCTGCAAAGCACAGTGAGATATGCCTATACGGATATGCACTGTGTGTTTAAGAGTGAAACTCCTGGGACGCCTTAGTCGGTTAAGCGTCCGACTTTCGCTTAGGTCACGATCTCGTGGTTCGTGGGTTCGAGCCCTGCGTTGGGTTCTGTGCTGACTGCCGGCTCAGAGCTTGGAGCCTATTTCAGAGTCTGTGTCTCCCTCTCTCTCTGACCCTCCCCTGCTCGTGCTCTCTCTCTCTCCTAGAAATAAATTTTTTAAAAAATATTAAAAAAAAAAAAAGAATGAAACTCCCGCCTTTCCTTGACACCATCACACACTTTAAAGTCTTGTTCTAGCGATTTCTGTAGACTAAAATTCCCTTTAGTTTCTCTTCTACCCAGTGAAACCCATTTATCTTCTTCAAATCCAGTCTGAATGCCATATTCTGAGGAATTCCTTACCCTAGCTGTCAGAAATTAATATTTCCTTTCACTTAACTTCCCACAGTCCTGACATAGGCACGTCTCTTACAGCACTTGACACCATCCAACCTAGATTAAAGCAACTCTGTGTTATGTCAGTAAATTATGGGCATCTTAAGGGATAGAAACTGACTTGTTTATCTTCAGAAGTATCCCATGAAACCTAGTAGTCTCTGAATATTCAGGCTTTCAGAAGAGGTTTATGGAATTAAAGCCAACACCTGAAGAAGCAGATAAGCCTCTGGGATCAACTCAACTTAGAGGCGTGTGCATTTACTGAAGAACACAAGTAGCTTCCTGGTCATCGGCAGGCCTTTCAGCTTCCAGCTGCTGTTCCATCTTTATGCCCCACTGTGACTTCCCATCATCTTTTTCCTCCTTTCTCCATCCTCATTATAATATTTTGACATCCTAATTATATGGTTCCTCTTTCACTTAAGGTGCCTCAAATCCTTTGTAAAATCACATTTGGCAGTGGAGGTTTATTTCACTTGAAATCTCTGGTTACCATGGCTCATGCCTCATGTCAGCTCGCATGTGGGTACCAAATGGTAAAGTCCAAAGTGTTAGCTAGCTACTTGTGGACTCAGATGGAAATTTTGAAAGATCAAACAGGAATAGCCAGATATCATGTAACTACTGATACAATGCAGTTGGAAGCACACAGAACCACCCATATAATATTCTTGCCCAAAAAGCTAAACTTGAATCTTACCAATCCTTTAAACTAACTCCTATTAGAAACACAAGGGACAGGGCACCTGGGTGGCCCAGGTGAGCATCCAACTCTTGATTTCAGCTCAAGTCATGATCCCAGGGTTGTAGAATCGAACTCCATGTCTGAGCATGGAGCCTGCTTAAGACATTCTCTCTCCCTCTCCCTCCCTCCCTCCCCCTCCGCCTCTCCCTCTACCCCCCACCCCTCCCCCTATGCTCACTCTCCTTCTCTAAAATTAAAAAAGAAAATACAAAGGACAACAGATCAAGTTAAATGATACCACAAAGATCCCGGGTTTTGGCAGAAAAAAAAAAAAAAAGGAATGATACCACAAAAAGAACAAAGACAAAACCAAAATGGGATAAATTCTATAAGACAATCGATCTGGTTGTTTTTTTTTTTTCTTTTAATCAAGTCAATGGGCAAATATTAAAAAACATTTTTTTATATAGTATAAGGTAGTATGAGTTAGATAGTAGTGTCAAAGAAAGAAGGAAAAAATTGAGCCTCTAGAAGGACTCACTTATTGTGAAAAGGGTATAAGAAGCTACGGAAAACAAAAACCATTTCTAGAACTTCTTGATTCAGACTCTGCTTTCCTGAGCTGTGGCTTCTATTAGAGAAAAGTAATATGATCACCAAGTTTTTCTGGACTCTGCCACTTATTCTCAATAATTCTACCAAACTTCCTGTACTTTGGCTTGATTTTCTGCAAAATTCAGAGTGCAACCATAGCTAGTGGAAGAAGGGGAGAGCAAGCTTTTTGGTGTACCCAACAGATTGAATGACAGCCCTCAACACAGGTGACAACTCTAGCATCAGACTCTTAGAGTAAATGAACTAGGGGCCTAATTCACTGCTAAGAAGCCAGGAACAGCTCTCCTGACTTGCCTGTGTGACTGAGAAGTTTAAAAAAGAAACAAAATCTACATGAATGTCAATGTCTATAGCTATAGGAGAGAAACCAAGTTCCATAAAGGGGGGAAAGGGGAGATAGTGGGCACTGCTCTTTATTCCCCTAAGCTTTCATTCTTCCATCCTCAGAAGAAGTTCAAGTATTTGCCCTGTGGTTTCAACTGACAAGCAAGCACAGAAAAGAAAACACACACACACACACACACACAAGGTAAAGTTACTGAATGACAGGAGACTATTTGAAGCTGTTATTTTTAGGTGTGGCTGCCATGCATCTAAACAAAGCACAGTGGCTGCCAAGATGTTGTCATGAATGAGGTATAAAGAGCAATTATCTCAGAGTTTTGCCACTAGAGTGATCCGGGGTGAACAATGTCTCTGAATCACAGTTAAAATGGAAGCCATACAGCCGGCCTCATGAAAATGGGGTTAACGGGGTTGATGGCACTCTGTAGACTCTAAAGCATTATCTAAATGTTAAGAATCCACTACTACAAGGTTTGTTGCTTCCCTGCATATTAATGGTAAGCATAAAGTTGTGTTAGGAAAAGAAACTATTTTATGTTAACCATGTAGGATAGAAAGTCAAAATTCTTAAACATGGAAAACATTCCTGGTATATGGATTCAAAAAGTCTGTCAACTACAATTACACTTAACAAACAACAAATAAATATCATATTGGAGATAATATACTTGCTGTCCTTTGAGGTCTCTGTGGCTTGTTAATTCTCTGAAAGATAGAAGGTACATGCTCATTTCCTTAATCATATGAAAAAAAAAATATCTGACCCTATAAGGAGGCCAGCACTTGCATTCAGTAAATTAGGACCCTAAATTTTTTTATTCAAATAGCACCTGTTGCTAAGTGTGGTCAAAGAACAAGCTGAGAGGTGCCTGCGTGGCTCAGTTGGGTGAGCATCCAACTCTAGATTTCAGCTCAGGTCATGATCTCACAGTTCAGGAATTCAAGACCCACGTCAGGCTCTCAGAGAACAGTGCAGAGCCTACTTGGGATTCTTTCTCTCTCTCTCACTCTCTGCCCCTCTCCTGCTTTTGCTCTCTCTAAAAAAATAAATCGACTTTAACAAAAAAATCAACTCAAAATTTATGTTACCCAGTAAAATTTCAAAAACTCTTTTTCTTATTCAACTTTTAATTATATTCTCCATTAACATAACAATATCACCTAGACTATATTAAGCACATGTTATATTCAGACATTGTTCTAACTTCCCACACATATTAACTCATTTCTGTTGTTTATATTAACTATAAAGAGGTTTCACATCTATTTTAATTAAATAATTTTCTCTTTATTACCTTATATTTTGTCTTATGTACATTTTTGCAAATTATGAGGATGAATGAGAGATGTTCTCATCTACTACCAAAATGGAGTTCCACTTCAGTACAAGGACTTCAAGTTTATCTCAATTTCTCTATAAAAATTAAAACAGTAATTTATCTCTGTCATAGCATGTAAATTAATTGAACAATACATAATTACTGAATCCAAATTTCCAAAGTAGAAGTTTCAAAAATGGTTATCTTTCTTCATATAAATAGACTAAAATATATTGAGCTTCTAATCAATGATTCATATTAGTTTTTCTTCCAGAAAGTTAAAAATCTATAAGGCATTCTCTATAGCTTAAATTCCAAAAATATAAATAATTTCCATCAGACTTAATTTTCTAATACATATCTCTATGGAGATTAGTCAGCATTTCAGAGTAATTAAAAAGAGATGGGCAAAGGGAGATGGTTGAAAATATCCATCAAAGGCAGGAAGTGAATTCTACACCTAATGAAAACCAGATAAACAGCATCTCATTTCAAGGTACAAACTTGAAAAGTTTTGATTAGTGCATTTAAGTACTTGCTATACCTGCATACTTATGACAATCCCCGGTATTGAGAGCCATTCTGAGCCCACTAGTCGAGAAAGCTCCTGGTGAGGTTAAAGCAAGTCTGCATGGTCTCTTGCCAATCAGATGACGACCGATATCCACCCGGACTCAATTATTCCTGCTTGAGCACCGACCCCCAGGGTATCTTGTTGGTCCATATCGGGAGTGACTTGTCCTCTTATTCTGGCCCTGGTATGATGATTGCACCTTGTGAAGGAACTTATTGAGGGAACAACTTCTTTTGATTATGGGAACAGACATCATGGCTCCAGCAGGTCCTGTTTCCCTCCATACTTTCCCTTGAGCTATGAGCAGGCTAATAACCCTTACTCATAGAAGACTGACCTTTACATGTACAATTCTGTTTCTACAGTTGCATTAGTCCAAGAGGTTTATACAGATCAATGTGTATATCAGCTAACCAAAAATGCCTCTCATGCCATAGCTTTTCAAGAAATCAAAAACTAGACACAAAGGTAAATGCACTTGAAGAGGCTATTCTATGTATTGGAAATGAGCTGAACTCTTTAAAGATATGGGTGGCTCTCTGGTGCCATAAAGCATATATCTGGTAAATCAAGTCTTGCCCCCAGACAAATGGCCTAACTTAGAGAGAAGGAACAGATAAGAGCAGAACATAAGTTACCACATATACCTTTGCTAACTAGTGATGTATAGCAGCCCCTTCCCTAAGGCCTACATCCCACAAACACCTTCCCTAACACTGGCAGCTGTAATGAGGATGGATAAGAGTATCTATAAACCTATGACTTAATCTTAGCATTATTAAAATGTGAACACCCTGTTATTTTCTTAGTTACTCAACCTCATTGTAATTGGAGCAGTTCTATAAGAATACTTCTGTAAAACCTGTTTCTGTATATTTTCCAAAAACATCTTATCACAGAGAACTATCCATTGTAAAAATTCCAGTTTCTTATGCCATATTACCATTTGACCTATAAATAAAGACACCAAAACCGACAGGGCAGAGATGCCTGCCTAGTGACCAGAAAGATTTTCATGGCTCTCTCACTCCCTCCCTTGCCAACACCGTCCATCCTTCATGGACCCCTGGACCCAGCGAGAGCTGGACTCCGGCACCCCTGTTCACTGCTCCCCTGGCTTCTCACTGTCACAAACAGGACAGAAATAGGCTACAGAGTCCCCTCCCCTCCCTACATGAAGGCTGCTGTAAACAGGGTGCTGTAGACCTTCTCCAAGAGCTAAGTGGCCATTAAGAAAGACACAAAACACTTGGTAAATAGTGTGCTTAACAGATTCCATGTAATTATGTCAATTATTTCAACACCATCTATGAAATAGGCAGTTACCATCTGTATTTCACAGTAAGGAAACTGAGGCTTGGATGGGTCAAGTACTCTACTGAAGGTCACATAGTAAAGGGCAAAGAACAAAATCAAATGCAAGTCACAGTACAGAGCCTACTTTCTTAACTACAACACTGTTTTTCCTAAATGTGACAAGCTTCAGTATAGAAAATTATAAAGTGGGTATCAACTGCCTAATTCGGGTAACTTGTGCCATTTTGCAGAATAACGTAGGTCACATTATAATTACCCATCTTTTGAGATAATTACTCAAAAAAATAGGGATCTCTGAAAATCTGATGGTTTTGAAGTGTATCAACGAATAGGTTTATCCCAAACCTTGATTACATTAAAAAAATTTTTTTTAATGTTTTATTTCTGAGAGAAAGAGCGCATGAGCAGGGGAGGGTCAGAGAGAGAGGGAGACACAGAATCTGAAGTAGGCTCCAGGCTCTGAGCTAGCTGTCAGCACAGAACCCAACACGGGCTCAAACCCACGAACTGTAAGATCATGACCTGAGCCGAAGTTGGACGCTTAACCGACTGAGCCACCAAGGCACCCCTTGATTACATTTTTTAATGTTTATTCATTGTTGGTTTTTTTCTATTTTTTTAATATTTTATTTATTTCTGAGAGAGAGAGAGAGAGAGGGTGTAAGCAGGGGAGGGTCAGAGAGAGAGGGAGACACAGAATCTGAAGCAGGCTCCAGGCTCTAAGCTGTCAGCACAGAGTCCGATGTGGAGCTCATACCCATGAACGGTGAGATCAGGATATAAGCCAAAGTCAGACGTTTAACCAAGCCAGGCACCCCTGATTACTCTTATAAGCAGTAGCACATTACTTATGTATGAGATTATACAGTTATCTTTTAAATTCATGAATATCCAGGTCTAACAATTCTAAACAGCTCAGTAAGAGTCTTGCCAAATATTTGTGTGGTTTTCACCATGCTATTTCTAAAATTTTTTAATGTTTCTTTTTGAGAGAGAGTTAGTGAGAGTGGGGCAGCCCAATGAGGGGCTTGAACCCACAAACCATGAGACCATGATCTGAGCCAAATTCAGGCACTTCACAGACTGAGCCACCCAGGTGCCCCTACCCATGCAATTTTTAAGATTATCTTAATTTAGTGATTTATCACATTGGAATTTAGGAAACTGGGTTGGCCTCATCCACTCCATCACTAAATTCCTCCTAAAACATGAAGTAGTGCTGTTTAAATGCTCTGCACACAGAGATGTAACTAGCAAAATAAGTGGACTCTGTGTGTACAGTGAATTCTAAATTACATCATTTTCATTGTCCGTTTAAGAACCTATATGACAAAATTTCTAAGATAAAAATAAATCTGCCTAAGCAATTATTCACTTTTTTAAAAGCACTTAGTTACATACTTTACTATCCACACAGCTGATTCATTATATATTTAAAGTTGTCCTTGAGTTCTAAATTCCTCATCCATCCCTTAGGACAGCATGATGCAAATTCCAGGGTAGTCTGTGCTGGCCATCAAATATAATAGCAAGGACATTTTGCAGGTCCAAGAAACCTCAGTCTTGGTGCTAGCTGCAATCCTGAGTCCAACTTGAATTCTCATTATCAGTGCTTTCATGAAAATGAGGACATTGGTCAACCATAGCCTACCTATTTCCATGACCCTAGCTGTTCACCTAGTGATGAGGGTCTCTTTAAAGCCTTTAGATTTAAAATTCCAGAATTGGAAAAAAAATCATAGGATTGTCTCTATAAACCATCCTGCTCATTTTATAAAAGAAAAACTGAGAAGGATATAATTTGCCCAAGGTCACTCCATTTATACATTTGATTTTGGTGCTAAGACTGGTGGATTTGCGTATGAACTAAAACTGAGGCAAAAATGATCAGTGCACCTCCTGGAGAAGCTCAGTTTTGGGAAATTCTATATTAAGAGAATCAGTGAGTGGATTTTAATTTTGCTTCCATCAATCTCTAATTTGGGGCAAATTCACTTATGGATCTCAGTTTTCTGTTCTATAATCAATTACTTTTTAAATCTCCATAAGTAAATAAGAACAGTAAAAATGTTTATTCTTGATTATTAAATACATAACAGAGTAAACATTAGATTGAAGACATGAATTAGCATATAATAGCTAACATTTCTTGATCATTTACTATGCTTCAGATAGTGACCTAAATGTTCTACATGTGTTTATTTAATCTTCACATCTTTGAAACAGACTTTACTATTACACTGATGTTGCAAGTGAAGAATGTAGAGACTTTAAGTAACTCAGCCAAGATTTCACCTATGAAATGGAGCAGTAAGGACTTAAACTCAGGTTGTCTAACTCCAAAGCAATGCTTAAATACTGCACTGCCCTTTGGGTAACTCAGTTTGCGATCTTAACTAGTCACTTTTGTGGATGTTTTTCTTCTCTCAGAACAAACGTGCTTCTCTATGACTCCTGATAAAATCCAATTCCTAGCTCTGTGGGCAGCCATTCACTCTATTTCCGTTCCCACTGGCATCTGTAAATTAGCCTCTGGTAATTATCTGTGTAGGAAGCAGCAGGCAGGCAGTGTACAGAACAATGTAACTTTTGGTCAGATTCCAACATGGGAATTTAGCATTCTTGAGTCATAAATCAACCGACCAGAGCCCAACAGGAGGATGTATTTGCTCAAGCTATAAAAATAGGATTAACTGCATAGCTGTAGGCAAATACACCTTCTTAGACCTGAAACAGTAAATCCTCAATCTGCAAAAAGAACAGGTGTTCACACCTTGTCCTCAAAGACAATTGGTTCCCACTGTGTTTGACCAGATGGTGAATACAATTTGGGGGCATCTGTCCTCCCTTGCGAATGTACTGTCTTTGGTTCCAGAAGTCATATACAGAGACTTGAAATATAGCCATAGAAATAACTTTCATTCAAAAGTTAAGATTTAGAGTCAATACCAGAATAAGTTCCCAAGAGGCCTAAAATTTCACAGTGTTGTGTTTCATTATATCCCCATGCTATGGAACACTCACTGTGTTTTCATATATACTATTTCTCTTTAAGGAAACTAGAACAACTTGAGAGAAATAAAACTAGAACCCAAGAGAATGGTAACCTTGGGCGTAAAGATGGGGTTGGCAAACTACAATCTGTTGACCAATACCACTGCCACCGGTTTTTGTAAATAATGTTTTATTGGAACTCTGTTACATCCATTTGTTTACATATTGTCTACAGTTGCTTTCATGCTACCACTGCAGAGTAGTTTTGGCAGAGACTATAGGACATATAAAAACTACAACATGTATTATCTGGCTTTTCATAGAAAAAGTTTGCTGACCTCTGGCTTAAGGCATGGTGAATTGGAAGTTTTTAAATTTTCTTTATTATTTATTTATTTTTGAGAGAGAGACAGACAGACAGACGGAGCTCAAGCAGGAGAGGGGCAGAGAGAGAGAGAGAGAGAGAGAAGAATCTGAAGCAGATTCTAGGCTCTGAGCGGTCAGTGCAGAGCCCAATGCAGGGCTTCAACTCACAAACCATGAGATTATGACCTGAGCTGAAGTTGGACACTTAAGCAACTATATCACCCAGGGGTCCCTGGGAATTGTAATGTACTTACGGTTTTTTGGAAGGTTCTTTTAAGAATATATCTATAAATGAATAGGCAGAAGTGTTCCAATCATGTTAACCATTTGATCTCATAAACTGCAACCTGGCAATCCAGAAGCAACCCCTTTAACATCAGTTCCATTAGCAGATGGTCACTGTGCTCTCCCCTTAATACTCAACCATCAAAATGGCTCAGTACTTTCCGGTGGAATTATCTCATGATAAGTTGTACTTACTGAAAAAGATGGGAAGGGAAAGAAACAGTGCCTGACACCATGAACACATTTGAGGGCAATGAAATACTTTATTTCATAGCTATTCCTAGGTCTGGCCATATTATTCCCTTACAAAGTATGTCAAAATAGGTGACCATATAAACTGAGTCTACTCTGAGGCCTGAGATCAAGCTCTAAAAATGAATAACAGCAAACATGCTGATCCTCTATGTAGAGATGGAAGACAGCTTCAGAGACATGGCACTTAACAAATGTGAATCAAAGAAATCGCACATGAGTAAACCAGATCCTGACAGAAACTGTGGTTATAATTTTCTACCAGGGATCTAGTCTTCCTTTGGTCTCCTATACTTCAAAGTACCTGTCCCTTTTATTCATCAAAGATCTTGGAATTCCACTAAGTACCAAGGTAAATTAGAGTGATAGACCGCTAAGGAAAAATCTAATTAATATTTCAATGTCAAAACAAGTAGACTCTTGAAATCCTAAAACTTAAAAGTTTACTGAAGCAAAAATTTGTATTGCATGCTTTGTAAAATTGGTGAACTGAAATGAGTCATTTAAACAATGAGTGAGCACAGCTGACAGCCAAACTCCCACATCTCAAAATAGCTTTATAGTTCTCTGTTCACCTTCTAGATGAAGCAACATTCGTAAAGTGATTATAAAAATGGTGCCCCAAGGAAAGCTACCTGCTAGGGCTCATAATAGAAAAAAGAAAGCTAAGAAAATGATCGTTCTAAAGCCACAAAATAGAAGGCTTAGGAATACAGCTATATCGTGATAGTCGTGAATGTAAGTTTTTCAAAGTTCTACTGGCTACACTCCATGCTGTGTCAAGGGAGGGAGCAGGAAAGGATGGGCACAAAGACAAAAAGAAATTAAGTGGTGGTACGTGTACACTCCAGGACTTGCAGCATATCATGTATACTTTGGGTTCAAAGTACCAAAAACCTGAGCAGTGGGTTTTGGGTGCCTTCATGGTAAAGGAGAACATAAATATGATTAGCTATTAGATCCTTCAGGGGAATTAAACCATAAGCCACATGCACAGACTGGGGACAAGTGCAATCTCTATACACTGTATGTTGACATACAGAGAAATATGAAAAAAATCAGCACATTTGACAGTTAACAACAAAAAATAATAGCATGAAGACTATAAGAAATACAGCAAAGCAGAGAAAGAAAGGGTCTTTCTGAAAAATCAATGAAGAGCAAAGAGCAAATATCTGGACGTTATTCTCTATAAAATCCCGTAGGAAACCTTAAGCAACTATGTAGCATTCTCATGATTTTTTTTTTTTTCATTTTCACTCTAAAATAAGAGTATTCCTATATGGAGAGAACAGGTCAAAATAAGAAATTTAAAATGTGATGAAAATGGGGGCACCTGGGTGGTTCAGTCAGTTGAGCACCCAATTCTTGATTTTGGCTCAGGTCATAATCTCATGGTTTGTGGGTTTAGTCCCATATTAAGCTCTGCAGTGACAGCACAGAGCCTGCTTGGGATTCTCTCTCCCTCTCTCTGCTGCTCTAAAAATAAATATTTTTGGGGGGGGCGCCTGGGTGGCTTAGTTGGTTAAGCATCCGACTTTCGCTTAGGTCATGATCTCGCGGTTAGTGGGTTCGAGCCCCGCGTCAAGCTCCGTGCTGACTGCCAGCTCAGGGCCTGGAGCCTGCTTCGGTCTGTGACTCCCTCTCTCTCTGACCCTCCCCTGCTCACACTGTCTCTCTCTCTCTCCTAGAAATAAATAAAAATACTTTAAAAAATAAATAAATAAAATAAACATATTTTTTAAGACATGGTGTTCTCAGCATTCAAGAGTCATGGTTTGCCTCCCTCCCTCTCTCCAACTATTTGCACCTTCTTCTCCCACATCGTCCTCCATTAACTTCCTCCTAATCCACATATGTGCAAACATATAGTATTTGTACTTCTCTGCTGAGAACAAACTGAGGATTGAGGGGGGTGGGGAGAGGGGAAGGAAGGTGATGGGGATGGAGGAGGGCACTTGTTGGGATGAGCACTGGGTATTATATGGAAACCACCCTGACAATAAACTATTTAAGGAAGAAAATAATAAAACAAAATTAAAACATGGTGAAAATGTAATGGGATGAAATGAGGACATGGATTGATAGGGAGTTAGGGTTCTACTCTGAGAATTTACTGGGATGTTACTTGCTCATCAGTTTATTTTTATTTTTTATTGCTAATATTTTCATGTATTTTGATGGAAACCTATATGCATTTTGGGGGTTACATACCAACTACTGGGCCATAACATATGCACATATTCAATGTTAGTAGATACTGTCAAACAATTTCCAAAATGGTCATACCAATTTATAGTCCCATCAAAAGAATATGACAATTCAAACTGTCCCAAACCTTGACAACACTTGATCCTTAGTCTTTTCCAATTTAGTCATTCTGATATGTATGTGTATAGGTGTGTATTACATTTTTATTTTAATTTGCACTTTTGTAACAGCTAGTGAATTTGACCGACATTTCAGGTGTTTCTTACAATTTAGACATGCTCTTCTGAGTTCACATATTTTACTCATCTTCTATTGGTCATTTGGCCTTTTTGCTATTAATTTGTAGGTGTTCTTACTACAGCAATGAGTCCCTTTTGAGGTGTTCCAATTTACTTTCTAAATCCTTCTTTTAAACATTCTCTTCATTTTAATATGCTCCAATTATCAATTTTTCCTTTATGCTTGGCCCTTTTTGCATACTATTTTATGTACCACTCAGAAATAGGTCCTAGACATCCTCTGCTCAGATTACAAAAATTGTTTTTTTCTAAGAACTTTATTGTTTTACTTTTCATGCCAAGATCTATTAATTCACCTGGAGTTTGTTTTGTGCATTATGTTAGGTAAGGGTCAAAATCCATTTTCCATGTTGATAGTCAATTGAGCCAACAGGATTTATTGGCACTGCAATGGAGAATCTTTCACCATCAATATGGTCACCTATATATGGATCACTATTGACACCTTTATGAAGTTGAGTCTTCCTATTCACTGGTTCTGACCTAAGGCTAACTGTGAACACAGAACTTACTTAGTGCAATACTGATATCATAGTAGGAGTTTATGGAAGCCATGTAGCAATTAGAGTTATGACTTAAGTCCCCATATGGTTAGTCCAATGGAATGCTGGACCTATTCCAGAGATATTCTTCTAGTTTCTGGGCATATCATTGGATAATATACTCAGTAACTGACAGAACATCCACAATAACTTCCTGGCCCATTGAATAAGAATTACTATGCTTAAAAAATGGCCAAGTGGAACCCCTGGATCCCCCATCCCTCCATCCTTATCAAAAGTATCCTTATGAAAAATTCTGAATTTAACATTACCATGAATAACTTAGAGATTCAGAATTGGTGATTTCTGTTAAAAAGCCATTTGACTCGCCACCTGGTCTATGCCAGAAGACCATTGGATCTTGGAAGATAGCACTGAATCATTACTAACTAAAACAGGTAATGACTTTAATTGGAGATCCTGTTCCAAATGTGGTCTCTTCATTATGATACATCAACAAAGCCCCTTTAACCTAATTTTCAAAACTGACACAGTGCTATTTCATCTCTCCAAAATTAATCACTTCACAATCCCACAGGACATTCTATTGGTCTACTACATTGATGATCTCATGCTAATTGGACCTGGTGAGCAGTAAGTATCAGGTACTCAGAAACATGCATGTTAGCTGAGAAGAAATAAATCCAATTAAGGGGCTAAGTTCCTGGGAGTCCAATGGTCTGAGCCAAACCAGACATCTCCTCTAATATATAAGATAAGTTGCTGCACCAATGCATCACTGATCAATTTTTGTTGTGGTCCACTTGTATTTTACATAAAATATATACCATATTTGGGCTACACTTATTTATTGAGTCATCAATGAGTGGGTTCAGAGCAAGGGAAGTCTCTCTAGTCATCCAGTTGCAGAGCAAGTGAACTTTGGCCTAGCAAATGCAATAGTTCTCAAATGTGCATAGTCAACCAGGACACTGTGTGAAGATTATAGCAAGCAGCAGTAAAACAATCACAGCAAAATACCAGAGTTTTAGCAAGGAATAATTCTTTTGATTAAAACTTCTGAGTGGCTACTAGACCTTGGGAGAGAACCAGTGCTTGACCATGGAACATCAAATTAATATGCAACTAGAGTGACCCCTCCTGAGTTAGGTATTAGCTAATCCCCTAAGTCAAAGACTAGACCACCTGGTAGGATTCTATAATAAAATGGAAGCATAAATGGGATTGAATTCAAATAGATGTTAAGGCAGAAAATGTAGGAATTTGTTTTCCATTCCTATTGTACTTATACCACTCTGCCATGTTGCCATTAACACACCTTTATTTCCTCATCAAGAGATCCCTACATTAAGTTGATGAAGAATATCTTTTCCTGAATTACAGACAGCTCTAGAATATATGAGTAAATCAGAATTTCCAAGAACCTGTTACCATCTTGGTCAAGATTGGAAGGTAGCCTGAAGTATGAAACTTTCCCAATCCATGGGTAATAGCTGATTGGCCAGATGGTAAGGGATTTGGAAACAACTAGATTGGAAAAACTGATGTGAAACAGAGGTTTGGAGAGAAGTCTGTGGACACAGAATGTGGCTTATTTCTATCCCATGAAAATGCTAATCAAAAGACCCCTTCTGTGAAGGAGTCTCTCAAGGAAGAAGCCTAAGATAAAAATAGTTCCTAGGAAAATCTCAGTAAGGAAAACAAACTAGAGAAAGGATAAAAGTAAAGAAAATTGAATATAAATGCTTCAAGGAGTTAAGATGGCAGGGAAATAGGGGGATCCTGGGCTTTCTACATCTCTTAAACTCAGCTGTATTGAGGTCAGATTACTTGAAAACACCAGGAAAGCAATCTGTGGAGTGGCAGACGCTTCTCCATTGTTGGAGGGAGACAGGTTGGCAGGAGTGAGGTGCATGGATGGGAGTTGGGGGAGAAGAAGCAGAGGACCACTGGAGGGGAGCAAACCCCTTTCATGGAGACAGAAGAGAAAGAAAGGGAGGCTGAGGTAGTGTGGCACTGAGTTATCACAAGAGAGGAAACCTCTCTGGACAAGAAACTGGAGAGAAGTAGTGAATGTCCCAGTTTTTGCAAACAGCGTGTGGAGCTCAAACTCAGAGGTTCTGGAAGTACCCAACTTTCTCCAGAGAAGTGCACTCCTGGGGAGGGGGAGGGAGTGCAGAGTGTGGTGTAGCAATCTCCAGGATACACTAACAGAGAATAATCCCCTTTCTGGAGTACTTTTGGAAGAGGGTTTAGTGCCTCCCCAAGGACAAAAGACCCTGCAGGCACCAGCCAAAGGCCTTTTACCAACAGAGTGGAGAGGCTCTACTCCAGAGGAGGTGAGTGGATTCACTCCATGCAGGGTCCTTTAGATTCAAACCCCAGCCATTGTAGCAAGTGGCTGGTCCTTTAAAGATCTTAGATTTTTGCTAGCCATGTATACCAAGGAGAAGGTGCAGGATAGTTGTACCCCAGGGTGAACTGACAGCCCTTGCTATTGTGCAAGGGCTGCCTGAACAGCTGGGATAGAGATTCTCCAGTCTGGGGATGAGATATTGGAGTGAAGCTATTCCCCCTGACCCCTCACCACACCGGAGAATAGCACAGCAGCCCCCAGTGGAAGCAGGACACACTTACACCAACTCCTGCCCCTCCGTACCTGGCAACTGCTTATTTCCTAGGGCAAGACGGTCTCCGGGGCCTACAGAGGCAGCCTCCTTTCCAGACCAGCACAGCCAGCACCACCCAGACACCAACAGATAACCCTTTTTTCTATTTTTCCCTGCTTCTCTTTTCTTTCCTATGGAATCAGGCTCATAGTGTCTGATTTGCTTTTTATCACTTCATTTTAATTTTTTTCTTTTTGAATCAGGCCTTTTCATTCTTATTTTCCTTGTTGTCTCTTCAGGGTTTTTTTTTTTAATTCTCCTTTCTTTTTTGTTAGAATCACCCTTATAATTCTATGGTTCTCTATTTGGGTTTCTTTTGTCCCCTTTCGGTCCCTCTTTTTATGGGACCACGGTTCACCCCCTTTTTTCCAGGGTTACTTCAACAAACAAATCAAAGCACAGCACACCAAGGTAACGGTCCAAACACTCCACTACTGCAAGCAAGGAGGAGATCCGCAGAGGACTGACCGGTGGGAAAGAGCAGGCAAAGTGCAACAGCAAAGTGTAACAACACATACTAGAAACACTTTCTGAAGTGCCAGGCCCTACACGGTATACGACCCCTTTTTAATATAGACATACTCTCAGATGCAGGACACATAACAAGCTTTTAAAACATACAAAAGACAGAAAGTCTGTCTTTGGTTAAAGACATTTAAACAAAATGACAAGACAGAGGAATTCTCCCCCAAAGAAAGGTCAAGAAATCACACCCAGGGACGAGCTCAAAACCGACATAAACAATATAGCTGGGGCGCCTGGGTGGCTCAGTCAGGTAAACCTCCAACTTCAGCTCAGGTCATGATCTCATGGTTCATGGGGTTGAGCCCGCATTGGGCTCTGTGCTGACAGCTCAGAGCCTGGAGACTGCTTCAGATTCTGTGTTTCCCTCTCTTTCTGACCCTCCCCTACTCAGGCTGTCTCTCTCTCAGAAATAAAACCTTTTTCAAAAACAATATATCTGAACAAGAATATAAAATAACAGTCATAAGACTACCAGCTCAGCTTGAAAAAAATCATAGTAGGGGCGCCTGGGTGGCTTAGTCGGTTAAGCGTCCGACTTTCGCTTGGGTCATGATCTCGCGGTTCGTGGGTTCGAGCCCCGCGTCGGGCTCTGTGCTGACTGCCAGCTCAGAGCCTGGACACTGTTTCAGCCTGTGACTCCCTCTCTCTCTGACCCTCCCCTGCTCACGCTGTCTCTCTCTCTCCTAAAAATAAAACATTAAAAAAAAAAAAAAATCATAGAAGACACCAGAGAAACCCCTGTTGCAGAGATCAAAGAACTGGTCAGGATTTTTTTTTTTAACAAATAGTTTATTGTCAAGTTGGTTTCCATATAACACCCAGTGCTCATCCCCACAAGTGCCCTCCTCCATGCCCATCTCCCCCCTCCCACCACACACCCATCAGTCCTCAGTTTGTTCTCAGCATTCAAGAGTCTCTCTTGGTTTGCCTCCCTCCCTCTCCCTCACTATTTCCCCCCTTCTTCTCCCCAACGATCCTCTGCTAAGTTCCTCCTAATCCTCCCATACGTGCAAACATATGGTATTTGTCCTTCTCTGCCTGACTTATTTTGCTCAGCATAACACCCTCAAGGTCCATCCATGTTGCTACACATGGCCAGATTTCATTCTTTCTCATTGCCATGTAGTATTCCATGGTATAGATAAACCACATCTTCTTGATCCATTTGTCCATTGATGGACACTTAGGCTCCTTCCATGTTTTAGCATTTGTGGAGAGTGCTGCTATGAACATTGGGGTACATGTGCTCCTATAAATCAGCACTCCTATATCCCCTGGGTAAATTCCTAGCAGTGCTATTGCTGGGTCATAGGGGAGTTCTATTGTTAGTTTCCTGAGGAACCTCCACACTGTTTTCCAGAGGGGCTGCACCAGTTCACATTTCCACCAACAGTGGAGGAGGATGCCCGTTTCTCCACATCCTCACCAGCATCTAGAGGTTCTCTGATTTGCTCATTTTAGCCACTCTGACTGGTGTGAGGTGGGATCTCAGTGTGGTTTTGATTTGTATTTCCCTGATGAGGAGGGATGCTGAGTATCGTTTCATGTGTCTCTTGGCCATCTGGATGTTTTCTTTGGAGAAGTGTCTGTTCATATCTTCTACCCATTTCTTCACTGGGTTGTTTGTTTTTCAGGTGTGGAGTTTGGTGAGTTCCTTATAGATTTTGGATATTAACCCTTTATCTGATATGTCATTTGCAACTATCTTTTCCCATTCCATTGGTTGCCTATTAGTTTTCTGGGTTGTTTCCTTTGCTGTACTGAAGCTTTTAATCTTGATGAGGTCCCAATCATTTATTTTTGCTCTTGATTCCTTGCTTTTGGGGATGTGTCACGTAAGAAGTTGCTGCGGTGGAGGTCAAGGTGGTTTTCTGCTTTCTCCTCTAGGGTGTTGATAGTTTCCTGTCTCACATTCAGGTCCATTTTGAGTTTCTTTTTGTGTATGGTGTGAGAAATTGATCTAGTTTCAATCTTCTACATGTTGCTGTCCAGTTCTCCCAACACCATCTGTTAAAAAGGCTGTCTTTTTTCCATTGGATATTCTTTCCTGCTTTGTCAAAGATTAGTTGGCTGTATACCTTTGGGTCCACTTCTGAGTTCTCAATTCTATTCCACTGATCTATGTGTCTGTTTTTGTGCCAATACCATACTGTCTTGATGATGACAGCTTTGTAGTAGAGCCTAAAGTCTGGGATGGGGATACCTCCCATTTTGGTTTTATTTTTCAGTATTACTTTAGCTATTATGGGTCTTTTGTGGTTCCATACAAATTTTAGAATAGTTTATTCTAGTTTTGAGAAGTATGCTGGTGCAATTTTGATTGGGATTGCATGGAATGTATAGATTGCTTTGGGTAGTAATGACATCTTAACTGTATTTATTCTTCCTATCCATGAGCATGGAATGTTTTTCCATTTCTTTGTGTCTTCTTCAATTTCCTTCCTAAGTTTTCTGTAGTTTTCATCATACAGATCTCTTGTATCCTTGGTTAGGTTTATTCTTAGGAATTTTGTGCAATCATGAATGGGATCAGTTTCTTGATTTCTCTTTCTGTTGCTTCATTATTGGTGTATAAAAATGCAACCGATTTCTGTACTTTGATTTTGTACCCTGCAACTTGGCTGAATTCTTGAATCAGTTCTAGTAAGCTTCTGGTGGAGTCTGTCGGGTTTCCTATGTAAAGTATCATGTCGTCTGTGAAAAGTGAACGTTTGACTTCTTTGCCAGTTTTGATGCCTTTTATTTCCTTTTGCTGTCTGATGCTAGGACTTCCAGCACTATGTTAAACAACAGTGGTGAGAGTGGACATCCATGTCGTGTTCCTCATTTCAGGGGGAAAGCTCTCAGTTTTTCCCCCGTTGAGGATGATGTTAGCTGAAGGCTTCTCATAGACGGCTTTTATGATGTTTAAGTAGGTTCCTTCTATCCCGACTTTCTCGAGACAGTCTTTATTAAGAAGGGATTCTGTATTTTGTCAAGTGCTTTTTCTGCATCTATCAACAGGATCATTTGGTTTTTATCTTTTTTGTAGATGTGATGGATCACATTGATTGATTTGCGAATGTTGAACCAGCCCTGTAACCCAGGAATGGATCCCACTTGATCTTGGTGGATAATTCTTTTTATGTGTTGTTGGATTCAATTTGCAAGTATCTGTTGAGGATATCTGCATCTGTATTCATCAAGGATATTGGCCTGTAGTTCTCTTTTTTTGCTGAATCTTGGTCTGACTTGGGAATCAGAGTGATGCTGGCTTCATAAAATGAGTCCGGGAGTTTTCCTTCGATTTCTATTTTTTGGAATAGCTTGAGAAGAATTGGAGACTAAGAAGTCTCTAAGAAGACTTACAGAACTAAGTGATTCCATGAACTGAAACAGAATCCGTATCAGAGGAGTCCCAGGAGAAGAGCAAGAAAAAAGGGCACAAGGTTTCTTTGAACAAATTATAGCTGAGAACTTCCTTAATCTGGGGAAGGAAAGAGTGATCCCAATTAAAGAGGCAGAGAGAACTCCCTTCAAAATCGATGAAACAGGTCAACACAACAACATATCATAGTAAAACTTGCAAAATACAAAGATAAAGAGAATTCTGAGAGCATCTAGGGACAAAAAGTCCATAACCTACAAATGTAGATACATAAGGTTAATAGCAGACCTGTCCATGGAAATTTGGCAGGCCAGAAGGGAGTGACTGGAAATATTCAATGTGCTAAAAAGAAAATATACAGCCAACAATTCTTTATCCAGGGAGGCTGTCATTAGAACAGAAGGAGAGATTAACTTTTCCAAACAAAAACTAAAGGAGTTTGTGACCACTAAACAGGCCCTGCAAGAAATTTTAAGGGGAACCCTTTGAGTGGAAAGCAGCGAAGACTACAATGGACCAGAGACCACCACCAGAAACTCCATCTCTACAGGTAACACAATGGCACTAAATTCATAGGTTTCAAAAATCACACTGAATATAAACGGACTACATGTTCCAATCAAAAGACATAGGATAACGGAATGGATTTAATAAAAACAGAACAACGACAACAACAAGAAGATCCATCTATTTGCTGCCTACAGGAGATAGGATCATTGAAAGGGAGGGGATGGAGAACCATCTATCATGCTAATAGAGGTCAAAAGAAACTATAGAAAGCTTATGAAAGACTTTGAAGACAATGAAATGGAAAAACATTCCATTTTCATGGATTGTAAAAATATTGTTAAAATGTCAGTGTTACCCAGGGGCTCCTGGGTGGCTTAGTCGGTTAAGCCTCCGACT
The DNA here is from genome assembly GCA_017311185.1 of Proteles cristata cristata. Classification (NCBI taxonomy): domain Eukaryota; kingdom Metazoa; phylum Chordata; class Mammalia; order Carnivora; family Hyaenidae; genus Proteles; species Proteles cristata. The sequence goes on along the minus strand of JAESUZ010003859.1, from coordinate 874,746 downwards.
TTGGCTTAGGTCATGATCTCGCGGTTCATGGGTTCGAGCCCCGCGTTGGGCTCTGTGCTGACTGCCAGCTCAGAGCCTGGAGCCTGTTTCAGTCTGTGACTCCCTCTCTCTCTGACCCTCCTCTGCTCACGCTGTCTCCCTCTCTCTCTCTCCTAGAAATAAAAATAAATTTTAAAAAATGTCAGTGTTACCCAAAACAATCTACACATTCAATGCAACCTCTATCAAAATAACACTAGCATTCTTCACAGAGCTACAACAAACAATCCTAAAATTTGTATGAAACCAGAAAAGACTGAATATTCAAGGTAAGCTGAAAAAAGAAAACCAAAAGGAGGAGGCATCACAATTCTGGACTTTAAGCTATATTAAAAAGCTTTAATCATCAAGACTGTATGGTATTGGCACAAAAACAGACACAATGATCAATGGAACAGAATAGAGACCCCAAAAATGTATAGCCAACTAATTGCTGACAAAGCAAAGAGTATCCAATGGAAAAAAAAGACAGTCTCTTTAACAAATGGTGCTGGGAGAACTGGACACCAACATGCGGAAGAATGAAACTAGACCACTTTCTTATACCATACACAAAAATAAACACAAAAAATGGATGAAAGACCTAAATGTAAGACAGGACACCATCAAAATCCTAGATGAGAAAACAAGCAGCAACTTCTGACCTTAGCCACAGCAACTTCTTAACCTGACTGGTCTCTGGAGGCAAGAGAAATAAAAGCAAAAATGAACCATTGGGACCTCATCAAGATGAAAAGCTTCTGCACAGCAGGGAAAACAATCAGCAAAACTACAATGCAACTGACAGAATGGGAGAAGACATTTGCAAATGACATACTGGATAAAGAGTTAATATCCAAAATCTATAAAGAACTTCTCAAAAATCAACACCCAGAAAAACAAATAATCCAAGTGAAGAAATGGGCAGAAGATATGAATAGACACTTTTCCAAAGACGACATCCAGATGGCTAACAGACACATGAAAAGATGCTCACCATCAACTCATCATCAGGGAAATACAAATCTCACACCTGTCAGAATGGCTAAAATTAACAACTCAGGAAACAACAGATGTTGGTGAAGATGCAGAAAAGGAGAACTTTTGCACTTCTGGTGGGAATGCAAACTGGTGTAGCCACTGTGGAAAAAGTATGTAGGCTCCTCAAAAAGTTAAAAATTTGCAATGAAGTGGATGGAACTCGAATGTGTTATGCTAAGCAAAATAAGTCAGAAAAAGACAAATATTGTGTGATTTCACTCATATGTGGAATTTAAGAAACACAACAGATGAACATAAGGGATAAGAAGGAAAATTAAGATAAAAACAGAGGAAGTCAAACCATTACAGATGCTTAAACACAAAGAACAGTGTATATATATATATATATACACTACTCTAAATAAATATGTAAACAAAACAAGTATTTTGTTTTGAAAAGAAAGAAAATTTAATATAAATGCTTTCAAAAACTTAAGGGGAGAACATGATAAAAGTATAAGACAAAAATAACTACTGTGTATACTGTATATATCATATACTATATAGTAACTATATTTTTTATATATAATGTATATAACTGCAACTATAAATACATTTAGTTACTTGCTGTCCATTAAACCAGACCCTCTCCATTTTAAATTCTCTGGAGTTTAAGTTTGGCTTTTCAGGTGGGGCCAGGGGTAGCGAGTGGGGAGGCAGTCAGACTATATGACATAGAAAATTCAGGTAGCTCATCCACTGTTTTTGGTCCCATGATTCGACCTCATCCTCCATGCTACCTATGGCTATTAATCCTGAACAGGTCTAAATTCTCATCAGCAGCACTTGGTTTTCATCTTTTCTGCTTCCAGTCTTTCCAGAATGTGTGGACATCTCCAAACCATTGTTACCGCTTCTCCCATTCTCTAAAATGGTATGGTTCTACTTAATTTACTATCAATGTAGTGGGAATTGGGAAGGACAGAAAGATAAATTAATGTCTCTTCAATCCATCATTTAACAGCACTCTGTTCTTAACCTTTTGTTCACCTTCTACCAAAGGTACCTTTTCTTCTGTGCAGTTCTTTCTCAGCTACCCATATTCCTGCTTATTCCCCTTCGAGCTCATGAAGCCAACTCCCCACCTCCACTTTTTCATCATCAAACCCATCTTGATCTCCTATTAACCTTTTCCTGTGTGAAACATCCTGGACATCAGGAAGGAAAGTCTATTCAGAAAAATAATAGACTAGACAAAGGAAAGCTGAGCATATTTTGAATTTGGTGGTGGTTCTCTGAGAATGTATCTGATTCCTTTCCTTTACAGGAGGTGGCTTCTTGAAGTCCTAGGGACAAAATCTGCTTTGGTTGCCATTCAGGCTCCAGGTCACAATAGGCCCACTCACTTTATCATTCCTGGAATGGTGAAGTCTCCATGGTAACCATTTTCAGGGGTTCTTCTTTTCCTGCTTTAGCCATTTAATAGAGTATTGAAGTCTGCAAACTTTTCTGTTATTCTGAAATTTCTTGTTACTTTGGCACATTATATTAATCTCATCATATATCAAACTTGAATTTCTAAAAGTTTCTTGGCACATGTATACTATACATATATACTATAGATAAAGTCATTTCTAGACTCCTGACTCTCACCTTTAAAGTTCTGGCTTCAAGAGGTGTATATATAACTGTCTATTCCACATCTCGACTTAATCATCTAATAGGGGTCTCTCAACATGACCCCAACCAAAGCACCCAGTTTCAGCACACTTCCTCAAATCTGTTCCCCTCATAATCTTCTCATCTGAGTAAACTGCAACCTCATCTTTCAAGTTTCCCAAGCCAACTATCTTGGAGTTAAATGAATTTTTAAAATGTGATTTATATATTTATTCTCTCTCTCTCTCTCACACACACACACACACACACACACACAAACACACACAAATATTCAGCCATAAAGAAAAATATCCTGCCATTTGTGATAGCATAAAGCCCTCAAGGTCCATCCATGTTAAGTGAAATAAGTCAGACAGAAAAAAATGAATACCATACAATCTCACTTATATGTGGAATCTAAAGAAAAAAAAAATCAAACTTGTAGAAACAGAAATCATATTGATGGTTTCCAGAAGTGCAGAGTGAGAGTTGGGGGAACTAGGTGGGGGTGATCAAAAGGTACCAATTTCCAGTTACAAGATAAATAATTTATGGGCATGTAATATATAATATGATGACTGTGGTTTATAATACTGTATTATATATTTGAAAGTTGCTAAGAAAATAAATCTTAAAAGTACTCATCACAAAGAAAAGAATACTTGTAATGATGTGAGATAATGAATGTTAACCAAACATGTAAATTATATACAAGTATCAAAACATGTCATACACCTTAAACTATAAGTATCTGACAAGATACAACATCATTTGTGATTTAAAAAAAAAAAAAAAACCCTTCAAATGAAATACGTTTAGAGAAAAAAGTATCTCAAGATAATAAAGGCCATAGATGAAAAATCTATAGCTAGCATCACCCTCAATGGGGAAAACTATGATTTTCCTCTAATGCCAGGAATAAGACAAGGATGTCCATTCTCACCACTTTTATTCAACATAGAACTAGAAGTGCTAGTCATCTGACGAGAAATAAGAGGTATCCATGTTGGTTAAAAAAGAAAAATTAAACACTAACTATTCAAAGAGGACATGAGAGTATGCATGAAAAATCATCAAGATTCCACAAAACACTACTAGAAGTAATTTTAAAAATTTGGTTAAGTGGCAGGATACAAAATTAATATCCAGAAATAAGTAACATTTCTGTACACTAACAAGGAAATCTCACAAAGAGAAATTTTTATTTTTTTTTAATTTTTTTTAATGTTTTTTTATTTATTTCTAGGAGAGAGAGAGAGAGAGAGACAGCGTGAGCAGGGGAGGGAGAGAGAGGGAGTCACAGACTGAAACAGGCTCCAGGCTCTGAGCTGACAGTCAGCACAGAGCCCGAAGCGGGGCTCGAACCCACAAACCACGAGATCATGACCTAAGCGAAAGTCAGACGCTTAACAGACTAAGCCACCCAGGCACCCCACAAAGAGAAATTTTTAAAACACCATTTACAATTGCACCAAAAGTCAAGAAGATCTAGGAATTAATTTAACCAAAGAGGTTAAAGACCTGTACTCTGAAAACTTTAAAATAGTGATGAAAAAAATTGAAGATGAGACATACAAATGGAAAGATAGTTCATGTTCATGCATTAGAAAAATACTGTCAGAATGTCCATATTACCCAAAGTAATATATAGATTCAATGCAATGTCTATTAAAATAGCAGCAGCATTTTTTGCAGAACTAGAACAGTACTGAAATTTGTATGGAACCACAGAAGACCCTGAGTAGCCAAAACAATCCCGAGAAAGAACAAACATGAAGGTATCACAATTCCAGATTTCAAGATATGCTACAAAGCTGTAGTTAATAAAACAGGATGGTACTGTTACAAAAATAGGCATATAGTTCAGTAGATCAGGATAAAACCTCAGAAATAAACACATATCTATATGGTTAATCTATGACAAATGAGGCAATAATATACAATGTGGAAAAGATAGCCTTTTCAATAAATGGTGCTGGGGAAACTGGACAGATCCAACTGAAAAAATGAAACTAGACTACTTTCAAATACTATACACACATATACTCAAAATGGATTAAAGACCTAAACGTGGGACCTGAAACCTAAAACTCCTAAAAGAGAACATAGGCACTATTTTCTCTTACCTTAGCCATAGCAACATTTTCTAGATATAACTCCTAATGCAAGTGAAACGAAAGCAAAAATAAATGATTGGAACTACATCAAAATAAAAACCTTTGCACAGCAAAGTAAACCACCCAAAAAAAACAAAGACAACCTGCTGAATGGGAGAAGAGATTTGCAAATGTGATATCCAATAAGGGCTTAATATCCAAAATATATAAAGAAATCATACAAGGGCACCTGGATGGCTTAGTCCATTAAGCATCGACTTTGACTCAGGTCATCATCTCACTGGGAGTTTGAGCCCCGTGTTGGGCTCTCTGCCATCAGCACTCATCCTCCGTCAGATCCTCGGTCTCCCTCTCTGTGCCTCCCCAACTCATATGCACATGCACTCTCCCAAAAATGAATAAACCTTAAAAAAAAAAAAGCATATAACTCAACACCAAAAAACCAATCCAATTTTAAAATGGGCAGAGGATTTAAATAGACATTTTGCCAAAGAAGACATACAGATGGATAATAGACACATGAAAAGATGCTCAACATCACTGATCATCAGGGAAATGTATTTCAAAACCACAATGAGGTATCACCTCATGCCTGTTAGAATGGCTAAAATCAAGAATACAAGAAACAAGTGTTGGTTTGTGAAGGATGTGAAGAAAAACTCCAGTGCCCTGTTGGTGGAAATTTAATTGGTACAATCACTGTGGAGAATAGTATCGAGTTTCCTCAAAAAATTAAAAATAGAAATACCACATGATGCAATAATTCCACTATTGGTTGTTTACCCGGGGAAAACTAAAACACTAACTCAAAAAGATGCATCCACCCCTATGTTTATTGTAGTGGCATTATTGACAAAAGCCAAAACATGGAAGTAACTTAAATGTTCATGAATAGTCAAATGGATAGGAAACCTGGTGGATCAGTCAGTTAAGCATTAGACTTAAGGCTCAAGTCATGATCTCACAATTTAGGAGTTCCAGCCCCATGCCAGTCTCTATGTTTTCAGCACAGATTCTTGGAATCTTCTCTCTCTCCTCTCTCTGACCTCCCCTGCTTATGCTTTCTCATCTCTCAACATAAACTTTAAAAAATAGACAAATAGGTCAAGAAATTATGGTATATAAACACAACAGAATATTACACAGCTGCAAAAAAAAAAAAAAAGATGATTGTGCCACTTGAGACAACTTTGATGGACCTAGAGAACATTATGTTTAGTGAAATAAGACAGAAAAGTTCTACATGATTCCACTCACAAAAGGAATCTAAAAAATGAACAAACAAAAAGCAGAATCAGAACTATGAATACAGAAAACAAATTGATGGTTGCCAGAAGGGAGGGAGTTGAGAAGCTGGACAAAATCGGTCAAAGAGAAAGGGAGATATGGCTTTCCTACTTATGAAATTATTAAGTCACTGGATATAAAAAGTAGAGCATAAGGAATACAGTCAATGAAATCTTAATAGCAACGTAATGAGATAGACAATAGCTATACTCGTGGTGAACGTAGAATATATAAACTTGTCAAATTACTAAGTCTTGCACTAGAAACCAATGTAACCTTGCATGTCAACTATACTCATTAAAAATAAAGTGATGCCTGATATAGAGAAATCATTCAATACTTATTGAATAAATGCATAAACATACTAGTATATGCACAAAATTTTTTCTGATAGAATACAGAAAAGGTTAAGTGGTAACCTTTAGACAGAGACAGTGCATGAAATGTGAAGGGATATTGTTTCTATTCCACGTCTTTATATATTATTTGAATTATCTCATTATGTATATATGTTGAATCTATTGCTTTTCACAAGTTACCTGATGTTTTGTTTTTTTACAATTTTGTGTACTAAAAATGATTATTAAGTAATGAGATGTCTACCCGCAATGAAACCTTTCCTTCCTACTTAAGTACGAAGTCTTCTCCACACATCAATGAAATTAAATACCTGCCCTACTGCCCACCAGTCTTCTCCTTGGAGGAGTATACTCTACCTCAGCATGTCCCGTTCTAAAGGCCAAACAAGGATTTGCAGTTATTAAAAGCAGAAAAGTAGAAGAGTGTCCTTATTACTAGCAAACATCATTTCCATTAACTTGGGACGGATTCTAGCCTAAAAATATTTGAGTTCACTTTCTGCTCACCAAGCATAAGGTTTAGCTCAAGAGGAAGAATTTCCTTACTGTATGTAACCCATATATATCAACTTGCCTTTTAGGGCCGCCTTCTTTCCCTGGGATCTTCACCTCTAAAGTGCTGAGAGGCAGCACAAGGCAGGTGTACCCCCACTTGAACTTACTACTCTTCCACTCTTCCTTCTCTCCCACCCACTTCCTCAGCTCAGGCCATCTCTTCCCACCTCCACACCCCATTTCAATTCATAAAGTACTCTCCATTTTCAACCATGCCTCCAGAAACCTGTTTTTATTATTGGTAGTTTTGGGTTTAAAAAACAAACAAACAAAAAAAACCTTTAAATCTATCATGGAGTCATAGAAGCCCAGATCTCTGAACAGAAAGCTCTAGATATTCCCATGATATAGATATCTGATGAGTTTATAGCTAAAAAAAAATTTTTAAAGCTTATTTTTTTAATCAAATGCCCATGGTATATACAGAAAAAATAATTTAAGTTCATCCCTAATCCAACCATGAAAAGATTACCAGAGCTAAAGTTCTGGTCCATTTCCATGATTGTATCATTGAAATTATCTAATATATTTAAATGTGCATATTAATTTTCTTCACATTCCACTGTAACATAAGCAATAAAACTTCTTTATAAGCATAACTTAAATGGCTGATCATCTCACGATGTAGATGCAAAACAATTTACCATAATTATTTACCAACATTGGGTATTTAAATTGTTCCATTGGATGCATATAATTCTTCTATTATAAATTATATTAAACTTATTTTATGAAATCGTGCACTTTGTTGTTTTAACATTTTTGTTTATAGTTTATTTTTGAGACAGAGCATGAGTGAGGGAGGGGCAGGGAGAGAGGGAGACACAGAACCTGAAGCAGGCTCCAGACTCTGAGCGGTCAGCACCTGGGGCTCCAACCCATGAACCGCGAGATCATGACCTGGACTAAAGTCACATGCTTAACTGACTGAGCCACCCAGGCACCCCGAAAAACTGCACTTTGAATCATTTACTTTGGAAAGATTCTGAGAACTGGAGCTGCCAACTCAAACAATATTAATAGTTTGGGGGTTTTCAATATATATATAATCTAAATACAAGCATCTAATTATTGTTTATACACAGAACAAGTGTGCCCAAGCATTAGAAATTTCTTCTTTTGGATACAGAAATGCTGATGCATAGGAGCACATGTACCCCAATGTTCATAGCAGCACTCTCAACAATAGCCAAAACATGGAAAGAGCCTAAGTGTCCATCAACAGATGAATGGATCAAGATGTGGTTTATCTATACCATGGAATACTACATGGCAATGAGAAACAATGAAATCTGGCCATGTGTAGCAACATGGATGGACCTTGAGGGTGTTATGCTGAGCGAAATAAGTCAGGCAGAGAAGGACAAATATCATATGTTTGCATGTATAGGAGGATTAGGAGGAACTTGACTAAGGACCAAGGGGGAGAAGAAGGGGGGAAACGGTGGGGGAAAGGGAGAGAGGCAAACCATGAGAGACTCTTGAATGCTGAGGAACAAACTGAGGACTGAAGGATGTTGGGGGGAGGGGGGAGATGGGCATGGAGAAGGGCACTTGTGGGGAGGAGCACTGGGTGTTATATGGAAACCAATTTGTCAATAAACTATTTGTAAACAAAAATTTAATTTAATTAAAAAAAAAAAAGAAATTTCCTGTTTGGGAACTACCATTGAGCAATGCTGGAGTTAGGGGTACCAACACCTCTACCCCCCAGGAGGTCCAAAATCCGTGAGTAACTTTTTATTCTGTAAAAAATGTAACAACTAACAGCCTGCTGTTGACCAGAAGACTAACTGGTAACATAAACAACCGATTAACAAGTATTTTGTATGGTATATGTAGTATATACTGTATTTTTACAGTAAAGTAAAATAAGAAAATGCTAAGAAAATCATGAGAAAACAGAGTGACAATACAGTGCTGTATTTATCCCCAAAAATCCACATGTAAGTGAGCCCTCACAGTTCAAATCCCTGTTATTCAAGGGTCAACTGTATATGCACAAAATAGTGCCTCATTCTTTTTGTATTAATTTGATTCTTTTTGAAAATAAAGGGTTGTTTTAATGTCTCTTAGAAAATTCTCTAGGGGCACCTGGGTGGCTTAGTCGGTTAAGCGTCTGACTTTCGCTTTGGTCATGATCTCGCGGTTCGTGGGTTCGAGCCCCACGTCGGGCTCTGTGCTGACTGCCAGCCCAGAGCCTGGAGCCTGTTTCAGTCTGTGTCTCCCTCACTCTCTGACCCTCCCCTGCTCAGCTGTCTCTCTCTCTCTCCCAGAAATAAATAAAACATTAAAAAAAAAAAAAAAAAAGAAAAGAAAATTCTCTAAACGTTCAAATCTTTTCCTCCTTCTCTAACTTTTGGTCTTAATATATATATTTCTCTGTATTCCAAGTATAATACTACCTTAAGTTTTTTGTTAAAAATGCTTTCCCAATGTGTTACGTATCTTTTACTTTGTACGGTTTTGTTTTTCTATTTTTTAATAGAGAAAATGGGTTTTTCTTATTATGTTGATGTAAGAAGTCAAGTCCATCAGCCTTCTCTTTCATTGCCTCTAGGCTATCAAATCCGTTCCTATTCCTGGGTCAAATACCATTCACCTATATTTCTATCATTTTCATGTTTTGTTGACATTTAGGATTTTAACTTATCAGAAAATAGATGATCATTTGCTAACAGAAAATTTGAAACAATTTTCTAATTATTTTAGAGGTAATGATTAAATAATACCACCCTTTACTATTGATTTGCTTTGCCTCCTTTTCAGATATTAAATCTATTCACATCAAGTTATTTTTCTAAATTATCTATTGATTCATTTATCTATCAGTACCATGCAGATCCAAATGCTATAGTTTTATAAGAAATACTAATATTTTAAGTACAATCCAGTGACATTGCTTCTGCCTCATTACATTTCTTTTTCAGCATTTTTTAGTGTTGTTCTTCTCACATGTTTGTTCTTCCAAGTGATATAAAAAATATTTTGGTGATTTTCAAGGAAAAAATATCCTGTTGGAATTTTTATTACATTAAAACCAAAAGTTAATTTGGAAAAAATTGACATTTTCACATAAATCCTGCTTCTGTTCAAGAAAATTTTATGTCTTCATTATCACAATTCTTTTATATCTCTCAGTTGAGTTTTAGGATTTACTCCACAGAGATTCCCACATTTCATTTTACTGTTATTCATAGACATTTTCTCCCTTTATTACTATGTGAACAGAATCTTTTTCTCATTGTTACTACTAACTAGTTATTGCCATAGAGATTAGCCACAACAGTAACCCAGAAAACTTTTAAAGTATTACCAAGTACTCATTTCAACATGTGAGAAATAAATTTCTAACAAATATTCATAATGTATCTAACTTTAAGAATGGTCTTGTTCAAAAGAAATGGAACAATAGACCATGGATAGGAAGAATATTGTTAAAATGTCTGTACTACCCAAAGCAACCTATATATTCAATGCAATCCCTATCAAAATAACACCAGTATTCTTCACAGAGCTAGAATAAGCAATCCTCAAATTTGTATGGAACAAGAAAAGATCCCAAAGAGCCAAAGTAATGTTGAAAAAGAAAACTAAAGCTAGAGGTATCACAATTCCAGACTTTAAGCTGTATTACAAAGCTTTAATCATCAAGACACCATGGTAGTGGCACAAAAACAGACACATAGACCAATGGAACAGAATAAAGAACCCACAAATGGACCCACAAATGTATGGCCAACTAACCTTTGACAAATCAGGAAAAAGTATCCAATGGAAAAAAGTCCTTCAGAAAATGGTATTGGAAAAACTGGACAGCAGCATGCAGAGAATGAAACTGGACCACTTTATCACACCATACACAAAAGTAAATTCAAAATGGATGGAAGACCTAAGTGTGAGACAGGAAACCATCAAAATCCTCTTTGCAAATAGACTGTAAACTCTTTGACCTCAGCCACAGCAACTTCTTACTAGATGGGTCTCCAGAGGCAAGGGGAAAAAAGCAAAAATGAACTACTGAGTTCATTTTCTTTCATCAAGATAAAAACCTTCTGTACTGCAAAGGAAACAATTAACAAAACTAAAAGGCAATGGATGAAATGGGAGAAGATATTTGCAAATTACGTATCAGATAAAGGGTTAGTATCCAAAAATCAAGAACTTATCAAAGCTAACACCCAAAAAAACAAATAATCCAGTGAAAATACAGAAAGACATTAATACACTTTTCCCCAAGAAGACCTTCAGAAGACCACAGGAAAAGATGCTCAACATCACTCATCATCAGAGAAATACAAATCGAAACCACAATGAAAGGTGGTCATGAGAGGTTGTCTGACTGGTCACACCAGTCAGAATGGCTAAAATTAACTCAGGAAACAACAGATGTTGGTGAAGATGCAGAGAAAGGGGAATCCTTTCACACTGTTGGTGGGAATGCAAACTGGTAGAGCCACTCTGGAAAATAGTATGGAGGTTCCTCAGAAAATTAAAAATAGAGCTACCCTACAACCTAGCAATTACACTCTTTGGGATTTATCCAAAGGATACAAAAATGCTGATTCAAAAGGGAACGTGCACCCCGATGTTTATAGCAATACTATAAACAATAGTCAAAGTATGGAAAGAGCCCAAATGTCCCAACTAATGAATGGATATAGAACAAATGGTATATATATACATACATACACACAATGGAATATTACGTGGTGATCAAAAAGAATGAAATCTTGCCATTTGTGACATGGATGAAACTAGTAACAACGCTAAGTGAAATAAGTCAATCAAAAAAAGACAAATATCGTATTGATTTATATTCATATGTGTAATTTAAGAAACAACATTGATGAACATAGGGGAAGGAAAAAGAAAAACAGAGAGGGAGGCAAACCACAAAAGACTCAACTACAGAGAACAAACTGTTGGTGGAGGGGTAGCATGGGCTAAATGGGTAATGGGCATTAAGAGGGCACTTTTGGGATGAACACTGGGTTTTATATGTAAGTGATGAATCATTAAGTTCTACTCCTGACACCAAAGAAATTAGAAAAAAAAAAAAAAGATTTGGGTCTTGCTGATGAACACTCTAGAATAAAGTGTGCATCTTCCCATGTAATTAAATAAGTTGATTTGCTCAATTGCTTAAGCCATCATTTTTATAGATAGGGTAATGCTTACTTAACTATTAGTTAGAATAATTGCTCTGAAATAATTTTTGCTAACAATTAGATATCAGAGCCAGTTTTCTACTGAGATTTATCCTAGTCTATAAAAATAAAAGCAGGAGATTTGTATTCATTTGCTTCATTTTATTTGCTTCATTTTCTCTTCTCAGTAACAGGGTGAAATGGAGGGAAAAGGACATGGGTCCATGCCATTTGAAAATGCTGTAAGGTCTCAAAGATACATATGCCCTAAGGAAACAAATATCAGACTGTGTCTTCAATTCTATGAAAATCAATTTTTTCAGAGGGTCATGAGTATCAATGGTTGCAGGGGAGAAAACTTTAACTCAATCCAGCTCTAGACCAAACTGACTCATTGACTCACATGACTGGAAAGTCCAAGAGTAGACAAGGCATACTCAAAGTTTCTTTTTTCTACAGCCCTTCTCTTCCTCTATCTTACTCTTCCTTTGGGTTCTGCTTTTCTAGGCTTCTCTTTGAATATGGAGTGCATTCCTCAGTGTCAGTAAATAGGGTTTATCTCCACCCCTGGAACTCCTGTGCTTTCCCATGTACTTGTTAACTATTTCCCATTCTGCCTAAGAAACATATTAACATAAGAAGCCAACGTGAAGTTGGGCAAAGTGTCCAGATAATCGCAGTCCCTTCAGATGGTGTAACAGATAGGACAGTTTGGATAGTCCTGTGGCAAGATCACCAATGTGTACTGTTGTCTAGTCCACATGAATTAAAAAAAGATAGGGGCGCCTGGGTGGCTTAGTCGGTTAAGTGTCCGACTTTCGCTTGGGTCATGATCTCGCGGTTCGTGGGTTCGAGCCCCGCGTCGGGCTCTGTGCTGACTGCCAGCTCAGAGCCTGGAGCCTGTTTCAGTCTGTGACTCCCTCTCTCTCTGACCCTCCCCTGCTCAAGCTGTCTCTCTCTCTCTCTCATAGAAATAAATAAAAAAAATATATTAAAAAAAAAGATTCTGATCCCCTTTCTTGATAAGGATGAAAGAAAGCATTCACCATATTGATGGCTGCATACATATCCTTTATCTGAGGCCGTATTAATCTGTTCCAACAAAAATTAGGTCTGGCAAAGCCACCACAACTGATGCTACTGCTTGATTGCATCTGTGGTAGTCCATGATCACCTGCCAGAAACGATTTCATTGTCAAGACTAGTGAACTAAATGAGGATTTGATGAAGACCGAGTCTGTCTTTAAGTTTGGAGGGAGGCATTAACAGCTGAAACAACACTAGGTTGTAATATTGTGTTTTTATTTACTCTCTTGGCCAAGAGTAGCAATTTCTCAGGCTTCCCCATATGACAGCTCTTAACCATAGGCCAAGAAACAACATGAAAACAGTACAAACTTCCAAGTATGTCCATTCCCAGAAGACCTTTATAATTTTCAAATATCAACACTTAAAGCTAAAAAGTTCCCTCTATACATGACACCAGCTGCATCTTACAATTTTGATGTATTTCATTTTTAATAAGTCTGAAATATTTCATAGGTTCCCTTGTGGTTTTGTTTTTGACCCTTGGATTACTCGGAAGAATGTCCATTCTAATTAACTATGTGAGAATGGGGAATGGACTCCTGAGTGGGTGCAAGAACCACTGTGAGGTGGACTTAGCCAGGATTCCATTTATTACCTTGACCCCGTACACCACCTTTCTCCCCAGGAGGCATGATAATGCTTTTGTTTCCCAAATTATCAGTGTCAACTTGGACCCTGAATTGAATAGTCTTCAAAGTCTTGAGATATCACCCTTTCCAGAGGGTAGGGTTTCCCCAGTATAGGGTTACCTGAGTAAATAGCCAGGATCCCTTTGAAAGAGAATGGACAAATTCCTTAATATTTACACTTGTCATAGCGTTTCAGCATTTTTCCTTGGGGGAATCACCTTCTTCAGTAAATGGCTTCTGTGTCTGAGACTTGACTGAGTCCAAAAAATGGTTAAGGATAGTGACATTTTATTGGGTTAATTGGGATCAGCCTCCTGATCATCCATCCCTAATTTCTCTTGATAGTATAAGTTATGCAATGCTCTTGTTAACAGTCATCTCCTTGGACCCCAGTAACACTGGGTGCTAGAAACCATCTCCATAGCTCTCTGAAGTTCAGACCCACCTTACTACCATCCCAACCCCTATTCCTTACAATAATGGCCCTCACCTTGTTTCAGATGATTAAGCAGTGCCACCTAGCCCTTGTCAAGGACAATTCTGTAACAGCATCTCCTATCATCAGTCCTGACACACAAAACTTCTCAACAGAGGCCTTGCCAATCCTATGAGGAGCTCTTGACCTGGGGATGGACCTTCAGAGTTATTCCAAGTTACAACAAGTTGTCCAGGCCTTTGTACTCCTGCATTGGCCAATCACTGACTGCAATCTGCTGCCTCTGTCCCCCACCTGCAGGAAAAGGTATAACTTTTGGTGAAGCATCTCCCCTTCAGCCCAAAACCCCAAAAGAGAGATGCAGCTATTAGCTGTGACAAGTCAGCCCTCCTGGCAACTAGGGGAATGGGTGCTTGAGTCCAGAACAGGGATCCGGTTGGTACATCACAGCATGTGCCATAGTAGCACACATATGAGGAATGATTAATAAGATAAAAGGCCTATAGTTTTTGGAGAGTGGAGGAGTAGAGGATGGATTTTTTTTTTAATTAACTTAATGTCACTAGCTCAGATCAGCTGAAGACATTTCTGGAGAGCTAATAAAAATCAACTCAGATGATGAGACACACAGTTTCAAAGCTGTCATTAAGTCTCTCTCAAGGCAGGACACCCTCTCCAGTTACTTTCTTTAGCGTTATGAAGAACTAGAGTATTTGTATAACACATTGGCAGCCTAACAGTCCACAGCCTGCTCACAGATTATTTTGATCAGCACCCAGTGTTTTCTAAAAATCAAATTAGTTGCAAACAGTTAAAACCAAGAAGTCTCATGATAAAAATCAGATTGTCCACTTTTCTTGAAAAAAAGATCTGGAAACACTGGTCAAACAAGAGTGCATTCTCAGGAATAGAATGCATTCTCCCCACTGTTATACTCAATGGCTGGAACCCCAGCTAACCTGGCCTCTCTGCTGGTAAAACATGGTCTGTGGCAGAACAGATTAAAGTTGGCAGAGGTTTGGGTTGTAGTAAGTTTGTACCACTGGGCAACTGAGAGCCTGCAGTACATTATTTTTATTTCCTGGAGTTTCAGAGTGTCAGTAGTAGGATTTGCAAATACTTTAATCCAAAGTCTTCATGACTATTTATCTCCAAAGGTCAACCATATGAATAGACGAGTCTGAGACAACTATGTCCACGTTGAAAAGACGACCTTGTAACTTCTCTCCCAGTCCAGACTATCTACTTTTGAATGTAGTTGTAAACAGAAATGAACTAGGCTATGGCCTATAATGCTGGCTTCCAGATTAGAGATTTTTAAGTTTCACCCAAATCATCTCCCACCCTACCATTTGGTATTAAAAGCCACTTTGTAAGGACTTTTCCATTTTGAATGTGTGTATCTTTACACAAATAGCCCACAGTAGAATAATCTTCCTGCCCATTTACTCCACAGCATATTATGGCATTCGGATCCCCAAGAATTATAAATCTCTTACAGAATATGTAAAATGGACCAACGAACTTTGTGTGACCATCTGCCCAAATAGACAGCAAGCATCTGACAAGAGGAAATGTAAATATTAAGAGCAATCACACCTAGATGACCGGAAAAAAAAAATCAAAACAAAGGAAAGGAAAGCAGAAGACTCCTATCACTCATGCCAGGGACTGAGAAGCAGCCTCCTTCAGGTTGACAGGGGAGAAATGGTAGTAACTTTCATTTCTAACAAAATATCATAGGGTCTTTTCCCCCAACCCTGGAGAAAGATCAAGTCTAAAACCTTGATTGTAGTCTATAACACAAATCTATTGATACTCCCAGCACTCCAAAAGCAAGCCATCTATATGAAAACCCTGAACCAAAGACCTTTAATCATGGGGAGGTTTGCTAGGGGGTTCCTAATAATCGTCCTTCTTTGGAGGTAATGGGTTTGGCGACAGCAAGCAGAACAAAGGGAAAGAGGTGATGGTGACAGCCTGGGAAAAACAAGCAGAATGCTGAGGTAAGAATATAAGGTTCCGAACATTGGACACTTTCCAACGATAAGATAAATCCATCTCACCGGAGTCTTGTGGGAATGAGGTAATCAAAATTATGCTATGGCTTATTGTGCATAGAATGACGAACAGATGTTTTTACTCTCCGAGGAGCCAACAAGTAGGAAAGGGCACACGATGCAGCCCAAAGGATGTAACTGTGTTTCTGCAACTGCCATGTGCATCCACATCACCTACTGAAGCCAAATCTCTCAGGGAACAGGGTCGGGATTCGGCATTTTTAGCAAGCACCAGAGGTGAATCAAATAGAGATGGTCTGTGGACCGTATTACATAAACCCTGCACATAAGTGAACCAGAAGGAAGACCTTTCTAGAAGTTGGGAATGAAGTGATAAAAGGGATTACCAAAGACACAGAACAGGAATCCTGCTTAGTGACCTGTACATAGTTCTGGAAAGCAGAATAGGGAATTTAAGGCAAAAATGTTATCTTTTTTTTTTTCTTAGAATAAAACCTCATGAGCTCTATCAGTAGGGGGTCAAGAAGTAAACCCTCGAGTGGAAAGAGGTCTAGACTGAGCTTACTGGGGAGTGCTAGTCTCCCACCAGCTCTAACTAGCAGAGTAAACTTCCACAATTTATTCACCCTGTGCTGGTTTAGCTACAATTTTCTTTGTGAATAAAATGAGATTAGCCTACAATTTCTAGGTGCCTCTACTTAGCTTTTGTTTTTTAATTTATTTATTTTGAGGGAGACAGAAAGGGCACAAGTGTGGAAGGGACAGATAGAGAGGGAGAGAAAATATCCTGAGCAGGCTCCTTGCTCTCAGCACAGAGCCTCATGTGGGGCTCAAACTCACCGAACCCCGAGATCATGACCTGAGTCAAAACCAAAAGTCAGATGCTTAACTGACTAAGCCATCCAGGTGCCCCAGTGTTTTTGTGGTAATTTGTTATAAAACACAAGCTCAGTGGCTTTAAACAACACAGTTTTACTATCTCACCATTTCTGGAAGCTAGAAGTCTAGGCTTGGCAAAGCTAGACTCTCTCTCTGCTCAGAGTCTCACCAGGCTGAGACCAAGGTCCCAGCCTCAGCTGTGATTCTAATTTAGAGTTCAGGGTCTTCCTGTTATAGACTCAGCTGTGTCCCCACCAAATTCCTATGTTGAAGCTCTCACCCACGATGTGACTGTATTTGAAAAAAGAAACTGTAGAAAGGTAATTAAGCTTAAATGCAGCCATAGGGTACAGTCATCATTTGATAGGGCTGGTGTTCTTAGAAGAGGAGGAGACAACAGGGACCCCTCAGTCTTGCTCTCTGCCCTGTACCCCTCACTACCCCAAGTGCCCATATGAAGAAACAATGAGAAGGCAGCCATCTGCAGGCCGGGAGAAGAGATCTCACCAGAAACTAACCCTGTCAACATCATCATTTCTAGAACTGTAAGGAAATGCGTTTCCATTGTTTAAGACACCCAGTATGTCGGGGTGCCTGGATGGCTTAGTCGGTTAAGCGTCCGACTTTCGCTTAGGTCATGGTCTCGCGGTTTGTGGGTTCGAGCCCCACGTCAGGCTCTGTGCTGGCTGCCAGCTCAGAACCTGGATCCTGTTTCAGAGTCTGTGACTCCCTCTCTCTCTGGACCTCCCCTGCTCACACTGTCTCTCTCTCTCCTAGAAATAAATAAAAATATTAAAAAGAAAAAAAAAAGACAGTCTGTGGTATCTTGTTACGGCCACCCTACCAGGCTGATACGTCTTTCAAGCGCACATGGTTGTGGCAGAATTCAGTTTCTTGTGGTTGTAAGACTGAAGTCCCTGTTTCTTTGCTAGCTGTCAGCCAGAGGCTGTTTTCAGTTCCTACAATCCATGTGCATTCCTTGACATGTAGTCTCTCACATCCTCAAGTCAGCAATAAAGAAATTATTGCACAATGAATCTCCCTCATGCTTCAAATCTTTGACTTCCTTGATCTCTGATCTATACACTCAGATTTTAAAAGCTCACTAAATGACGGTGTGATTACATCAGCTCCACCTAGATAAAGTATCCATTTTAAGGTCACTTAATTTGTGACCCCCTTAATTACATTTGTAAGCACCACCAACATTAGTGCTTGATTCAACAATTGTGAAAAGTTGTATATACACACCAGGGTCAGGAATCTTGGAAGCCATATTAGAATTCTACCTACCTCACCCCTTTCAAATCAACTAATTGCTAATTTTTTAAATAAATTTTATGATGTAAAGAGAACTTATTCACTCATATTTCATGAGAGTACACATTTATAATGTCATTCCTGGAAAACCTGGACATATTACATTGTGCCATCACAAAGTTTCTGGTTTTATATGTTTCCCCTAAAAATATAATTCATGGTCATGGTCTTTTTTATAAGGAGATTAAATAGGGCTGTGATTAAAGTTTGTTTTAAAAATTCAAGAATAGGCAAAAAATACACTTGGACTACTAACTTTGATCTATAAAAGAACAAAACTAAAGATAATTTTTCAATATTTCTTTAGTCAAGAAGCTCTTTAATCAAGTGATATCCTATACAGAACCTCAAACAACAAGTAGACTATTCTTCTGAAGGGAAATGAGTTCCCATTTGGTCCACAATAAAAAAGGAGACATATCTCTATGAACATAATCCTACCCTTTCACTTTACTGAAACTTTAATTTTTTAAGGACAGAATACGCCTTGTCTAAGCCTATATATTAAAGTCAGTGGTAAAGTCAAGCCTAGAACTCAGATTTCCCGACTCTTCGTTTAACGTTCTTTACAGTTCAGCATGTGTAATAGACTGTAGTTCTCTCCCTGATCCCTTCTACCATGCAATAGTTGAGTAAGTGGATTCAGCCCACTTCCAGGTATGGAATACAATTGTTTTAACCTAATCAGTGCTCCCCTTACCTTTGCCAAATTGGTTAAGGTCAACCAGACCTAAACCACTTTGTGAATAGTAGGTTTATTCATTGAGAGAGAAAAAGACAGACAGCAGGTGGGGAAGGGCAGAGAGAAAGAATTCCAAGCAGACTCTGCAACATCAGCATGAAGCCCAATGTAGAGCTTCACACACCAACCAGGAGATGATGACCAGAGCTGAAACCAAGAGTTGGGTCCTTACCCAACCTAGCCACCCAGGAACCCCATGATTAGTATTCTTGAAGTCAAAAGTGAATGATTCAGAAAAAAAAAGCATATTCAGGCCATTTAATCTCGAGGAAAATCTTCAAATGAAGATCCCTCCCTCTTCTAAGAGAGTCAGTAGAAGCCTGTCATAACCAAGACTGATGCTTAGCTTTGAAACATCTCCGTATCTGACTAAATTGAGGTAATCAGTCCCTGGACTCATGGTCCTCCAGAAGCAAAAGCAAATCATCACTGGAGAAAGGGAACACGGTCCAAAGCCTTGATTGCTGAATATTTATATACTAAACATTTAATCTAAAATTATCAAGCATCAAAAAAATAAACTAAATAAATAAATAAATAGAACTATCAAGCATCAAAAAGATAAGAATTACCTGAAAATTATGTTAGGGAGGGGGTGGGAGGACAGACAGCAAAACAGACTCATAGGAAATCCAGACATTGAACTTGTCAGACACAAAATAGCCCTGGCTGATGTATTCAATATAAAAAAGATAGAGAATTTCAAAGAAAATTATTTTTCTTTTTTTTAGTTTTTTTTAATGTTTTATTTATTTCTAGGAGAAGGAGAGAGAGTGAGAGAGAGAGAGAGAGAGAGCGCATGAGCAGGGGAGGGTCAGAGAGAGAGGGAGACACAGACTCTGAAACAGGCTCCAGGCTCTGAGCTGGCAGTCAGCACAGAGCCGGACGCGAGGCTCGAACCCACGAACCGTGAGATCATGACCTAAGCGAAAAGTCAGATGCTTAACCAACTAAGCCACCCAGGCACCCCTAAAGAAAATTATTTTTAAAAATCAAATAGAAATTCAGAAACTGAAAAACACAGACGTCAACTTAAGGTAGAATTAAGAAGAATTCAAAAGAAAATATCCAGTGGCTAGGAATACTCAGGATTATCAGTTCTTCCCAACTTTGTCCATAGATTCAACACAATCCCAAACAAAATCTAAGCAACTTATTTTGTGGATTAGACAGACTGGTGTTAACGTTTATAGAGAGGCAAAAGACCCACATGAGTCAAAACAGTATTGACGAAGAACAAAGCTGAAGGACTGACATTACCCAACGTCAAAATTTACTATAAAGCTATAGTAAACAAGAAAGTGGTATTAATAAAATAATTTTTAAAATGCATCAGTGGTACAGAATAGAGAGCCCAGAAATAGGGCCACAGAAATATAAGCAACTGATCCTTGCACAAAGTAGCAGAGGTAATACAATGAGTAAAATCGGTGCTGAAACAACTAAATGTCCACATACAAATAAATGAATCTATGCATAGACTTTATACTCTTACCAAAAATTTACTCAGAATGGATCACATGTTAAATGCAAAATTGTAAAACTCCTAGAAGACAACACAGGAGAAAACCTAGGTGACCTTGGATATGGGAATAAAGACTTAGATACAACACCAAAGCCAAAAGAAATAACTGAGGAGCTGGGACTTCATTAAGATTAAAAACTTGTGGGGCGCCTGGGTGGCTTAGTCGGTTAAGCGTCCGACTTTCGCTTAGGTCATGATCTCGCTGTTCGTGGGTTCGAGCCCCGCGTCGGGCTCTGTGCTGACTGCCAGCTCAGAGCCTGGAGCCTGTTTCAGTCTGTGACTCCCTCTCTCTGACCCTCCCCTGTTCACGCTGTCTCTCTCTATCCTAGAAATAAAAAATAAAAAATAAAAAGATTAAAAACTTGTGCTCCATGCAAGACGCCAGCAAGAAAATGAGAAGACAAGCCATAGATTGGGAGAAAATACTTATAAAAGACACCTCTGATAAATGACTGTTATCCAAAATATACAAAGAATTTTGAAAACTCAACAATAAGCAAATAAACAACTCAATTTAAAAATGGGCCAAAGAGCTTAACAGCACTTCACCAAAAAAAACCCAGACAGATGGCAAATAAGCATATGAAAAGATACTCCACATAGATCATCAGAAAAATGCAAATTAAAGCAATGAGGTAGGACTACATACTCATTACAGTGGCCAAAATCTGGAACAATAACATCAAATGCTGGCAAGGGTGTGGAGCAACAGGTGGGAATCCAAAATGGTACAGCCACTTTGGAAGACAGTTTGGTAGTTTCTTACAAAAAGCAAACAAACTCTTACCATACAACCCAGCAATTGTGCTCCTTGGTATTTACTCAAAGGAATTGAAGACTTATATACACATAAGAACCTGCACACGTACATTTATAGCAGCTTTATTCACAGTTGCCAAAACTTGGAAGCAACAAAATGTCTTCCAGTAGGTAAACAGATAAAATGTGGCATGCCCAGACAATGGAATGAATATTCAGTGCTAGGAAGAAATTAGCTAGAGCCATGAAAAAACACGCAGGTAACTTAAATGCATATTGCCAAAGTAAAAGAAAAACTATCTGAGAAGTGTACATACATATTATACAAACTATAGGCCATTCTGGAAGAGTCACAACTAAGGAAAAGTGGAAGGACCAGTGGTTGCTGGGGAATGGGACGAGGGTAGAGAATAAATAGGTGGAACACAGAAGATTTTTAGTGAAAATACTTTGCATGATACTAGAAGATGCACAGATGTCATACATTTGTCCAAACCCATACAACACCAAGAGGGAACCCCAAAGTAAACTATAGACTAAGTGTATAACATAATGATGTGTCACTGTAGGTTCAACAATTGTAACAAATGTACCACTCAAGTGCAAATTGTTGATAATGAAGGTCATGCTTTTTTAGGGGTAAGGGGATATATGGGAAATCTCTGCTTCCTACTCAATTTTACTATGAACTTAAAACTGCCCTAAAAATAGTCTTTTTTTTTTGTAAGGAAATATCTAAAATGAAACCTGGGGGGGGGAAATATCTTAAAAGTTTAAGACCAAAAGAGTATAATAGAAAATATGTAACATAATGTAATTGGGTTCCTAGGAAAAAAGATAATGGGAATAAAGCAGTAATTGGAGTGATACTGCTACAAATTTTCCAAAAATAATGAAGGATATCAAACCACTGACTCAGACAAAGGCACCTGGGTGGCTCAGTTGGTTAATCCTCTGACTTCGGTTCAGGGCATGATCTCACAGTTTGTTCGTTCAAGCCCCGTGACGGGCTCAATGCTGACAGCCAGCTCAGAGCCTGGACACTGTTTCAGATTCTATATCTCCCTCGCTCTCTGACCCTCCCCTGTTCACGCTGTCTCTGTCTCTCTGTCTCTCTCAGAATAACATTTAAAAAAAAAAACACACAGATTCAAAAGGTACTACAAATCACAAGTGGGATAAATACCAGGAAAATTCTATCAGGGTACATGAGAGTAAGATGTACCTAGTTTATTTACAGAACTAAAACTGCTAAAAATCAAAAGGGTTTTAAAAAACATTTTTAAAGAAGCCAATATAAAAATTAAGCATTACCTTCAAACTAGAAACAATGACTTCCAAAACTTTTTTTTTTTTTTACAAAGAGTTTATTGTCAAATTAGTTTCCACACAACACCCAGTGCTCATCCCCACGAGTGCCTTCCTCCATGCCCATCCACCCTCCCCCCTACATCCATCAGTTCTCAGTTTTTGTCAGCATTCAAGAGTCTCTCATGGTTTGCCTCTCTCCCTTTCGCCCACCATTTCCTCCCTTCTTCTCCCCCTTGTTCCTCAGTTAAATTCCTCCTAATCCTCCTATACGTGCACACATATGATATTTGTCCTTCTCTGCCTGACTTATTTCGCTCAGCATAACACCTCAAGGTCCATCCATGTTGCTACACATGGCCAGATTTCATTGTTTCTCATTGCCATGTAGTATTCCATGGTATAGATAAACCACATCTTCTTGATCCATTCATCTGTTGATGGACACTTAGGCTCTTTCCATGTTTTGGCTATTGTGGAGAGTGTTGCTATGAACATTGGGGTACATGTGCTCCTATGCATCAGCACTCCTGTATCCCTTGGGTAAATTCCTAGCAGTGTTATTCCTGGGTCATAGGGGAGTTCTATTGTTAATTTTTTGAGGAACCTCCACACTGTTTTCCAGAGGGGCTGTACCAGTTTACATTCCCACCAACAGTGTAGGAGGGTGCCTGTTTCTCCACATCCTCGCCAGCATCTCGTGTTCTCTGATTTGCTCATTTTAGCCACTCTGACTGGTGTGAGGTGGGATCTCAGTGTGGTTTTGATTTGTATTTCCCTGATGAGGAGGGATGCTGAGCATCGTTTCATGTGTCTGTTGGCCATCTGGATGTCCTCTTTGGAGAAGTGTCTGTTCATATCTTCTGCCCATTTCTTCACTGGGTTGTTTGTTTTTCGGGTGTGGAATTTGGGGAGTTCCTTATAGATTTTGGATATTAACCCTTTATCTGATATGTCATTTGTAACTATCTTTTCCCATTCCATTGGTTGCCTATTAGTTTTGTGGGTTGTTTCCTTTGCTGTGCAAAAGCTTTTAATCTTGATGAGGTCCCAATCATTTATTTTTGCTCTTGATTCCTTTGCTTTGGGGGATGTGTCAAGTAAGAGGTTGCTGCGGTGGAGGTCAAAGAGGTTGTTTCCTGCTCTCTCCTCTAGGGTTTTGATGGTTTCCTGTCTCACATTCAGGTCCTTTATCCATTTTGAGTTTATTTCTGTGTATGGTGTGAGAAATTGATCTAGTTTCATTCTTCTGCATGTTGCTGTCCAGTTCTCCCAACACCATCTGTTAAAAGGCTGTCTTTTTTCCATCGGATATTCTTTCCTGCTTTGTCAAAGATTAGTTGGCTGTATACTTTTGGGTCCACTTCTGAGTTCTCAATTCTGTTCCATTGGTCTATGTGTCTGTTTTTGTGGCAATACCATACTGTCTTGATGATGACAGCTTTGTAGTAGAGGTTAAAGTCTGGGATGGTGATCCCTCCCATTTTGGTTTTATTTTTCAGGATTACTTTGGCTATTCGGGGTCTTTTGTGGTTCCATACAAATTTTAGGTTAGTTTGCTCTAACTTTGAGAAGTATGCTGGTGCAATTTTGATTGGAATTGCATTGAATGTGTAGATAGCTTTGGGTAGTAATGACATCTTAACTATATTTATTCTTCCTATCCATGAGCATGGAATGTTTTTCCATTTCTTTGTGTCTTCTTCAATTTCCTTCCTAAGTTTTCTGTAGTTTTCATCATACAGATCTCTTGTATCCTTGGTTAGGTTTATTCCTAGGTATTTTGTGGTTTTTTGTTCAATTGTGCATGGGATAAGCTTCTCGATTTCTCTTTCTGTTGCTTCATTGTTGGTGTATAAAAATGCAACCGATTTCTGTATGTTGATTTTGTACCCTGCAACTTGGCTGAATTCTTGGATCAGTTCTAGTAGGCTTTTGGTGGAGTCTGTCGGGTTTTCTATGTAGAGTATCATGTCATCTGCAAAGAGGGAAAGTTTGACTTCCTCTTTGCCAATTCTGATGCCTTTGATTTCCTTTTGGTGTCTGATGGCTGATGCTAGGACTTCCAGCACTATGTTCAACAACAGTGGTGAGAGTGGGCATCCCTGTCGTGTTCCTGATCTCAGGGGGAAAGCTCTCAGTTTTTCCCCGTTGAGGATGATTTTTGCTGAAGGCTTCTCATAGATGGCTTTGATGATGTTTAAGTAAGTTCCTTCTATCCCAACTTTCTCTAGAGTCTTCATTAAGAAGGGATGCTGTATTTTGTCAAATGCTTTTTCTGCATCTATCAACAGGATCATATGGTTTTTATCTTTTCTTTTGTTGATGTGATGTATCACATTGATTGATTTGCAAATGTTGTACCAGCCCTGTAACCCAGGAATAAATCCCACTTGATCTTGGTGGATAATTCTTTTTATGTGCTGTTCAATTTGATTTGAAGTATCTTGTTGAGAATTTTTGCATCCGTATTCATCAAGGATATTGGCCTGTAGTTCTCTTTTTCTCTGTCTGGCTTGGGAATCAGAGTGATGCTGGCTTCATAAAACGAGTCTGGGAGTTTTCCTTCGATTTCTATTTTTTGGAATAGCTTGAGAAGAATGGGTATTAATTCTGTTTTAAACGTCTGGTAGAATTCCCAGGGGAAGCCATCTGGTCCTGGGCTCTTATTTGTTGGGAGATTTTTGATCACTGATTCGATTTCTTCACTAGTTATGGGTCTGTTCAGATTTCCTACCTCTTTCTGTGTGAATTTTGGTAGTGGGTGTGCGTTTAGGAATTTGTCCATTTCTTCTAAGTTGTCCAATTTGTTGGCATATAATTTTTCATAGTATTCCCTGATAATTGCCTGTATTTCTGAGGGGTTGGTTGTAATAATTCCATTCTCATTCATGATTTTTTCTACTTAGGTGCTCTCTCCTTTTTGAGAAGACTGGCTAGAGGTTTATCAATTTTATTTTTTCAAAAAAACAACTCTTGGTTTCATGGATCTGTTCAATTGTTTCTTTGGTCTCTATGTTGTTTATTTCTGCTCTGATTTTTACTATTTCTCTTTTTCTACTGGGTTTAGGGCATTCTTGTTGCTCTGCCGCTAGTTCCTTTAGGCGATCTGTTAGATTTTGGACTTGCACTTTTTCTAGTTTCTTGAAATAGGCCTGGAGAGCAATGTACTTTCCTCTTAGGACTGCCTTTGCCGCATCCCATAGATTTTGGATTGTGGTGTTGTCACTTTCGTTTGTTTCCATATATTTTTTAATTTCATCCCTAATTGCCTGATTGGTCCATTCATGTTTTGGTAGGGTTGGTCTTTAACCTCCATGTATTTGGGGGTTTTCCAGGCTTCTTCCTATGATTGATTTCAAGTTTCAAAGCATTGTGATCTGACAGTGTGCATGGTATGATCTCGATTCTTTTATATTTATTGAGGGCTGCTTTATGTCCCAGTATGTGATCTATCTTGGACAATGTGCCATGCGCACTTGAGAAGAAAGTAAATTCCTTGGCCTCAGGATGTAGAGTTCTAAATATATCTGTCAGATCCATCTGGTCCAAAGTGTCTTTCAAGTCCATTATTATTATTATTATTATTTATTTCTAGGAGAGAGAGAGAGACAGCGGGAGCAGGGGAGGGTCAGAGAGAGAGGGAGACACAGACTCTGAAATAGGCTCCAGCTCTGATCTGGCAGTCAGCACAGAGCCCGACGTGGGGCTCGAACCCACGAACCGCGAGATCATGACCTAAGCGAAAGTCAGAGGCTCAACCAACTAAGCCACCCAGGTGCCCTTCAAGTCCATTATTTCTTTAGTGATTTTCTGTCTGGGTGACCTACCCATTGCTGTAAGTGGAGTACTGAAGTCCCCTGCTATTAGCACATTCTTATCTATGAGCCTGTTTCTCTTTGTGATTGTTTTATATATTTAGGTGCTCCCATATTAGGTGCATAGACATTTATGATTGTCAGTTCTTCCTGATGGATAGACCCTGTAACTATTATGTAATGCCCTTCTTCATCTCTTGTTATTGTCTTTAAAGTCCAGTTTGTCTGATATAAGTATAGCTACTCCAGCCTTCTTTTGATTTCCAGTAGCAGGATATATATTTCTCCATCCCCTTACTTTTAATCTGAAGGTATTTTCCAGTCTGAAATAAGTTTCTTGTAGACAGCATATAGATGGATTTTGTTTTTTTATCCATTCTACTACCCTATGTCTTTTGATTGGAGCATTCAGCCCATTTACATTCAGTGTTATTATTGAGATATACGGGTTTAGAGTCTTTGTGTCCTTTGTGGAGTTCACGCTTGTGGTGGTGTCTCTGGTATCTTTGTTCCTTGCAACCTTTCCTTCAGAGCGTCCCCCTCAGGATTTCTTGTAGGGCTGGCTTAGTGGTGACAAATTCTTTCAATTTCTGTTTATTTGGAAAGGTTTTTATCTCTCCTTCTATTCTGAAGGACAGGCTTGCTGGGTAGAGGATTCTTGGCTGCATATTTTTTCTGTTCATCACATTGAAGATCTCCTGCCATTCCTTTCTGGCCTGCCACGTTTCAGTAGATAGGTCTGTCACCACTCTGATAGGTTTCCCTTTGTATGTGAGGACCCTTTTTTCCCTAGATGCTTTCAAAATTTTCTCTTTGTCCTTATATTTTGCCATTTTTACTATGATATGCCTTGCAGAAGGTCGATTCAGATTACATCTGAGGGGGGTCCTCTGAGCCTCTTGTATTTCAACGTTTACTTCTTTTCCCAGGTCGGGGAAATTCTCTGCTATAATTTGTTCCAGGACTCCTTCAGCACCTTTCCCTCTCTTCCTCTTCTGGGATCCCTATGATACAGATATTGTTGCGTTTGACTGTGTCGTTGAGCTCTCAAACTCTTCTTTCATGTTCCTGGATCAGTTTGTCTCTTTTTTTGTCAGCTTCTTGTTTTTCTATAATGGTGTCTTCTAAATCACTTATTCTCCTTTCTGCCTCTTCAATCCATGCATTGGAGGCCTCTAATTTATTATGTATCTCATTTATCGCATTTTTTAAATTCTTCATGCCTATTTTTATTTTCCATTCTGTCTGTAGCCATAGTTTCTTTGATGTCCCCTATGTTTTTTTTCAAGCCTAGCTATTAATTTTACCATTATTATTCTAAAATCTTGTTCACTTATGCTGCTGATATCTGTTTTGAGAAGTTCATTAGCTGTCATTTCTTCCTGGAGTTTCTTTGGAGGAGAGCTCTTTCATTTCATCATTTTAGTTAGCTTTCCGGCTCTTGTTGGTTTTAAAGATCTGTTATGCTCTCTGCATCTATGAGCGCTGCTATATCCAAGAAGACTCTTTGACTGTCCAGGGCCTATCCTTTAAGAGAGTGATTTTGAATGGTATCTCTTGGTCTCTCTTATTGGGACCTTGGTTATTTTATTTTCCTATTTGTAGTGATATTTGGGACTCTCCACCTGGTGTACACTGGCTTGTTTCTTGAGGTAGCTGTTAGAAGGCTTTCTCAGTGGAAAGAATGAAATCTGGCCATGTGTAGCAACATGGATGGACCTTGAGGGTGTTATGCTGAGCGAAATAAGTCAGGCAGAGAAAGACAAATATCATATGTGTGCACGTATAGGAGGATTAGGAGGACCTTAACAGAGGACCAAGGAGAGAGAAGAAGGGCGGAAATGGTGGGGGAAAGGGAGAAACCATGAGAGACTCTTGAATGCTGACAAAAACTGAGGACTGGTGGATGTGGGGGGGTAGGGGGGTGGGCATGGAGGAGGACACTTGTGGGGATGAGCACTGAGTGTTATGCGGAAACTAATTCGACAATAAACTATTTGTTAAAAAAAAAAAAAAAGGCTTTCTCAGTGGAATCTGCGTCCTTTCTCTCTCAATCTCTTGGGTTTGGTACGGTTTCCTATGGCTTCAGATCTTTTCCGTGTGATGCCTGGGCGCGAGTGCAGTTACGGAGCTCCCTACTTCTCCGCCGTCTTGCCCCCTATTTTCCGACTTGCAAAACTTTTTAAAAGAAATCATGAAATCCAGCAGATGGAATAATATGCTCAAAATACTTTAAAATTCTATACACAGTAAAAATACCTTTCAAGGGTAAAAATTCAATAAGCCCATTAACAAAAATAGAGAGCTTAGCACCAGCACATCTACAAGAGGAAGGGAGACTGAAAGAGAGAAAAAAAACTTAGAAGGGATGGGAAAAATATAAAACAAGACTATAATAGATTTAAAGACAAATATTTAAGTAATTACAATAAATTAGCCTAACTAGTCCAATTAAGAGGCAAATACTGGTAGACTTGAAAAACAACTATTAAACTCAATTCTGTATTTTTTATAAAAGACATGCTTTAAAAACAAAGGGTCTAAAGTAAAACTGGAAAAAAAGATATACTATATAAATGCTAACCAGAAGAGCTTATGTACCTATACTTATATCACACAAAGCCAACTTTTTGGCAAGAAGCATTATTATAAGATGAGGAAGGACATTTCATAATGTTAGAAGTACCATTATGGCAGGAAGTTAGAACAATTTTAAATGCGTATACACCTAACAATATAACCTAAAAATAAAAGAAATATTGACAGAATTAGAAGGAGAGATAGGGATGCCTGGGTGGCTCAGTCGGTTGAGCCTCTGACTCTTGATTTCAGGTCAGGTCATGATGCCAGGATTGTGGGATTGGGTCCCACATGGTGCTCCCTGCTGAGTGTGGAGACTGCTTCAAATTCTCTTTTCCTCTCTCTCTCTGCCCCTCTCCCTGGCTCATACACACTCTCTAAAATTAAAAAAAAAAAGGCGAAATAGACAAACTCACAATGATATGGAGAGCTTAATACACCTTTCTGAATAGTTGACAGAATAAGCAGACAAAAAAAATTGGTTAAATAAAAAAAAAAAACCTTGAAAAACACAAACTGATCTACTTAGAACATGGACTCTAACAACTGCAAAGATATTGACTCCAAGTATATATCGAATATTTACTAAAATAATCCACATGTTGGACCACAAAGCAAGTCTCAAATTCCAAAGGACCAAAACTACTTAGAATGTTCTCTGATCGCAATGAAATTCAACTAGGCCTCAACTACAGAAATACAACTAGAAATTATCCTCATTTTTCAAATTAAACAATATATTTCAGTAGTACCCAGGAGTCAAAGACATGGCAAATCAGCAAATGAAAATGAAGGTATAAACATATTGAAAAATATGCAATATGGTTAAATCTGTACTTAGAAAGCAATTCTTAGTCTTTAGTGGCTATAGATCTGAAAAGAAAGCAGTCTCAAGATCAATTATGGTCCCCTTATAAGGAGATCAGTCAATGAATTTAGGGCCCATGCTGATTAAATTTGACCTCATTTTAAGTTGATTACATCTGCAAAGATTCATTTCTATAAAAGGTCATATTCACAGGTGTTGGGGTTAGGGCTTCAACCTAACTTTTAGAGGAACACAACTCAACCTAAGTACTGAAAATAGGGGCCTTTCTTCCACATTGGAGTATAGATTTAATGCTATCTCATTCAATATTTAGACAGATTTGTCATGGAAATGGACAAGCTGTTTCTATAATTAAGATAGAAATAAAAGAATTAGTTGAGAATTATTTTTTGGAAAAGACAAAGTCAAATGACGTACGCACACTCCAAAATGTCTAAAATAAAAAGACCGGCATTGCCAAGTATTAGCAAGATTGGAAGCAACTGCAACTGTCCTGTGTGCTGTTGGAAGAATCAATTGGAACAATCTACAATATCGTAGAATATTGTTTGGTACTGAGAAAACACAAACTGATCGTCAAATCAGTTTTAGAAAAATCAGAGAGCTTCCCCTCTAACAACAAGTAATTGCAGGGGTAAGGGTAACGGGGAGACAGGCAAAGCAAGAACAGATTCCGGATCACTAACACAGCTGTCCACATTTCTTCCTTGTCATGTTAGGAAGGGGTGAGCAACACATATGGTCATCACATAAACAAACGGGAGCTATTTCAGTTATGAATCATCTACTTTTTATATTCTGAGGATTCAATAGCTTAGGTACTATTTTCTTGGAAATCATATCTGTACTATCAGTGCAGAGCCCAATATGGAGCTTGAACTCATGATTAGGGAAATCAGGACTTAGGCCAAATCCAAGAGTCGGATGCTTAACAGACTGGACCACTCAGGCGCCCACCTCCCAGGCAGTATTTTTGAAGGCTGAACACATGTATAAACCTAATATCTAAGAATTCCACTCCTATATTTCTCTTAAACAGAAAAGCATTAAATGGACACAAGATAGGTAGTATGTCTGTGTATATTTGTGGTAGTCAAAACAATCCAATTGTCTATCAACATTAGAAAAGACAAATTGTGATAGATTTGTAAATGAATACTAGATGGCAATGCAGATTAATCAATTACTTATATACCCAACAACACGGATGAATCTTGCAAACACAATGTTGAGTTCCAGAAATCAGAGGTCAAACAACAGATACCATATAATTCCAGTCAGATAAAGTACAAAAACAAAAAACAAAAATGGGGGGGTTGCAAAATTAATCTATGGTGTTAGATGTCAAGTTGGTAGTTCCTTTAGGAAGCATTTGTTGCTCTGTTGGGGCACCAGAAGGGCTTCTGGGCTGCTATAATACTCCAGGTCTTTAAATGGGTGGCAGTCACATGGTTGTGTTCACACCGTAGTAAGTTATTGGTCAGTATAGTTATTTATGATTTATGCACTTTTCTGTATGTATGTTATAATGAAATTTTAAAATATTTTAAAAATTTAGTATTTGAGAGAGAGAGAGAGAGAGAGAAAGCATGCGTGAGCAATCTGGGGAGGAGCCGAGAGTAAGGGAGACAGAATCCGAAGCAGGCTTCAGGCTCCAAGCTGTCAGCACAGAGCCCGAGGCAGGGATGAAAGCCATGAACTAGGATATCATAAGCAATGAACCAAAATCAAGAGCCAAAATCGGACGCTTAACTGACAGAGCTACCCAAGCACCCCTATCATGAAATTTCAAAGATTTTTAATGTTTCATTCCCCACTCTCCACACACCAAATACTTACCATGTCATCATGTGTGGACAACCCTGCTTCCTACTTCACAGAGAAAGTAGAGGTCATCAGTAAAAACGCTTCTTCCTTCTTCCTGCCCTATCCAATCAATCCCTCCCCTTCCAAACTCCTCTCCACCCAAACCTAACACAGCTTTCCTTCTGAGCACCACGGAAGAGCTAGCCCACTCTCACCCCCTCCCCCCAAAAAATCTGTTTTTGTTCAGGATTACCTCCTTGGGAACATCATGCCATAAAGTGCCCTTCTCTCCTTTTTATCACTGTTTTGTCCTTCCCAGTAGCATCGACATTTCTCAGCATGTCCCACTGTGAAAACCATACCGTGGTCGTCCTAGGCCCCCGCTACTGCTGTCCCCACTTCCTCTCCTCACCTAGCAGAGCTCCTCGAGAGACATACCTGTGCTTGCTCCATCTACTCATCGTCTCACAGTCACTATTCACACGCCCACAACCTGATTTTATGCCATTCCACCAAATACACCCCAGCCACCTGCTTGCAGGTAATAAAGTGTGTATTTCTCAGCCCTGGTCTCCGTTCCCTTCTCTGAAGCAGTCAGTTGCTCCCTCCTGAAAGCGCTGCACATTCGTCTCTCCGGTTTTTCTTGCACGGTCCTGGCTGTTCCTTCACTGCTTCCGCAGCTCACAGCGCAGTTGTCGGCTTCTCCAAAGCCGGTAGGAGAATGCCTGCTGCTGGTCACTTTTAAAGGCTACTTAATCAGGCCAGGCCCACCCAGGAGCATATCCCTTTTAACTCAGAAATCAACTAATTAGGGACCTTAATTACATTTGCAAAATTCCTTTCCCTTTGCCATATAAAGAAAGGTACAATGTGACGCGATCACAGGAGCAATACCTCATCATAGTCAGGTTTGTTCACACTCAGGGAGTGGATTATACAAGAGCATGGGTCCCTGGAGGTCCCCTTGGAATTCTGCCAACCACAGGGGCCATGGTTAGGAAAGGGCTCCTAGAGAACGGATGTTTGAAAGGGAACTGGTAAGGATTAATAGGAGACATCACCAGGAAATACGGTGAAGGACTTCAGCAGGATGGATTGCTCCGCACCCAGCTGGGAGGGTCATTTCCTTGCCACCCCTACAGGCCACCAGAGGCCCCAAGTGCCCTGGCCCAGGACTGGAAAGTTCTGCCTTGGGCAATGGCAAGCCTCCCAGACAGGAGTAGGGGTTGGACTGAGGGGCAGTAAATCAAAATCTGAAAATAGGAAGGTCGCCTTGAAGAGGAAGCGGAAAGGAAGGAAAGGAAGGAAAGGAAGGAAAGGAAGGAAAGGAAGGAAAGGAAGGAAAGGAAGGAAAGGAAGGAAAGGAAGGAAAGGAAGGAAAGGAAGGAAAGGAAGGAAAGGAAGGAAAGGAAGGAAAGGAAGGAAAGGAAGGAAAGGAAGGAAAGGAAGACATTTATCAAAAGGAGTCCTGGGTCTTGAAAATTTGAGAGATGTTGCATTAGATACAGACACAAGCACAAGAATACACGATCAGGTCTAAGTCAGGAGGACAGTGTGAAAGCAAGATCAGAGGCCGGAGCAGGAGAGCGCTCCTGCAGCATCTATCCAGGGTTTCTTCCCCCAAGTGCCAAGTACAAGGTCCAGGCATATTGGGTGACAGTTATCAGCTGCTGCTTATTCAGCCCCTTCTAAACACCCTCGCCACACAGAACTGGCCTCATCCTCACAGTAGTAAGTAAATATTATGATGTTCAGCTTGTAGATGAAGAAACTTTTAATGCAGATTGTCCAAACAGCCTAGTTAGTCAGTAGCCAAGCTGGATTTATGCCAGGCCATCTGCCTCCAAAGGCTGTACTCCTAACTATGATATTAAACCCCAGGAAATAATAATTCCAAGCATCTACTCTACCACACAGGCCTAGAGACTTTGTAGGCAACCTTGCACTTAGGCTCCCGACAACTCCATGATAGACGTTAGCTCAGTCTTACAGATCAGGAAGGATCAGCAAGCACCTTGCCCAAAGCCTTACGTGTCAGAAATAGACCTCAAAGTCTGATCGAAGGTTAAAATATGGATTGTCCAGGGTTGAGTGTATCACTTTTGTAAGTGAGCAAAAAACAACAAAATCTGGAGTCTACTGATGAGATCTGACATTGTTAGTTCCAAAGGGCAAAGTCGGTCTTATTTTCTCCCGTTCTCCCGCTACACTTCTCCTCACCTTTCCCCTTTTCTTTATTACCACCACCTCCACTCTACATCCCTGAAACATCTGCATGTAAAATAAACCATCTTTGACACCTTGGGATGGATTTAAGGCAATACTTGAACTTTCTAGAAATACGTACTCTTGGGTCTCATTCCAAACTGCAGATTCAATGGTCCTGTCCCCAGTTACGTGATTTTAGCAAACATAGGAAAAAATTGGGTAAGACTCCAGTTTTGCCGTATATGGTCAACTTTTCTATGGCTCTTATGTAGGTGGGAGCTCAATAATTTCCTAAATAAAAATTTATATATAAACATACATATAGATTATATATAAACATATATATAAAATATGTAAAACAGAAGTTTTGGGGAAGTTGTTTCAAGACTTTTGGGAAAAAATAAGGAAGATATTCCACTATTCTTCTGTCTTAAAATTTCTTGAGCTTCCCCATACTACTGATCATTATAATACTCCTGAAACATTAAATTCTCTTAAGACCAAGTGTAATATAGGATTAGGACCCTACCCTTAAGACCTTAATTACTTCCTAAAAACTCTACCTCCAAATGCAGTTACATTGATGGGGGCAGGGGAGAAACACAATTCAATCCATAGCAAGGACTAAGGGTACATTAGATATGTATGGTCTTGGAATAAAAAGCATCTTGTCTAGTTAATTTTATCACTATGTCATTGTGGCACCTGGTTGTCTAAACTAATCTTTATTGATTGCTTTCTCAAAGCAAGTGTCCTGGAGGAACAGACAATAAAAAAACCAATAAGCTTTTGTAAAGCAGTAAATGCTCAAATTGATTATTCAATAAAATAATTTTTTTGTAAGTTTCTATCCTCTCATTTCTATAGCAGCCAATGTTGGCTGCTCTAACAGTCTTTTGTTTAAAGAACAAGAAACTACCAATTTGGGTATCTGTGAACCGAGGTCGCCACCCAGTGGCTAAAACAGAAATTGCAGACACATACGGCATGCAGGACTTGGGGTGATTAGTGACTAGACCGCTGGCTTTCTCCCAACAGTTTCACACAGTCACTGCTAATTACAACCTCTACCTCCAAGATAACAGTTACTTGAAACTTAACTGGGTTTTCCTTGGACTTTCTTGTTGAGACCAGGATAGAAACAGATGGATAGTGGAGTTTGTGGCGGTTTGTAGAATTGTAGAAAGTTCAGTGTTCTCCGTTGGCTTCCTTCCCTGCATGCCCTCCCTCACTCTTTTTTTTTTTAATTTTTTTTAATTTTTTTAATTTAATTTCTAGGAGAGAGAGAGACAGAGAGACAGCGTGAGCAGGGGAGGGTCAGAGAGAGAGGGAGTCACAGACTGAAACAGGCTCCAGGCTCTGAGCTGGCAGTCAGCACAGAGCCCAACGCGGGGCTCGAACCCACAAACCGCGAGATCATGACCTAAGCGAAAGTCAGATGCTTAACCGACTAAGCCACCCAGGCGCCCCTGCCCTCCCTCACTCCTGATGTCCCAACCCCCAAGGTCTCAGCAGACAGGTGCCCATACAAAGCCACTCATCTTTGCCAACCTCCATGCACCATTGCTGCTGCTTGTCCTACATGCTCACACCCAACGGTCACTAAGTCAGGCCCAGGTTACCACTTGATTGTGCCGCCAAGCTTCTCTTTCTTTTGTTGCTACTATATCACTTACAGCCCGGATTTTTCTATCCCCACTCAGGTCTCTTCTGCATCCCTCCAATCCACTCTCCATACTCTGCCCAATAAACTCTACAAATTGATACTTCTTGCAGGTTTTTTGGTGCATTATATTCGACAATGCAGCTAGGCAAATTTGAGGACACAAAGAATATTCCTGACAATATAAGGTAGACCAAAGAATGAAATGAATGTAGAGAATATATGTATGGTATCTACATAGGTATATATACACATACAATACACATACACACACCAATACATGTAGATATGTCAGAGTGGAAAAGACTTTTCTTAACAGAATACAAAATCTAGAAGGCATAAGGAAATGATTAATTTGACTACAGATAAACTTAAATTATTGATTAAAAAAATAAGAGTGGGGCTTTCTTGGGCAAACTTAAGGGAATATGCCCTTTCCTTTGGCATGTTTTTTTTTTTTTTTTTTACTGTTTATTTGTTTTTGAGAGAGAGACAGAGAGACAGAGAGAGAGAGCATGCAAACAGGGGAGGGGCAGAGAGAGGGAGACACAGAATCTGAAGCAGGCTCCAGGCTCTGAGCTGTCAGCACAGAGCCCAACACGGGGCTCAGACTCACAAACCGTGAGATCATGACCTGAGCCAAAATCAGACGCGTAACCAACTGAGCGAGCCAGGTGCCCTGCAAATTACATTTTAATAATCACCTCTCAACAACCCATGATGGCCCTAGCTGAGGCATGACTGAACTATTACCTACTGACTTAACAAGAAGTTAAAAAAAAAAAAAGAAAAGAATCAGGTGAAACCCAGAGCAGGGAAACCGAAATGTAAAACTGAGAAACGCAGTGCCTGAAGCGAAGGTCTTCTGAGAAGAGGGGGCTAGACACCACGCCATGCGGGAGCAGTGCTGGCACACTTAGCCCTCTCCTGACAGAAAAGCAGGATCCAACCAACAGATTAACCCCTCTCTGAATGCACAAATCATGGGGGAGAAATTCCGTTCACAACATTCAAAAATAACCACCCTTCACCACCAACACCTCCTTAGCAGCACCATTCTCTCTCTCCCCCCGCTCCCCCCACAACACAGCCTTTACTCAGTGCTGGTGGTATGGGAGACAAAGCCAGAAGGAAATGGCAGATAAAGCTGAATTTCCTTATAAACCTGCAGCCCATTGACAAATACTTGAGACAGGCAGG
The DNA here is from genome assembly GCA_017311185.1 of Proteles cristata cristata. Lineage (NCBI taxonomy): Eukaryota > Metazoa > Chordata > Mammalia > Carnivora > Hyaenidae > Proteles > Proteles cristata. Next base: position 837,808 of record JAESUZ010003859.1, on the reverse strand, counting down.
CAATATAATATAAATTTTTCTCCAAGAACTCCCTACTGTCTCAATGCTGATGATTTGCTAGAGGGAAGAACAACCTTAGCTTGACCATAGCTAGGCCTCCAGTATCCTGGGAGTCTTCTTTAGCATATGAAAGTCCCTCTGGAAACTTCCCCTGGACTGTCCCACCCCCAACTCCCAAACATATAACCAGTCTCTCCACTGAGTCCTGGCAGCTCTTTCTATCCACAGGTTCCTGTTCCCATGCTTTAATAAAGTCACCTTTTGGCACCAACGAGGTCTTCAAGAATTCTTTCTTGGCCATCAGCCCCAGACCCAATGAATGCCACTGTCGCCCCAAAAACCTCATCACTGGAACGACCAAGTCCACAAGAATTAGGAATCTGGCTCTTTCAAGGAAGAAAAGGCACAGGATAGCAGGGCAGTTTCGTTTTGTTTTGTGTTGATTTTCAAGAGACGAAGCATGAGCGGGGAAAGGGCAGAGAGAGAGGGAGACACAGAACTTGAAGCAGGCTCCAGGCTCTGAGCTGTCAGCACAGAGCCCTATGCGGGGCTTGAACCCACAAACCGCGAGATCATAACCTGAGCCAAAGTTGGACGCTTAACTGACTGAGCCACCCAGGTGCAGTTCTGCTTCCACTTTCAGGGAGACAGCTCTGGCTACACCTATTACTGTTCCTTATGTATCTTCTTTGGGCTCACGTAGATGAGATTTTCATACCTAAAGGCTCGGAGACGGTCAAAACTGAACATATACTAAGTTAACTTCAAGGCCAAACTGCACCCAGGACCAAACTTCACTCCCTTTTTTCCATCTCAAATTATGCCCCTCCGCACTAATGTAGCTTCCCGAAAAAGTGTTCAAGGAGCGCAGAGGACATTCTTAAAATCCCCAAATCCTTCGGCGGCAATATAAATAGGCACCAAATTTAGACGATATGAGCTCCTTCAAATAGTAAATATCCAGAGAGAAATTAGACTCCGGAAATAAAATCCTCCTGTACAGTGCAGCTGAAAAAAATTAATCCCCAAACTTGTTCCGCTTAGTCTTAGACGATCTCCCCTCAAGGCTTGGGCAGAGCCAGGCTCCCGCTTTAGTAGCCACAGCCTAACTTTCACAGAACGGGTTCCTTCCTCACCTCCCAAGCTGAAATAACAAAACCCAGATCTCTCCCTTAAATTACTTGTCCAGAAAGTCAGGGTAAACAGCAACGAATAAAGACACCAAGCGTTAGCGCCCCAGGCACAAAACGTAGAAAACACAAATGACCAATCCCTACCACAGTTTCTCCAAACTAAACCATCCTCTCCAAGCCAAGTATTTGCAATAACCCAGAACCACCTTAGAATAAATATACCATCCCAAAAGTAACTGTGATATTATACATCCTCTTTCTAGGAAAACTAATTCACCCTGCACAGCACATGCCTCCCCCAAGGATGCTGGAGAACTCCTGTCTTCCAGCATGTTGATTCACAACTTCAGGAGCTTCCCTGGTGAAATGTGAAACTGCCTCCCCAGGAGAGCAGGAAGAGACTGAGGAGAGAGAGGCCGGAACATTCCAGTTTGGTAAGTGGAGAACTTACCTGTGAGGGTCATTCCGTGCGCCTCAAGCTGAGTAGATCTCCACACGACGCACCCCGCCAGATTCTTGGGAATTTATCTAGTGGCCTTAACTGGGTTCAGTTGGGTATAGCGCCCAGGTGATCTCAATGACACATTACTCTCTTCAGGCTGTGTCCTCGCAAACAGCTGACTGTGGGGAGCGTGGGCAGAACGTACCTTTCAAGGGCCCACGAGGTGGGGAGGAGCCTCTGAGTCCAGAGGCTCAGGTCCAGCCCATGGGTCAAGTAGCGGTCACGACCTCACGACGACCTCCTCCAACGTAGCAAAATAGGGAAATTTGCAAGATGGTCCCTCCATGCATCCAGATAAAACCTGAGATTCCCTTTCCCTACCCTCAGCATCCATTCCACATATTTTAAAGATTTTTAGTGTCCACTTTCCTTTTGAGCTGTGTGTTCCCAGCATCTTCATACTTTGCTGGTTCAGAATCCAGGCATGCTCCTCAAACAACAATCTATTAATCATCCTAAGATCCCCCCTTCCCAAGCCTAGTCCCTAAAGGAACACAGATCCCACATATTTCATATCTGTCTCGCCTGATCTCTAAAATTTCAGTCTTTCTCCCAAGGAAATTCTTTTCTTCCTATATCTCAATTAGCAGCATTTTCTTCATTTTCTTTTTACTTCTTAAGTATTCCCATTCTGAAGTCAAGCCTAAAACCTGATTTTACCAATTCTGTTCATCCTTATGTTTTGGGACAACCTGATTCTTAGAGATACCTGTATTCCAGGTACAGGCCCTTCCATTTACTTTTGAGTTTCAGGGTTTAGAGTAATTTAAATTAGTTTATTATCAACCTCAGGGGGGAAAGAAAAGAGGCAACAAGTACACTTTGAGGGCCCTTGAATTTCTAACATTTGACTTTACTTGTAAAGTGCAGAGGTAACAAATTAAGGGAAATCTACGAGTTGTATAAACCTAGTTTTTTCAGGAGGTAATTCTCTGCTTCACAAATCAAAATAGATCTATTTCCTAGGATTGTGAATTATCTCTTAAGTATCGTCTACTGTCTCTCCTCTAAATCGGAATTGGGATCTTCCCTGCCTCTTATTACCAGCTCCACGCACACTGTCCTACATGTGACAGGGAAAAATCTGTTATAAGATGGCTGACAGGATTGATAAGGAACTACCTGTCTCTGATCAAAGACTCCCCCTTCTGGGTTCTTCTTCCCACCCTGCTTGTTGCATGCATTAATGAGGAATGCAGAAGTAACTGGCTATAAATTATTCCCTCTGCTGATGCTCTGGTCTCAGACCTCTGGAGAATGATCTCTGAGCCCACTGGTGTAAAATAAACCTCCTCCCTTCCAAGATCTCTGAGTGCCACTTGGTTCTTCTGCCAGGTGATCTAGACGAGATTCCACAACACATGTAGAAGGGACTCAGTGATTTGGGGAGTACCCATGAACTCCCTAACAAAAGCCATGAAAATCCCTTGTTTGTATGCTATTGTGGCTCTGATTCTTACCACATATGATGCAGAGTCAAAAGGCTAGGATTTGGTTTCTGCCCAGATAGTAAAATGGTTGTATGACTCTGTAGGGTGGTTTCAATTCAAGGGTCTCTCTTGCCTGGATTATAAAATGGGAGGATTGGATTTGACCTATCTCCAACATCTCCTCCAGCTCCATGTTGCCATAAGAATTATTCTCAAGTCTTTTTAAGATGAAGCATGCATTTTGACTGTGCTGAGATATTGCATTTCTGGAAGGAATGTAAACAGTGAGGTAATTAACATACTAGAAGAATTAACCTACTGGTTTTCCCATCCTAAAGCAGTTTGCAGACTTTCAAACCCTTAGATTAGTAAATTCTGAGTTGAAAGGAGGAAATACTGGAGCATGAATCTTGTCCCAATATTGCGACACAGACACAGAATCCTGAGCACCCCATAAGCAGCCTGAGACCCCCAAGGATTCAGAGTTTGCCAAAGAGGCAGGAGGCTCCTACAGGCAGGTGGCCCCAGACCTGGTCCATCTTCATCCCCATCACCAGTTTGCCAGGGACAGCCTTGACCCTGCAGAAAGCAGGGAGCTGAGCTCATTATTTCATCTCCCACATGTCCCAGGAAGCTACCATTTGCCAATGCTTTTCCCTTTTGCTTTCAGTAAGTCAATGATTTCTTTTGAAACTGTGCTTTTTCTCTCCTCGGTACCTGCACATTGTTGGGTCTGACTTTTGTCTTTGGTCCTATATCATCACCCTCCGCTCTTCAGCTCACAGTCGGTGCCTTCGTACAGCTGGATTCTATCCATACCATAAATGAGTGGCACTAATTCTAGAGGGCTCTTCAGATGAGCTCAGCTTCCTTAGACTTTCAAACATGACTGCCTTCATGAGAATATTCTCACCTTCAGTAAATGATCAGGTGTCACTGCGTTTCAAAATGTGAGCCCTGAACACACACAGCACACTGTCAGTTCAGGGCATCAAAAGGGCTCTAAGGGAGAAAACCTGTCAAGGGGCTGCTGGTGAGCCTGACTCCATAAAACAGGAAGGTTAATGATCCACTTATCCACCACCTAAGATAAGGAGTTAAACCTTAATTCTCTATAAGAATGGCAAGTAGAAACTGGATCATGTCGAAGAAAAGTTGAGCACCACCACTGGAAAGTGAAAAATAAATCAGTTCTTCATCACATCTCTAGTTTCTGAGGGAGAAAACTCAATGGCTTTTTTTTTTTTAACCTACAGGCTAAATTCTACCCACCCTATTCACCATGCACACATAGGCCTGCGTGCCTACACACTCGGTCACATATACACACAGCTGCAAAATAATTAAATCCCACCAACAATTTCATCTAGATAGTTACACAATGCCAATCAACTCTTTAGTTCCTGATAAATACGCCCAATCTGTTTTCAAATGTTATTTATTCTATTTCTTTTTATAATACTGACTATACTGAGTGCTTTTTCTTAACCTCACCAAATACTCAAGTTATAGTTCTCTCTTCTTCATCAATAAATCATACTAAGGGGCACCTGGGTGGCTCAGTCAGTTAAGCGTCTGACTTAGGCTCAGGTCATGGTCTCACACTTTGTGAGTTTAAGTCCCACGTCAGGCTCTGTGCTGACAGCTCAGAGTCTGGGGCCTGTTTTGGATTCTGTGTCTCCCTCTCTCTCTCTGCCCCTTTCCCACTTGCACTCTGTCATTTCTCTCAAAAATAAATAAAATGTAAAAAAAATTTTTTTTAATTAGACCATATTTTTTCGATATATCAATTTCTCTTCAACTCATTGTCCTAGATGACTTTTTATAACCAGAATGTCTCAAGAGAAGAGATTTCCATTAGCTTTAGACTCCTTTCAGAGTTTTGCTAGGACTCTAATGGGAACTCCAAGACAAATATAAAGTCTCCCTCCATGGGGAGATGAAGTCATATCTATAGGACACCTTCTAGAAGGCAATCTTCACATGAAAGTTTGCCCTGTGAGGCAGGAAAAGGAAAAATGTGCAACATATTCTGATAGTTCCTGATAGCAACAAACCTGCCTATTAAGTCCCACAACCATGTAGGAAGAGCCAAAACACACAGAGCCATCTCCGACCAACTCTTACCAAACAACAGATCCAGCCACACACTCAACACTTTCCTTATTCCCCATTTAGTTGCAAAGTGACTGTCATGAGATGGGAAAGGCCACCATGACCTCTGTTCTGCCAGGTGCCTCCCTGTAACTTGTAACTTTCCATGTGTTCCATGGCTGACACACAGGTACAGATTCTGCCAGGTACTCTCTCTCCCCAGGCCAGAGCAGGGCGAATACACCCAGAGCTTTGCTTTAGCTGCCTCCTGGTAAGCCAACCAGATACAGTAAGTTGGATCTTCAAGACTGCTTATGAAAAAAAACACCATAGTTTGAACTATTATTGGAAAAGTAATTTCATTTACAGCTGGTTAGCCAACAAATTACTTATCATAAAACTTGCATTTTAGACATCAAAAGATTGGGCATAAAATAATAAAGTTAATAAAGCTAATATTTGAATAATTGATGCCCTTAGAATCAACAAATAGTTGGACCACTTTTCTTTCTTTCTTTCTTTCTTTCTTTCTTTCTTTCTTTCTTTTTTTTTTGGCTTAAACGTACACACTTGAACTTTTAACAAGATAAGTATCAAAATTATAGTAACTCTTTGTATGTTAGATATATCGGAATGTGTATAAATCAAATTTCAAATAATTAAGCTATTTTATGGGGTCTTATAAAAGGGAAAGATAGGATAAAATAGGCAGAGAGGGAAAGGTTAGGACCTTGGGTCCCTGGGTGGGGAAAAACACATATTTTGGAACAATGCTGGAAGCTTGTGACTATGGCAAACCCCCTCAGGTGTAAGGTCCCTCTTAAGAATATAACAGACACCACCTACTGGTCCTCATATTCCCCTTAAGAATGTAACAGACACCACCTACTGGCCCTCATATTCCCCTCAGGAATTTGACAATCAAAATACCTAACTAAAAAAAAGTAAACCATAAAACTTACATTCTACGTGGGACCGTATGACCAGTCTGACTCCTCACACCGTGGAGTTGAGTCAATCAGGAACTGACAACCCAGCACCTAGAATTATCCAGCCAGGGAGGGTAGAACCAGAGAGGGAATGAGGGGAACAGAAGAAGGTGCTGACCAGAACTTTATAAAACAAGGACTCTTGCCTACACATTCACTTTCAAAGGTCCCCTCTCTGTAAAGAGAGTTTTCATACTATTCTTCCTTTCCGATCTTGTACTCTTTTTTTTTCTAGAGAGAGAGAGACAGCGTGAGCAGGGGAGGGTCAGAGAGAGAGGGAGTCACAGACTGAAACAGGCTCCAGGCTCTGAGCTGGTAGTCAGCACAGAGCCCGATGAGGGGCTCGAACCCATGAACCACGAGATCATGACCTAAGCCAAAGTCGGACGCTTAACCGACTAAGCCACCCAGGCGCCCCTCCAATCTTGAACTCTAATAAATTTGTGTCTGCTGCTCATTCTGTGTGCACACTTCATTCTTCAAAGCAGCAAGATGGAGAATCCTGAGTAGTGAGATTAAAAAATCCCTCAACAGTCTTAGAAGAGAAAATATTTAAAAAAACAACAACAACAGAGACCTATAATTTAGGATATAATCATACCCCTAATTTACACCTTTGGTAAATGTCCGTGGTTATTTAAGATATTTTATTAAACTCAAGTCGGCTTTTATTACTGGAAAACAGGGATTAATAATGAGCCAGAGCTTCTGACCCATAAGGGAAAACCCACTTCTATCATATCTGTCGATACTGGCAGCCATTTCAGAGAAAATGCTGAGGAATTGTGGGTATAAGAAAATATAGGAAACTCTACTTCTTGCAAGTAAAGATGTAACAGGAGCTTCCTCTGGAAAGCTCTAGCATAGCAACACTCCACTAGCTAGCAGAAATGCCAGCCTTTCTGAGCCACAGGCAGGCAATGAAAGGCCTGAAGGGTAGATCACCATTTTCTTGCTACAAGAAGCTAAAAAAAGGAAAGTTCTGGATTCCTCTCACATTTCTTTCTGCGGTCTCTTAAAAAGCTCCTTAGGAAGGCTGTCCAACTTCAGCCTTTTTCATTGTAAATGTCCTTTAAAGCTATTTTAGATCAGTTCCTAAGGGACAAAGCTATTGTTTTCACTGTTCTACTGCTCTACAGAGCAACCAGCATAGCTGAAGGTGACTTCAAATGGAGTATTGTTACAGATCACAAATTCCATTTCCGTAAGGCATAGAGCACATTAAACCTTAGAGCAGATGGCCTTTCAGCATCACATCTGGTAAAGGCTTTTCTAGTAAATCAACTCAGAGACCAAAGTGTACATCCATGGAAAGAGAAGTCCTAAAGCCCTTGGGAAGCGAACCTTCTGGTGACTTTGAGTGGGCACTGAAATGGATGTTTGTTCTGCAGACAGATTCTCTTCTCATTCCATTCCTCCATGGCCATTACCGTGGGAGCATTAGGAGGGTGGACTGATATAAACAAGCTATCGAACAATCAGTGTGTTTGAAAGATATGAAGCTCAGTTACTTACCAAGCTCTGAGAGAACTGTATGCTACACGAGAAGGAAGAGCCCTAGCTAACAGGAGAAATCCATACAGGAACTCCAAAAATCAAGCATTAATCTGGCTGCTTCTCACCAGGAAATGTGAACTAGTTTGAACAAGTTTGAATAATTCAGAAATACAGATAAATTTCCTACTGATCCTGGAGGGGTTCCCTTGGGATCCACTGAAGAAAGCTTGAGTTCTTTAAGAGCAGCCTGGAAAGGGGGAGTGAGTCACTCTTTTGTCTCACAGATTAAGTGCAAACCTCCTGAAAGTGAAGCAGAGGCAGGCACCATTTAACATGACAAAAGGCAGAAAAGCCTGAGCTAATTACAGCCCTAGAGGGAGGCAGGTGGCCAGCACTTCCTCAACACCCAGCTGTCACAGAGAATGAGTCACTCTGAATCTGGCTGGGGGGCAGCTCAGTGCCCCCTGAGACTTCATTTGTTCAGGAACCACCATCTGAGCCAGCCCAAGACAAAAACTGTGAGCCAGTTGACCATGCCCCTGGTAACCTACCAAAGTATACTTTTCCAACCCCTTTTGTGTCATCAGCAGAAGTAGAATGCTATCTCCCCCCACTGAGATGAATGATTTTTCTGGTTTGTCTAATGAGAATTAACACCACCTTTATCCAAGTCAAGGGAACAACCCCAAACCCAAATCTGCATCTTCAGGTTGGAACTCACTCCTGAATTCCCAAAATCCTCCCCCTTCCCCATGTTCCAAAGCCTGCTATTTGTGTCTACATCACTACCTGAGTGTCTCAGAAATACCTCTAAATGGAGTCTTTCAACCCAGTCCTCCAACACCTGCAGCAATCTCCTCTTGCTTAAACCACCACCTTACAACCACTGTCCCAAGGAGAAGCTGCACACCATTCCAGCTCGCTCCCCTTAATCCAGTCTCGGAAGGCCTAAAAATCAAAGCATTTTAGTATCTTTAAAATTTGTCTCTTTTCTCTATCCCCATCACCTGATTACTGATATTGAAAAAAAAAAAAAAAACCCACATGACCAACAAAGCATCACTTAGTTTAAAGCCTCAAGTCAGTAAACCAAGACTTAACACCTAACCTAACTGCAGTTTAGATCCCCTAATAGTGTCACCTCTAACTAGTCAGCATGGGGATTTCCTGGTCAGTGCTAGGAAATGTACTGAAAGACCCTTCCAGTCCCCTTAGGAGGTCATCCTTGCCTAAAACAATGGATTCTTTGCTCATCATTTCCCTTTTGTCTACTTCCTCTCTTCCTTTAAAAATCTTTCCTTTTTGGTAGCCCTTTGGAGCTCCCTTCTACTTGCTAGATGGAATGCTGCCCAATTTATGAATCAATTCAATAAACCTAATTAAATATTTAAAATTTGTTTGGTTGAATTTTTGTTATTGAACACTAAGAAGCTCCTGGGTTATAAAATTGAATTCCTTTTAACTGTGGTGTTTTAATATTTGGAAGAAGAGAAGATTATTTTTACATTGGAGGTTAATTATTTCTATATTAAGTGGAATAAATGAGGCTTTCTCTGGAACTCTCAAGAAAGGGGACCCCTACTTTTTTTTTTTTTTTTACAAATAGTTTATTGTGAAATTAGTTTCCACATAACACCCAGTGCTCATCCCCACAAGTGTCCTCCTCCATGCCCACCCCTCCTCCCCCCTACATCCACCAGTCCTCAGTTTTTGTCAGCATTCAAGAGTCTCTCATAGTTTGCCTCTCCCCCTTTCCCCCACCATTTCCACCCTTCTTCTCCCCCTTGGTCCTCTGTTAAGTTCCTCCTAATCCTCCTATACGTGCACACATATGATATTTGTCCTTCTCTGCCTGACTTATTTCGCTCAGCATAACACCCTCAAGGTCCATCCATGTTGCTACACATGGCCAGATTTCATCGTTTCTCATTGCCATGTAGTATTCCATGGTATAGATAAACCACATCTTCTTGCTCCATTCATCTGTTGATGGACACTTAGGCTCTTTCCAGGTTTTAGCTATTGTGGAGAGTGCTGCTATGAACATTGGGGTACATGTGCTCCTATGCATCAGCATTTCTGTATCCCTTGGGTAAATTCCTAGCAGTGCTATTGCTGGGTCATAGGGGAGTTCTATTGTTAGTTTCCTGAGGAACCTCCACACTGTTTTCCAGAGGGGCTGTACCAGTTTACATTCCCACCAACAGTGTAGGAGGGTGCCCGTTTCTCCACATCCTCGCCAGCATCTAGAGTTCTCTGATTGGCTCATTTTAGCCACTCTGACTGGCGTGAGGTGGTATCTCAGTGTTGTTTTGATTTGTATTTCCCTGATGAGGAGCGATGCTGAGCATCGTTTCATGTGTCTGTTGACCATCTGGATGTCCTCTTTGGAGAAGTGTCTGTTCATATCTTCTGCCCATTTCCTCACTGGGCTGTTTGTTTTTCGGGCGTGTAGTTTGGTGAGTTCCTTGTAGATTCTGGATATCAACCCTTTATCTGATATGGCATTTGCAACTATCTTTTCCCATTCCGTTGGTTGCCTATTAATTTTCTGGGTTGTTTCCTTGGCTGTGCAAAAGCTTTTAATCTTGATGAAGGGGACCCCTACTTTCTAATAGGACTTTCTTCAAGAGACATACATCAACCTAAATAGAAAAATCTTCATAAAGTTTATATATATTCACTAAATCAGATAATACAGAATAGCACATGCGTATCAGAGATCTGAGATAAACTTGGCTGATTTCTGCCAGGCAGGCCAGTATTTTAGACTATGTTAGAGTGAGTTAGCCCCTATGCTGAATGCCTGCTATTTGCCTTCCTATATGTACTGTCAACCTTTCTCCCAGCATTGTTTACCAGAAGGAGGTTTACTGGAAGATGCCATCAATGGGATCCTTTGCTTATTGGCTTCCAGTTGCATTTGGCCAATGGAAGGTACTGGAAAGAGAGAAGGAAAGAAGTTGAGGGATATTTCCTCCTCCTCCCTCCTCATTTCCCTCCCTTCCAGTTTGCTTTGACTTGCTTGCCTCCTCCTCCTGAAGGTCACAACCTCTATCTGGAAGCTTTCTCCACAGAGCTCTTTCTCCAATTCCAGTAACCACTTCTGCCCCTTGCCTCTTCAGACCAGAGTGGCACTGGGCCCCCACAAAACTAACCCACAAGACTACATTATCCTCTGTAGGATATTTCCTTAAACCTCACCTATACCTTTATGAACAGTCTCTTATCAAATCCTCCTCAAAATAACTACTTTGAGCATACCATTTGTTTTCTGACAGGACCCTGACTGATATAGTAATTGGTGCCTGGAGTAGACCTAGGAAAAAGCCTTTAGAATGCAATTCTGTGATCTGAAAAGTTCACAGATAACCTTTCTGTTAAGACAAAATGGGATTCAAGTAATCCATGGCATGGTTGGCATCACAATTACTCAAATTACCACAAGGCATGGGAGGTACTACAGGCCGAAGGCAAGTTATTGAGAAAAAAAAACTATGTGTAGGACATATCACTGCAATTATAATAATAGTGCTTATCAAATTTGGGGTGGAGTAGGGGGTGGTTATAAAGACTGGAGGGCCAGCTGGCCTCTGATGGCCCTAGAGAACATATACACAGAAAACAAGAAATTGGAGTTTGTGACTGTCCAACTCAAAAGACCAGTGGAAAATTGGGAATATTCTATGGCAGAATTTTAGGAGTCCCTTATCTTATACTCACATAGAAGATGTAGCTGAGGACTATGAGCAGGCCTAATTTTAAAACATGTAAGTTATAAAACGTATTAAATGTTCAGCTCCACCATGTCTCTTTACCAACAAAGGGGTATCAGCTAGTGGTAAAGAAGTGAGAACCTGAGATATGGGAGGGGGTCCTTTGAGCAGTCAAAAATGAGGCTGAAAGCTTTGAACCCCCAGATCTTTCTGAACCTTCCTTAAGAGCCAACCCCTCCCCAGCTTTCCATCTGAGGGGTGCAACCTTCTGAGGGAGAAGTTTTCAGTGACTGTACCTGGAGTACTTGCTTAAAAAATGGATTTATAGGCATGTCTGGGCGGCTCAGTCAGTTGAGTGTCTTACTTTGTCTCAGGTCATGATCTCATGGTTCACAGGTTTGAGGCTTTGAGCACAGAGCCTGGAGCCTGCCTTGGATTATGTGCGTCTCTCTCATTCTGCCCCTCCCCTACTCATACTCTGTCTTTCTCTCTCTCTCCCTCTCTCAAAAATAAATAAAATATTTTTTAAAAAATTTTTAATGGATGTTTATTCTCCCCAGGATCCAGCCATCAACATTTTCTTGCCTCCAAGTTCATAATGGCTAATAGAGCCAAGCCAAAGGAGTGAAATGTCTGTCTCAAGATTCTGAAAAGCACACATGCAAGTGATTTGAAGAGGTGACAGCAAAGAAACTGAAACATAAAGCTTGATTGGACTGATCTATTGACATGGGTACACTTGTGCAGGAATTAGAATTAAATAAATTGGCTTCAGCACCCAGCAGTGGTGTTAACACTCTACTGAACTGGGTAATTGAAGCCTAGACTCAACAGTGACAAGCAGTCAGTAAGGTTAAATAAAATCCCCCAAATTCTCTGGCTAACTGTAGAAGAAGGAATCCAAAATCTCAGTGAGATGGAAATGTTGGACCAGATCTATTTTAACCCACGTACTCAGCCACCCCTAACTTAATCTTACCCTCTAGAGGGAACTGAGGACACTCCCTCCACCAAGACATTAAGAAATTACGATATTTATGAATGAAAAGAGAAGGTGTTTATTGGTGAGGAAGAGTGGTAACCAGCATCTTTGAAAAGCTCTGTGATTGCTGTCCTCTACTGACAACAAGGGAACTACACGCCCTAGTTTCAGTGGAAATGATGGGACCCCCTAATAGAGAGCACAGGTGGTAGCCCTCACCAGCAGGAAAAGGTGAGCACAATTGCAATCAGCCATAAGGACTAAGTTGTTGTCAGAAGGTTTAGACTCACAGGACTCTGTAAGATCACCTAATTGATGAAGAAATCCCCAGAAATAAAGCCTACAAAGGGTGACACTTGGCATTTACAGGTGGAAAAATTCCAGATTTGCTAAGCAGACACCCAACTCAAATTGCTGTAGTGAGGAGTTCACAGTCTCTTAAGTAGTTCCCATACCTAAATAAGTTCACAGACCAAGAACTCTAAGCAAGAACTTTGGGAGAGGATCCTGCTATACAGTCACAGATATCTATTTATAAATCACCCTTCAAGGCTTTCCCAGAGATGCCAACAGCCAGCTGGACACTGGGGAAGGTGAAATACCAGATCTTCTGGAGTTACTAGATACTGGCTCTGAAGTGACCCTATCCTCCAGAGACCCAATATACTATTGTGATTCACCAGCAGAGTGGAGTTTTAACAAGGTCAAGAGATAAATGGAGTCTTGGCCCATGTGGATCACCCACTGGGTCCAAATGGGACCAGAGACCCACTCTATCTATGGTTATCCCCTAATTCCAGAATGTAGACTGGGAACAGATATATTTAGTAACTGTTAGAACCCACCTTGGTTCTCTGGCCTTTGAAGTATGGGCTATTTTATGGGGCAGGGCAGAATGGAAGCCTCGAACTGCCTCAGCCCTTTCCAAGATAATAAACCAACACAATACAACATCCTTGAGGTAACTGCAAAAATCACTGCCACCATCAAATAACTGAAAAATGCATAGATGATAATTCATGATTTGGTTTACTTTTTTTAAATGTTTATTTATTTTTGAGAGAGAGACAGAGTGTGAGCAGGAGAGGGGCAGAGAGAGAGACAGAAACACAGAATCCGAAGCAGGCTCCATGCTCTGCGCTGTCAGCACAGAGCCTGACATGGAGCTCGAACAAACACAAGATCTCGACCTGAGCCAAAGTCGGACGCTCAACCACTGAGCCACCCAGGTGCCACCCACTCTTTTTTTTTTTTTTTAAATGTGGTAAGAAACAAATAACAAAATTTACTCATCTTTAAGTGTACAGTTCAGTAGTGTTAAGTGTATTCACATCCTTGTGTAAAAGATCTCCAGAACCTTTTCATCTGGCAAAACTGAAACTCTAGATCCATTAAATAACTCTCCATTCCTCCTTACCCCGGTTTCTGGCAACCACCAATTTACTTTCTGTTAATGAAATTTAACTACTAGTAGTTAATGAAGTTAACTACTTTAGATGCCAGGGATGGTATTCTTAACACACCATTTAACACTTGTGTTTGTCCAATGCAACAGCCAGATAGAGCACAAAGATGGCTATCAATTATCACAAATAGTAGCAAATAGTAAAGCCAATCACTACTGCAATTCAATATCATCACGGACGCAAATTAACATAGCCCCTGACAATTAGCGTGCACTTAGTATTTTTTTTCATTCTTATTAAATATAATCAGAAGGGGTTGCCTTTCTGTAGTAGGAAGACCAATATATCTATACTGCCTTGCCTCAGGGCTATCTACACAGATACAAAAATTCAAGAGACAGATTGACTGGGAATAAAAATAAAAAGAAATGATATGGGAAATAAAATTTAGTAAGAAAATGAACAGGTCAGAAAAGATCTAAATCAGAAAAACAGAATCTTATTTTTGAAATAGACAAGAAATTGTCTAAGAAAAAGTGTTTTAATATTCCAGAACTTAAGAGTATGAACTTCTCAACTGGAAACATCTACTAAATGCTCAATACAATGAATGAGAAAACACACAAAACACATCATCGTGAAATTTCAGAAACCTATGGGTAAACAGAAAATCTTAAAAGCTTCCAGAAAGACAAAACAGTTCAGCAATGAAAATGATTTCAGACTTCTCAACAACACTGGAAGCTGGAAGATAATGGAAAATTGCCCTCAAAATCTTTAGGAAAAAATATTTCTAATGTAGAAAAAAAAACCATATAAATAGTTTGCTATGGACTGAATGTTTGTGAACCATCAAAATTCATACATTGAAGCTCTTATCCCCCATGTGACTGTATTTAGAGACAGAGCCTCTGAGAGGCACCTGGGTGGCTCAGTGGGGTAAGCGTCTGACTTCGGCTCAGGTCATGATCTCGCAGTCTATGGGTTTGAGCCCTGCATTAGGCTCTGTGTTGACAGCTCAGAGCCTGGAGCCTGCTTTGGATTCTGTGTCTCCCTATCTCTCTGTCCCTTCCCTGCTCATGCTCTGTCTCTCTCTGTCTCTCAAAAATAAATAAACACTAAAAAATTAAAAAAAAAAGAGATAGAGCCTCTGAAGAAGTAATTAAGGTTAAGTGAGATCAAAAGGGTAAAACATGATCTGATAGGATTAGTGTCCTTCTAAGAAGAGGCACTAGAGATCTCTCTTGCTCCCCTTCCATACTTACCAAAGAAAGGCCTTATCAGGACACAGCAAGAAGGCAGGCTGGTATATAAAGCCAGGAAGAGTTCTCACCAGAAACAGAATCAGCTGGAACCTTGATCTTGGACTTGTAGCCTCCAGAACTGTGAGAAAATAAATGTCTGCTGTTTAAGCCATCAGTTTGTGGTATTTTGTTATGGCATCCTGAACAGATTAATACATAGTTGAAACCAGTGAAATATAAGAGTAGAATGAAAACATGTTCAGACATTCAGAATCTCAAAAAATTAATGTGACATACATCATTTTTCTAGAAGTTTCTAGAGAATGTGTTTGATCAACTATGGGAGTAAACTAAAAAAGAAAAAGGCATATAATTCAACACAGAAAAGAGGCAAAAAGAATTTTCAAGATGATAGTAAAAGGAAAACCAATATTCAAAAATCCTCTTGGAGACAATCTATCCAGATTGTGGCAGAACTCAGGGGGTCACCAAGCAAGGGTGGGGAGAAGAGAGAGCGAGAGAAGGTGAAGGTAGCTAGAGGGAGAGGGAAGGAGGGACAGAGGGATGGAAGGAAGGAAAGAGATAGGAAGGAGGGAAGGAAGGAAGGAGGTAGAGGAAAGGAAAGGGTGAAAAGAAAAGGAAAACTGACCTGTGTATTTGAGTGTATTGTGCTGAAATTTATAGTTCTGACAATGCAGTTTGGGACCAAACTAAATAGGTTAATAAAAAAGCTAGAAATTTTAAAATAAATGCTATATCTAATACATGAAAACCTAAAACTGCACAAAAAAGTAAATGAGGGGTACCTGAGGGCCTCACTCAGTTGAGCACTGGACTCTTGATTTCACCTCAGGTCATGATCTCATGGTTCATGGGACTGAGCCCCAAGTCAGGCTCTGAGCAATGCAGAGTCTGCTTGGGATTCTCTCTCTTCCTCTCTCTCTCTCCCCCTCCCCTGCCTGCTTGCACACATATTCTCTCTGTTTCTCTCAAAAATAAATAAACATTTTTAAAAAGTAAATGAAATTGTAGTACATTACATGCTCATCTGTGGATATGTACACAGTCATAATAAAATAAACTTAAATATTGATCTATCGTATGTGATAATATTAAAGGACAGGGTATTATATGTTTGGAGGAGTGGGGGAATATAAAAGTACTAAGTACTTATCTAACAAGTAGAAATTGGGGAGGGAGAGATCCACAAATAGTGATATAAATATGCTATTTGGAAATATAATGGTAAATAAGAAAAGGAATAGTAAAAGAGTCAAAAATAGAAGTTAGGGTGAGAAGCAATAGGACCTTGTCTAATATTCTACCTTACATACTATTTTATTATTCTTTAATTTAATAATCATTATAAGGGAACACTAAAGAAAGAGTACCTTCCTTAAAAATTATTAAACAACCATTTTTAATGGTAGAACCCAATCCTTAAAATTAGTCTAACGGTTTCAACAGGAAGAGTATAGTCTATGACCTTTTTTAAAGAGTAACCCTTTGATTCATGAAGATTCCCTTAAGTAAGCAATCAATTCAGCTTTTATAATTTTTATTTTGTTTCAGATGTTAAAACATCAGTACAGACACCTGCGTTTTTTAAAAATGGAAAGGAAAATAAATACCCCTTTGGTAAATTGTGGCACTTTAACACCACAGACCAGGGGTGGCTAAAATACACAGCTGGCCCTGCTAACTAATTGCTCTCTGAAGGTTATTATTCAAGATCAACTATTAAAAATCAAAATCTGAGGTTTTGGTAGATATCATCTAATCATTCACTGCCTAAATATCCCATATATTATGAGTCTCTTTGGTTAATGAGGGGTATATGATACAACCACTCTAAATGGAAGAATTCACCAAAAACTAATATTACCTAAATTTAGGTGCCTTTTTTCTTCTGTTTATATTGGAAAGTCTAAGGATATCATGATCATGTTATCTTGTATAAAAACTTAGAATTAATTATCCCCTTTGTTTTGGTGTTGGAAGACCTCCTACTTTTTATTTTATAAAAATAAGATAGAATAAGTAAAATAAAATCTGTGCCTCATTCATGGGGGGAAAAAAACCTCAGAGTTTTCTAACCATGACATTGGGCTACACCCAACTCAACTCAACTCCAAAGTATCTACTCTGAGTCTACTACAAAGTCATCTATCTGCCATCCAATGGTGATCAAAAAGCACAGTTTCAAAGCATGATTTTATGGATAATAACTTGATTATAAATAGACCATTCTTTCTTTTTAAAAATTGTTTAAGTTTATTTATTTAGAAAGAGACAGAGACACCATGAAGGGGTGGGGGCAGATGGGGGCAGAGAGAGAAAGAGGAGAAAGAATCTTAAGCAGGCTCTGTGCTGACAGAACAGAGCTGGATGTGGGGCTCAAACTCACAAAACCATGAAATCATGACCTGAGCCAAAACCAAGAGTTGGACACTTAATCGACTAAGCCACCCAGACGCTCCTGACTATCCCTTCCTGACAATCAAAGAACTAAATACCAGGACCACATCATTTTAAGTCCTCATAGGATAATTGCTTGTGACGATGTGACAGCTAGCTTGCTTTGAAAGATATAATAAGCAGCTAGGCTGAATCCTTTATAATCCCCCATTTAACACATCTGGTTCAGCACATATTTGTTATAAACTACTTTGTGATGGTGAATCTGATGAGTCAAGCTGGCTGACCTAAGTGCTCTGGTAGCTGATAAAATACTTTTTCTGGGTGTTCCTGTGAGAGTGTTTATGGAAGGCTGAGTAAAGAGATCCGGCCTCACCAATATGGGTAGGCATCAGCCAATCATTGGAGACACCAATGGAACAAAAAGATGAAAGGGAGAATTCCTTCTTCTCTTCTTGAACTAGGACCTCCATTTCTTCTGCTCCCTGACATCAGAGCTCCTGGTTCTCAAGCCTTCAGACTCCAGGACTTCAACACCATCAGCAACTCCAGTCCTCACGTCTTTGGACTCAGACTAAATTATACACCAGCTTTACATGTCCTCCAGTTGATGGCAAATTGTGGGACTTCTTGGTCTCCATAACCATGTGAACCAGTTCCTAAAATGAATGAATGAACGTGTGTGTGTGTGTGTGAGTGTGTGTGTATGTGTGTGTGTGTGTATGTGTGTGTGTGTGTTTCTGTTCTACTGGTTATGGTTCTCTGGAGAACCCTGATGTATATACACCTGATTCTGAAATATCTTTCTAAATAAATATAAACAAATGTATAGAGTTTATACACTTCCCCAGTGTTCTGCATGCTATTCTTAGGCATTCTTGATGACTCAGAGTCACCTGTTATATTAAATAGTCCTTCTGTCTCCAACTTTGCTGTCAGCTGTCACTAGCAGTTTCTTTTCTCTCAAAAGGTCTCTTCTAATTTGCCACACAGCTTTCTTTTCTTTTTAAATGTTTATTTATTTATTTATTTATTTATTTATTTTTAATATATATATATATTTTTTAATTTATTTCTAGGAGAGAGAGAGAGATAGCATGAGCAGGGGAGGGTCAGAGAGAGAGGGAGTCACAGACTGAAACAGGCTCCAGGCACTGAGCTGGCAGTCAGCACAGAGCCCGACACGGGGCTCGAACCCACCAACCGTGAGATCATGACCTAAGCAAAAGTCGGATGCTTAACCGACTAAGCCACCCAGACGCCCCTATTTATTTATTTGAGAGAGAGAGAGAGAATGAGAGAGACAGACAGACAGACGGTGGGGGAGGAGCAGAGAGAGGAGGAGACAGAGGATTTGAAACAGGCTTTGCACTGACAGCAGAGAGCCCAATGCAGAGCTCGAACTCATGAGCCCTGAGATCAAGACCTGAGCCGAATTTGCTCATTTAACTGACTGGGCCACCAGGGCTCCCCACCACAAAACTTTCTTTTATAGAATCACTACAAGCCGATTCTACATCATTAGGCACTCCAATAGGCCTCTCTGAGAAAAGGCTCATTCCCAATAGATGGCGGTTCTTAAAGACGTTTGGCTACATCTTAAAGCCTAGCCTCTTCACTGTCAAACCCCAGCCCTGATTCTGCGGTTTTCATGCAGATACTTTTAAGTATCTCCTTCCAGTCCCTGTTCATTGGAAATTTGCTCCCTACACTCTCATTTTCTTCAGCTATTAAGGTTTACATACTCTTAGAGTTCTTTTCTTCAGTACCAGTTAATGTCCCTTCAGTGAAACACTGGTCTCCCTTTCCAAAAAGAGCTACCTTGTTGACTACACAGACTGAAGGCCAAGTCCTAATGCCTTCATCTCAGGGTCTAACCTTGATACTAGCTGGCCTGCTACTGGGTTGATTGTGTAAAACATTATGTTCTCCTCTAACCACTGTGCAGCTAGGTCCACCAGGTCTGCTTCCTTTTTTTTTTTTTAACCAAAATAGAGATGCCAAATCCAAACATAGCCAAGGGGTAGAATTAAACAAGATTATTGGCAATAGGCCAGGTTCATTGTAAGAAGGCTCCTGTTTTCTGATGAGTAGTTTCTGAAAATAAGCCCCAAAATAGCTCAGAGTCACCAGACACACTCTAAAGCCCAGAACAGGACCCTGAACTCCAAGGTGGCACTAAGGTTTATCCTCCTGTGATATAGGCTTCCAGTTATCAGAAATACGGACCTCAGGATCTAGGGAAATTAAGAGGACAATAGAGGGCTATCCTGGGGCCTTCTAGGAATACTCTGACCCCACTGTCTACTTTCCTAGGATCTATGATAATATAAAACCAAGGCCAGTCTACCAGAAGCCTAAGTCAGCCACCAGAGCCATCCTCCCCCATTTCCAGCAGGGTCTATGCACAGCCCCACATTTCAAACTAAGCCAGATTTTCTGCTATCCAGACCATAGGGAACAAAATCAGGAACCCACTTCTACTAATATCATAGCACAGTGTTATGACAGAAAGTGAAAAGAAATTTCAGGGCCACTTAGTGAAACTAAACTGGAATCATATTGACTGATAACACCCCTCAGTGACCACCAATCTCTTTATTACTTGAACTATCCGTTTTCTTCACAGTCAACTGTATCGCAAGATCTTCTTGATTTTTCTGTTGTTTTATCATGGTGATCATCTGTGAGAAAGAGGCCGCATAAAAACATTTAAGAATCTGGATAGAAAGCAGTGAAACAGCATCATGACCACTATGACAAAAACAAGAACAATTAATAGTTCCTATAAACTGCTTCAAAACCAGGAACCCCAATTGCTCAACCCAGGCCAATAAAACAATACCCATAGGACACAGAAAGCCAAATAACTTTCTCTACAAAGTAATATATACCCTGTTCCACCTTGCCTATTTCCCAAGTACAAGAAGTATTAACAATGGCACAGACTTCACCATGACTAGTCAACAAGAAATCTAGAGCAAAGCAATCACTCATCATGACACACGCCGTTGTGTTGATACTGATCTGTATTCTATTTAGGGCAGAGACAGTGGCCTTAATGACTTCTGCCAGAGTTACCAACAGGTTTCTTACAGTCTTTGTGTGATTCCCACCAATGGGAACACTGCTCTGATTATTCATATAAACAATGAGTCAGTAATTCCCCAAGGTAGTATGTGTGAATAATCAAGAGTGACTTCATTTTAGAGCTCAGGTCTGAGTCCAAACTTGGTGACTTCTAGAATTTAGATCTCTGTGTACAGACAACTCTCAGAATACTATTCCTAAAGTGTACGAGGAGCTAGTCTAAAGGCAAACAAGACCAGGTGTACTGGCCAGAAAGGAAGTAGTATCCAGTAGGAGCACATGGAATACAGGGAAAAAATGAGTCATTTATGATATGAGCTTCCATTGGAACCAAGACCTTCCATTAGTTGGATTGCATACTTGGATCTCAATTAATCTCTTCTAGGTGGTGAGTATTTGGCCCATTGCCCTGTGAAGTTTGTTGGATTCAAATTTAGAATTACCTAGGGTCTGACCAATAGACTGTAATTATGATTTCTTTATCCATCATAAAGAAAATTTTCTTTATAAATATTAGCAAAGTCACATGTTAATTTAAGGTCAGTTGTCCATGAAGATACAAGTGGAAATATAATCAGCTATAAATCACTATGGTCTCCTTGGATGAAACTAGAATGTCCAGAGGATTTTATCACAGAGTCTGGTAATGGATAGCATGTCTAGGAGTCAGTAAGATTGAGGGCAGTGGTTACTTTTGGATAATCTAAGAATGGTGTTGGTACAAGTATGTCCTGACCTAACAATTATAATAAAGAGGGAAGAAAAGAAAAAAAGGGTCATTATGAGTGAAAAGAACAAGGATCTCTATAAAATGAGAGGAATTATTATAAGCAAGCAGATAAACAAAACAAGAATTAGATAGGGGTCTTGGTCCAACATCTTAGGCAGAGTCTTCCTAATATCAATTGTCATCTGATGGTTTTGAAGGTCTTGGGTCAGCTGTCTACCTCTAAAGATCTACTGTTTCTAGAATCCTCAGTTTGACTTACCCTACTGGAGTAGCCTTCCCGTTGTGTGGAATTCTGCATTTCTGTTTTAGTTGTGAAATATGGATCCAAGGATTAACTCCTTGGAGTTTCATTGCTGTCTTCATTGTTAATGTTGATAGGGTCTCTTCTAACAAGTTTCAAAGGCAGTTTTTCTCTGAGGTCTCTTCCAATAGTTGGAATCTCCTGGTTAAAAATCATGAAAAGATTATTTAGGAAAGTGTTGTGGGAAAGGTGGCCTTAACCTGTTGGTGATAGAACCTGGTATAGTACATGCAACCTTTGTAACATTTTGTCATGTCCGCATGCAGCAGGGCAGAGCCTAGTGATGAAGGTGAAATCCTAAACACACAAACTCTCCAGTTACTAATTCATAGGTGGATAACAAATGTGTCCCTGAGAGAGTAGCCTGCATGGCCACAAGGACTGGTGGGAATACTTTCGGCCAAGGGAGCTAAAGAGTTTCTGAAAGGGTGCCATTGGTCCTTTAAGTCTTTTAGTCTTTCCAGACTGAGGCTGTAAGTGGTAAGAGTAGTTTTTTTTTTTTTTTCAAAGTGTATTTACTTACTTTGAGAGAGAGAGAGACAGAGAGAGAGAGCTAACACACAGCAGGGTGGGGGGTCAGGGAGAGAGGGAGAGAGAAAGAATCCCAAGCAGGCTCTGCACTCTATCAGCACAGAGCCTGATACAGGGTTCGAACTCACTAACTATGAGATCACGACCTGAGCTGAAATCAAGAATCAGACACTCAACTGACTGAGCTACCTGGGTGCCACAGGAGAGTGTAGTTTTTGAGCACAGGTTAATGCCTACAGAGTTCTTTTATGATGGTTCGCATAAAGTGTGTGCCTCAATCACTTGATATGGAAGTAGGAATGTCTTAGGTTGGAAACTCAAAACCCAGCAGCTTTTCAACAATTGTAAGGGCTATAACTTTTTGACAAGATTATGATTTAACCCTTTCTGGAAACAGACATATAACTAAAATCCCACAGAGTGTAGAAGTTGGATAAAATCCATCTGAAAGAAGTTGGATAAAATCCAAAGACACCCTGAGGTTTTGGTTCTTAACCATGACCTATGTTTGCAGTTTTTCCAGGATTATGCTGTTGACAGGTAACACGTGACTGAAAAATACTCTATGGCATCTTTTTAGACTTTCCCTATCAATGTTGATTGAAGATAGTAACCAATTTGTCTATTCTCTGATGAGTTGTTTCATGAAGAAACTTAGCCAATACCCTTTTAAAGCACCGTCTTGAGAACATCAGAGATTATCCGAGTGAAGGGTACAACCAGATTTTTTCCAATCTTTTTCTTTCAAAATCAGGAGCTAAATGTTGATATTTTGTAATGACTATTTTGTTTTTGGTGTGTTTTTTTAATGTTTTTATTTATTTCTAGGAGAGAGAGAGAGAGACAGCGTGAGCAGGGGAGAGTCAGAGAGAGAGAGGGAGTCACAGACTGAAACAGGTTCCAGGCTCTGAGCTGGCAGTCAGCACAGAGCCCGACGCGGGGCACGAATCCACGAACCGCGAGATCATGACCCAAGCGAAAGTCGGACGCTCAACCGACTAAGCCACCCAGGCGCCCCTGTAATGACTATTTTGAATCCCTCAAGAGATTTATCTTTTGAGGGTTTAGAAAGGATCATAATTTTGGTTAAAGCAGCTTGTTTGGTATAGTGATCTTCTACCAGAACATTTCCATTAACCTCCATATTATGTTTTTACATGGGTCTCAACCTTTATAATAGCCAACCCTCTAGGAAAGAGGAGTGCATCTACAAGTTCTTTACCTTGCTGTCTATTTTCATTGTGGGTTCCAGCAGAGATGAGAAATGCTCTTTGTTTCCAAAGTATCTCAAAGTCATATACTCCTCCAACAGCACACTTGCTATCGGTACATATGTTGACTCTCTGGTCTTTGGCTAGTTGACAAGCTCTAGCGAGTGCAATAAGTTATCTCATCTGGACCGATTTTACCGCAGGTCAAGGACTGTAGTCTTCGATTAGTGATTACATATCCTGCTTGGTAACTTCAGGTTTCAGTCCGAGGTATGATTCATCAGCAAATAATATTAGGTTAGTATTTTCAAGAAGGGTGTCTAAAAAATCTGAGGGAGGTACAGCAAGTTCCCTAACTGAGGTAGGAAAATCATGAGGCTCCCCTTCTCCTGGGAGGTGCAGGGGAGTGACAGGAATTGAGCGGTAGAATTGTGAGGAGTAATAGAATCTCATAAGAGGTTAATTGTCTGACTGAAAATTCTTTTGTGTTCTCAGTCAGAAGTAACATCTACGCTGCATGAGGAACCACAAAGTCAAGCAAGGAGCCTAGAATTTGCTTTGCAAAAGCATCAACAAGAGGTTTAGAAGGAGAGAAATCTGAAGAATAAGGGGGAAGACAGAGAGCTGGGTAGAGGGAGGCAATGAAAGTACAGGAGGGAGAGAGTATGCCAGAGGAATTAGTCTAGCTTGTTCTTGTTTATGTTTGTCCCACTGCTCATTAGCATTGGCCAAAGAATCTTTTAGTGAAGCAATTTTTGACTCAGAATTTTGTTTGCAGGTATTTGCCTACCAGTCAAAAAACCAAGCCCATTTGGCCTACGAAATCTTTTTCTCTTTCTTTTCTAAGGTACCTTTCAAATGAACAATTTTGTTCAAATAAAATGTTCCCCTGAGAGTACACTGAGGCCCCAAATTGGCCTTGGTGAAGTTATGCCATTTAGAAAGACAGGCACAAGAATTAGGATTGTAATGAGAGTACATACAAATTGCAGTCATTTTTCCTGGCAGAGGAGAAGATTTGGACTTAGACAACAGGAAATGTGACAATGGTCAGCAGGAGTCTAATGCTTGTGCACCTTGTAAGTTTCCAAACTTAAGGCTGGCTGCCTCTGGAAGCAGACCTGATCATCTGCACCCCCACCCCACCCCCACCCCTGGTGGAAAACCAGACAATGCTCTCTCTGCATGAAAGCCACGCTCTCTGGACAGAACACTAACATGTAAGGAAAATCTCATCCAGGTTTATTGGTGACTTTACAGCAAAGTTTGCCCACATAGATGCTAGTGGTCAGACCCACAAAGTCTTTGAGGTAGATTTCAAACAAATAAGCTTATGGAGCCTCTGACTGTATTCTACCCTACTATTCTTTCTTTTTTATGACTTTGAGAGAGTACAAAACAGCAATGCAAGGGGCGCCTGGGTGGCTTAGTCGGTTAAGCATCCGACTTTCGCTTAGGTCATGATCTCACGGTTCGTGGGTTCGAGCCCCACGTCGGGCTCTGTGCTGACTGCCAGCTCAGAGCCTGGAGCCTGCTCAGTCTGTGACTCCCTCTCTCTCTGACCCTCCCCTGCTCACACTGTCTCTCTCTCTCTCTACTAGAAATAAAAAAAAAAAAAAAACAGCAATGCAAAAGACAGCAAAAAGTGATGCAAACAAATGGCTGAGGGGCACCTGGGTGTCTCAGTCACTTAAGTGTTTGACTCTTGATTTCAACTCAGGTCAGGATTGCACAATTTGTGAAATCAAGCCCCACATCAGGCTCTGCACTGACAGTGCAGGGAATGCTTAGGATTCTCTCTCTCCTCTCTCTGCTCCTCCCCTGACTCATGCTCGCTCTCGCTCTCTCTCTCTCTCAAAAAATAAATTACATGGAAAAAGAAAAGAAAAGACCTTTTTCCACCAATAAGACCCCCAAAATGGGAACCAAGAACAGAACCCAGCACCAAACTGAGAAAAAACTAGCCAAGGAACTCAACACAGCAGAGTTCAGACTCAGGGCTGACAGACCATGTCCTCGTGGGTTCACCAAGCCTCCAGCGGCAGCACACAAGGGACCACTGTGTGCGCAGCAGTACAGAGCCAGTGTCTGCTGCATCTCTACAATAACTGTGAAGAAAATGAGGACCACCCAAATGAGAACAAGCAGAAGCTATTTTTTCAGAGCTTGCTATATGTGGTAAGAGATCAGCCACCATCACTTGCATTTGGCAGAGACTCAAAGGCAGAGGAATGGGAAAGGGGACAGCCTCAAATATGTCACCATGGAAGGCTGTTGGCATGAGAAGGCTGGAGGAAAACTAACTGGACTCAGGGCATCCTATGTGATTGGCCAGGAAGTATGTTTGGCTTTCTCTGGGTGGTCCTAAGCTGGAAACAGACAGAAACTAGGGACGTGGTCAGTTATTAATCAAGTCCTGGCTGTTTTGAGCCAGTTGTTACAGGGGTTGTTATTTGGCCTACTGCGTTATTTTCTAGAAAGAGTAGTCTAATTTCACACAAGTAGGTAGTAGGCTGGCTTCCCGGGCTGTTTCTGGTAGATAATGGGTTGGTTTCCTGGACCATTTGCTATGGATTGTGGCATGGGTCAGAGTTCTATTTTTATATATGATTTGGCCACTGTTCATTTGTATATTCAGCCTCTAACAACATAGGGTAAGTACTCTTATCCTCATTTTACAATGAGGGGAGTGTGACACAGAGACACAATTAGTAAATGACAGAGCAAGAATGCAAACTAAGGCAATCTGTCTAGGCTGTGCCCTCAGCCCTGTAGGTAGCTGCCTCCAATGTTGCTATCTTGGTGTTGGGTCCATTCCAGAAACTTATTTTTGGTGAGAAAGTTAAAAAAATGTAAAACTTTACTTTTGACAAACAGATTATAAGGGGGTAAGGTCAGAGAGAAAGAGAGAAGAGAATCTGAAACAGGCTCCAGGCACTGAGCTGACAGCACAGAGCCCGACACAGCTCAAACTCATGAGCCATGAGATCATGACCTGAGCCAAGGTCAGACACTTAACTGACTGAGCCACCCAGACACCCCTTTGGTGAGAAAGTTTAAATCTCTTCCCCTACTCAGTTGTTTGGGATACTCCTACCTATTCATTTTTGTGGCCCAACCAAAGAGGATGCATAAAGTATTGTTACATTAGCAAAATTAAAGAATTTTTCTAGTTTTTTAGTTTTTATTTATAATTGTTTTCCCAGTAACACTAGAAAAGGAGAATTTTTACAATTGGTTTCCCTGGAAGCAGACTCTGAAACAGAGATTATTATACAGTAAGTTCAGTAGTGAAAGCTCTTGGACTCAACCCCTGAGGAAGGGTGTGGAAGGAGGCAGAACTGAGCAGAGAGAAACTGAGCTATGATGCATCCTCAACAAAGGTCTCAGTCATACCCTAGGGACACAGTGTAGCTGGGATGACCCTTCAGGGCTGGCTTACATCGCAGCAAGGATGCCCAACCTTCTATTCCCTTAGAAACTGGTCAGTAGAACAGCCTAACCCCCAAAACAGCCTCCCCTCAAGAACAGCCTCCCCCCAAGAACAGTATACCCCACAAAAAACCCACCCCCAAAACAACCTACCAAAGACACCCCCCAAAACAACCCCCAAGAATAGCCTACCTCCAAAAATAGCCTCCCCCAAAAAACATCCTACCCACAAGAACATCCTACATCCAAAAACAGCCTCCCCCCAAGAATAGTCTACCCCCAAGAATATCCATGGGTAATTTCCACAAGATACTAAAGTCTGTCTTCTGGCAACATTTCCAGAATCTAGGAGGAGTCCATCCCCCATGAAGGGGAATCTCTGTACAGCATGTTTGTGTACTGGAAATATCATTCTAAGAAAGAAAATCTCTAAGAAACCACTCCTCAGAAACCACTAACAATTTTTAAAAAAAGGTTTTTTAAAGCGCTAATTCCTAGTGGTGCTATATTTGGTGGCACTAAGATAGAAACAGTTGAGCCAATAAAGAACCATCCCTGAGGGCTCATGTGACCACCTTCTGGGTACGTGAACTAATAGAAATATGGTCCCAGAAATGTCAGGGGTGAGCAGGGTGGCCAGGTGAGCTTCTTCCAAAGATGGCTTGGCTCCCAGCCTGATTCTCATTCACACCACAAACTTGGCGATTTCCTGAAGACTCCAGTGTAAGTGCATGAGATTTGGTTCCTGAATGGGAATTAGACCAGAGTATGGGACAACCCCTAAACTCCTTTGGACTTATTGTTACCTGCTCTAGGTATAAATCTTGTGACTTCTAAGCTGAGAGCCTCTCCCTTGAACTAACTCAGGGGTGATCAGGAAAAACACTGAAAAGTTCCATGAGGAGAGGGAAGGGGAAACAAAATGGAAAAGAGACTAAGGAGGCACCGATTAAGGAGAAGAAAGTGGAAAAGGAGAAAAGAAGACGTAAAAGAAGACTGAATGGGGGAAGGCTGCTTACACAGTGCCCTACCAGAGCACAGGAGACAGAGTGGGAGACACTTCAGGATTCTTTTGCCCTCAAGGTTCTAAGATTAAGTTGGCTTTGCAAGACACTGTGTGACCCTATCCCCACCTACCAAAGCTGGTTTTATATTTGGAGAATAAAACATTATTCTTCCCACCAGCAGTTCCTAGCTGAGAACACAATTAAGCTTTAGAAGGTTTCATTCCTGTCAATTTCAACAGAAACTGTTTCTACAGAAAGATACAAATCATGCAATGAAACAAACCCTCCCCACAGATAAATAAAGAAAATGGGTGAGAAATACAGCCAGGAAGAGTGACACCCCGTAATACTTAACTAGTGAAAGTTAAAAGCCATCTTGTATGTTCACACTAAAAGTAAGATGATAAAAAGGAATCATCTATTTTCCAAGTGATTTGCTCTTTATAACAATGTGCTCAATGCAAAACAAAAATGCTTAACAGCTCAGAAAATAGCTTTGAAAGTTCATGCACAGGAACATTTTCTCAGAATGTTTTGCCTACAGAAGACTACACCATTTGTGGGAGAAAACAGATTTTATCACATTGTTGAAGAACTAAATAAATCCATCTCTTAGATTTTCTAAATATCCTAATAGAAAATCCTTCTCTGTACTGCACTGAATGATCCTATCAGAATGTCCAAAAATGGGGATACCTCATTAGTTCAGCCAGTTCAGCCTCTGACTCTTGATTTTGGCTCAGGTCATGATATCACAGTTCGTGGGTTCAAGCCCCACATCAGGCTTTGCACTGACAGTGCAGAGTTTGCTTGGAATTCTCTCTCTCCCTCTCTCTCTGCCCCTCCCTCTCCCCACTGACTCTCACATATGTGCTTTCAATCCCTCTCTCTCTCTCTCAAAACAAATAAACTTAAAACAAACCTTTTTAATGCCCAAAAGTGTATTGCTCTGAGATTTGGATCTTTCCTCTTTTTCACAGGTCTCAGAGCAAACCATTCAGCCTCTCCTGATTGCCTGCTGTCTCAGACAGCTCAAATGTTCATAGGTTAAGGCAGGTTTTGGAAACTTGCTTTTTTGATGGAAAATATAGCTAATTCCCACATTAATTTTTTAAAAAGTCATTGATGTAGCTAAAACTCAAGTGACCTGAACCACATTCACATTGGAATATGTTAGAAAGTATAACCCTTGTGTTAAGCAACAGGATTATTTTTTCCTCTTAGTTCATATTGTTTGGAGTTCAGCTTATAAAAGCCTAGAATATAGGAAAGATCCTTATAATAATTAAAAGTTACTAAGATATGTCATAGGTATTTGGCAACCACTTAACTATTAAGTATTTATGCCAAGCTGTCCACTGAGGTCACTTCTAGAGAGGGTTTAGTTTTATTTTTGTTTTTAATTTTGGTATTAGGAGATCTTCCTTCCTTTGTGGGGTGGAGGGACTCTCATTTTTTTTATTAAGTCATTGGAATTTTTTTCATGTACTTAAACTGGACATTTCTTTGAAGAAATTCATAAGGTTGAAACTTAGAGCTAAGAATATGTTCTAAGTTTTCACTGGAGAGTAGCTGCGGGGAAACACACCATTATTCCATAATTCCCCCTCCTTCTTACCAAACACTGTTTCAAATACTATCACTGCAGCAGCCACAGCCAGGGATGATGACACTGTCATCTCTAAATGTGTCACATCTTACTTCTTTAAAACACACACACACACACACACACACACACACACACACACACACACACACACACACCCTTTATTTATTTTGAGAAAGAGAGAAAGCATGAGTAGGGGAGGGGCAGAGAGAAAGATGGAGAGAGAGAGAATCCCAAGCAGGCTCCTGTCAGTGCAGAGCTCAACACGGGGCTCCAGCTCACCAACTTTGAGATCATGACCTGAGTAAAAGTCCAACGCTCAACCAACTGAGCCACCCCAGGGCGCCAGCATATCCTACTCCTTTTTATTTAGTGTTAGGTGACAGTACTGTGCCTGTGACCTTAGACATAAAGAATGGGTTCACTTAGCAAGCATTCCCTAGCCCCCACAACATACTATACAAAGCATAACCCCAGTTTCATCAACACTCTGGGACCCTTGGATTTCAGAGTCATGGTGTCTCCAGTGTAGTAACTCCTCACCTCAACAAGGTTCTGAAATTTTTTATGAACTGTTTCTAGAACTTGTTCCATTTTGTACAGTAGTATGTATTCCCTAGCAGACATCACTTGTGGAAGGGGCTCTCAGAATAGAGCAAAGTGCCACATCACAGAAGGCAAAGATCCACAGCAAGTGCAGGAATAAATTGATGCATTGCAGTCTGTCACAAGAAGGAAGGGTAAATAAAAAATCATCAGTTCAGCTGTGCTCCTGTTTCCTAAATGCCAGTCAGTCTTACAGAGTTTGGATCTTGCTGCGATGGTGAAGATGACAGCACATGATTTCATTGGCCCCAAGGCTAAGAATTTAATTTTCTTTTCCATCAAGTTTTGAAGTGATATTTCTGAACTTTTTCCATGAGCACAGAGAAACTAACATAGAAGCAAAAGAGAGAACTAGTTTGTTTTGGTGTTAGCAAATTACCCCAGTTTTGCTCACCTAGACTTTGGTGAAATTCTACGCAGGATTTATATTGTGCTAAACCAATAACATAACTAAGAGTATAGAGGAGTCAGTAAAAGTTTCTATTTGAGTAGATCCATGAAGGCTTCATGGTGGAAGTGGCACTGGAACTAGGCCTGAAGGGAAAAGAGTTTCACTCGATGGAGAGCATTCTAAGACAAAGCAACATGAAGTGCCGGGCACCCGTGGCAAAGGTGGTTAAGCGAGGCACACATGACTTTGCTGGACTTCTGGAAGATAACAAAACATCCTTTAGTTACTTTTATTCATAAAATAGCTCAAATCAAAAATTAAGATAACAAATCCCATGCAACAGTGAAAGTTCCAAAACTTAATTCAGTGTTCCATGTCCTCCAACCGATAACTTCGCTGGCTTCCCTGTAGAAGTTTGGGTGTGGGAGTGCTGGGGTGGGGAGTGGTAGTTCTTCTGCTCTCTGCTTTCTCCATGCTTGCTTCCTTCCCCAGGGGGAAGTATAGTTCCAGAACCTTCCTGGGTAAAGCAGGTGGCAGCAAGTGAGAAAATAAGGGACTCTTGCTTGACTGGTGCTCCCAGATGGGTCTGGCTGTTAATTACACATAGATTGGAGTGCTGCTTTCCATGGGCTCTTGGAAGCTCCCTGAAGTTTCCATGGCCCAAGGAACTCTTAACAACTCCTGGGCATCCAGAAGTACAGTGCCAGTCTCCATATGTTGAGTTTTCCTCACTCTTGCCATCAATACTCTGTGACAGGCTCTCAAAAGACCCCACACCAGGTGTCCCTTCCGGTTGGTCCACATGTGTCCACAGGATAAAAATCACACATATTTGCCACCCTGACAAACTCCAGGAGAGCAGACTGCTGCCAGCACACCATGTCCCTCACCTGGCTCTGCCACCGGGGTAGCTATTAGTCTTTTCTCTCGCACTCTGACAGGTCTGTAGAGCTGTCAGACCCCAGTCCTCTGTGTCTCCCAGCTGTGGAGAACACGTTTCAAAGCTGTCCAAGTGGCCCCTTAGACACCCTTACAAGTTAAGGCTTAGAAAAGAAACCCTTCTTATCCCTCTTCCAAATGGGACATTTGTCTGTACCTGTGTATCAATCGATGGATGAGTGAATCGACAGATGATAGATAAATAGGTAGATAGAAAAGGGGTGTCTGGGTGGCTCACTTGGTTATGCATCCAACTTCAGCTCAGGTCATGATCTCATGGTTCTCGTGAGTTTGAGTCCCATGTTGGGCTCTATGCTGACAGCTCAGAGCATGGAGCCTGCTTTGGATTCAATGCCTCCCTCTCTCCCCTCCTCCCCCACTCATACTCTGTCTCTCTCTCTCTGTCTCTAAATAAGTAAACATTAAAAAAGTTTAGATAGATAGAATAAATGACTTCTACTTAAATAGGATCCTACCACTTTTAATAAAATGTGTTGAATTTAATTTCACTTGAAATTAACAAAAGGAAAATGGTGAACACCGACTCAGTGTTCTTTCTTCACAGGAGATATTCTTTTCTTAAAATATCCTTCTAAGGATAAGGAAAAACATTGAAGAAAAGTTTTCAGTCATTAGGGTTTTTTTCCTTATGTGCTTCAATTTTATTTATTTATTTTTTTAATTTTTTTTAATGTTTTATTTCTAGGAGAGAGAGAGAGAGAGAGAGAGAGAGAGAGAGAGAGAGACAGCGTGAGCAGGGGAGGGTCAGAGAGAGAGGGAGTCACAGACTGAAACAGGCTCCAGGCTCTGAGCTGGCAGTCAGCACAGAGCCCGACGCGGGGCTCGAACCCACGAACCGCGAGATCATGACCTAAGCGAAAGTCGGACGCTTAACCGACTAAGCCACCCAGGCGCCCCAACAATTCAATTTTAGACATAATTAATGAAAGAACATGTTCTCCTGTTTCCCTTCTCCCAACTTGATTTTTCTTAGATATGTTATTATTTTATACTGTTCAGATTAATATCATTTACTTTGTATTCTGTAACCACGATTCTTATAAGTTTTAGTATGAGATCTATGTTTAAATGGATTCAGTGTACTTCTCAGTCGTTTTATTAGTGTCTCTATTCTTGTGTCCTTATTTTGATTCACCTCTTATTTTCCTAGATTCATTGGCCAAGAAATTTTAATGAGTATTATAATCCTTGCATGCTTTATATTAGATAACATGGACCAGAAGTCTTTAGCTGAAGGACACTTCACTGGCTATGTATAATATTCTTGAGGAAAATTTCTTTCCTTCAGAATTTTGTGGACACTGTTCCATTGTATTCTGATATTAAACACTGGAAAATTGGGGGGACAGCAGGGGCCCATGTGATTTCCCCCCATGTAGGTGATGGTTTTTCTGTTAGATGCCAAAAGGCACAAGTAGAGATAAAGAAACAGTAATATAGGAGCTAGAAAAGACAACTATACTCTCACAACCATGAGTGGTTGTTGGCTCTAGGAATGACCAAGTGTTTTCTGCCTGTTTTAGTCACTTTCCCTAAGAAGGAGCAAAGGTCTGCATAAAGATTCCCTCCCCAGAGAAAAGCAATGCTTCTCTGATCCTTGAGACTGCAAGGGGCAGCCCAGATAGAAGTCTGTATCTTTCCAAAAGCTCTAACACAAACAATATTGTAAATAGAATTTTAAAAGAAAATGAAGAAATCAAGGCCTCTCAAGTATTCCCCAATCATAATATAGAATTAGAACAACACAGACTATATATTTGGAACAAGTATGAGTAAAGCAAATATTTCTTTGGTCCAGGCTTGATTTGAAGAAAATCATACATTTATAGCAACATGAGCCTGAAGTCTACCAAATACATTTAAGGGGTGGGGGTGGGGGAATGAGATCTAGGAACTAGTAATCTTTAACAAGATTCATAAAGTTAAATATTGTAACAAATTTCTAATACTACTAAAGTCAGTTAAGACTAAATAAAAATTTATTTAATGCATACAGTGACAAATCTTAAAATATTCTAAATTACAGTACTCTCCCTTATCCATGGCTTTGCTTTCCATGATTTCAGTCATCCAAGGTCAACTGAGATCTAAAAGCAGATGATCCTCCTCCTGATGTATGGTCAGAAGGTCAATAGTTGCTCAACACTATATCACAATGGCCTATGTCATTCACCTGACTTCATCTCACCACATAAGCGTTTTATCATCTCACATCATCACAAGAAGATGAAGGGTGAGTACAGTGCAATAAGATATTTTGAGAGTATTTTATTATTAGTTATTGTGCCTTTTTTAGAAGTTAAACTTTATTATAAGTATGTTTGTATAGAGAAAAACTTAGTATATATAGGGTTTGGTACTATCCATGGTTTCAGGAATCTGATGGGGACACTGGAATGCATCTCCATGGGTAAGGGGGACTACAGTACTCCAGTACAAGCTCTTTTATAAAAAGATAGCTTTTGTTTTCATTCTAATTGTTTTAACCCCTCAAGCTGGTGCCTCTCTGAAGTTATCTATAATTTCCAAACAAGCATTTGGAATACTTTGCTAGTCATTGACTTTATACATTTCACTCACAGGATTGTTCTCACTATGATACTTATATATACAGACCATATCAACAACTAAATTTTACACATCAAAAGTTTTAGACTTCTGGTTCCTCCAAGATGGGAGTAGCCCCATTCCTTCTCCTTGCAACTAAAAAGCTCTGGATAAAACACAAAAAGTATTGGAGGAGCCTGAAAAGTTGAAAGAAGAAAGTGGAATGCCCAGGGACCTCAAGACTTGAGAAATGACAGTGGTGACTTCCCTGGGCACATTAGTCAAAGCTCTACAAGGCAACAAAACCAATTGTACATATACAGATACATAGAAAGAGAGAGATTTATTATGAGGGATTGTCTCACGCGATTATGGAGGCTGAGAAGTCCTGCCATCTGCCATCTGCAAGCCAGTGGCCCAGGAAGTCCAGTGGTGTAGTTACAACCCAGACCAAAATGACTGAGAACCAGGGGCCAATGGTTTAAGTCCTCCTCTGAAGTGTCTGAAGGCCTGAGAACAAGAAGCTTGTGCAAGGGCTTCTTGCACAAAGTGCAAGGGCAGAAGAAGACTGATGTTCCAGACCAAGTAGAGAGAAAATTCACCCTTCTTCCTTTTTGTTCTATTCAGGCCCTCAAGTGATTAGATGAGAGTCCACCCACATTGGTGAGAGCAATCTCCTTTACTCAGTCTACCTGTTCAAATGCTAATCTCCCCCAGAAAATTCTAATAGACACACTCACAAAAATTGTTTTACCAGCTACCTGGGTATCCCTTGATCCAGTCAGCACATAAAATTGACCATCACACTGGGTTTCCTTGTTGTCACCCTTAAATCATGGACACAGTGTTGCAGAAGCCTCCAACCTGGAATCACCAGCAGGCACAGATGAATAAAACTCAAGAAAAGTCCATTCCTCCTAGACAAAGGACTGAGGAAACGGTGACATAAGAACAG
Source organism: Proteles cristata cristata (assembly GCA_017311185.1). Lineage (NCBI taxonomy): Eukaryota > Metazoa > Chordata > Mammalia > Carnivora > Hyaenidae > Proteles > Proteles cristata. The sequence goes on along the minus strand of JAESUZ010003859.1, from coordinate 803,030 downwards.
AAAATCTTTTTCATAATACCTGCCTTACTCCAGCCAAACACCAAAAGGAAAAGCTACAATCATCCCCACGTCCCTGTGGTCTCAAAGGACCTGGCAGGGAGACATCCCTGCCATCCCACCACCACCCCATCTCTCAAAAGCAGGCATGAAGTGGTGTTGGTGTCAGCTGAACCAAGTAGGAGCTGATCTTCCATCACCCCTTGAAGGAAGAAAATGATGTGCTGATCCCCCCACCAGGAAAGTGTCAGCCAGGTCCAGGGGAGTTGGGCCTTCAACCCCACCTGACAGTTAACAACACTGAATGATGTCATGCAAACAAAGTTCCTGCCCTCCCACCCCTACTTCTTCAGTAAACTAGGGAAAATGAAGTAATGTCAGGTGGATTAGTCAACATTCTACTCACCTTCCTCCTCTCCCTGGTGGCAGCAGGGCCCTGGAGGGGGAGCTGATCTTACATTCCTGCTTGGAAACAATGGGGTGGTATATATTAGCACCTCTCTTTGACCAGGAAAATATCAGGGAGGGCCAAGCAGAAAAGCTGAACTTCCACCCTTCCTGTTTAGGAGGAAGCAATGTGAGTCAGTGCTTCACTCTTTCTAGAGAGGTATCAATGGGGCCTGTGTAGAAACTGGTCTTCCAGCTACACTTCAGTGGGGGGACTGCCTGACAAAAAAAAGATTAAATAGCAGTCCGAGTCTTATAATATAATACCCAAAATGTTCGGAAGACAATTTTTTAATTCCAGTATAATTAACAATGTTATATTAGTTTCAGGTGTACAATATAGTGATTCAACAATTCTAAGTGCTCATCACCCTAAGTGTACTCTTAATCCCCTTCACCTATTTCATCTAAGCCCCACCCACCTCCTCTCTGGTAACTACCACCTTATTCTCTATATTTAAGAGTCTGGTTTTTCGTTTGTCTCTTTTTGTTGTTGTCATTGTTCATTTGTTTTGTTTCTTAAATTCCATATATAAGTGGAATCATATGGTAATGTCTTTCTCTGACTTTTTTTGCTTAGCATTATACCCTCTAGATCCATCCATGTTGCAGGTGGCAAGATTTCATTTTTTATGGTTGAGTAATGTTCCACTGTATATATTTATACCTCATCTTCTTTATCCATTCGTCTATAGATGGGTTGCTTCCACATTTTGTTTACTGTAAATAATGCTTCAATAAACATAGGGGTACACATACCTTTTTGAATAAGTGTTTTCATATTCTTTAGGTAAATATCAAGCAGTGGAATTACTGGATCATATGGTAATTCTCATTTTAATTTTTTAGGAACCTCTATACTATTTTCTACAGTAGCTGCATCAGTTTGCATTCCCAACAGTACACAAGGTTTTCTTTTTCTTTTTTTTTTTTTTTTCAGAAAACAATGTTAAAAGTCACTTGTCATACATAACAAGAACTAGGTAAACTACAACATGAATTTTCAAAGGTAGTTAAGGGCCGGGTGCATTTACTCATGAATTCTACCAAACATTCAAAAGAAGAAGTTATGCCAGTTCTCTGAAATTTTACCAGTCTCTACAATCTCTTCCAGAAAATAGAAACATATGGGATACTTCCTAACTCATTTTATATGTTTTGCATTACCCTAATATACCCAAACCAGCCAAAGACATTATAAGGAAACTACAGACCAATATCTCTTGTGAATGTTCTTGCAAAAATCCTTGATAGCACATTAGCAAATCAAATCCAACAATGTATAAAAAGAATTATACATGATTACCAAGTGATACCATTTGAAAATCAATTAATGTAATCCATTACATCAAAGGCTAGAGTAGAAAAATCACATGATTATATCAATAGATACAAGCATTTGATAGGGCGCCTGGGTGGCTTAGTCGGTTAAGCATCCGACTTTCGCTCGGGTCATGATCGAGCCCCACGTCGGGCTCTGTGCTGACTGCCAGCTCAGAGCCTGGAGCCTGTTTCAGTCTGTGACTCCTCTCTCTCTCTGACCCTCCCCTGCTCACGCTGTCTCTCTCCCTCTCTCTCCTAGAAATAAATAAATAATTAAAAAAAAAAAAAAAAAAGCATTTGACAAAATCCAACAGTCATACATGATATAACTTTCAGCAAATTCAGAATACAGAGGAACTTCCTCAGCATGATAAATAACATCTATACAAAAACTTATAATTAACATTACACTTAACTGTGAGAAACTAGAAGCTCTTCTACTAAGATCAGGAATAAGTCAAGAGCATCCCCTCTCTCCACTCTTTTCCAATGTCATACTGAAAGTTCAAGCTAATGCAATAAAACAAGAAAAGAAATTAAAATCAAGAAAGTATACAGATAGTAGAGGAAGAAATAAAACTGTCCTGGTTTGTAAATGAAATAATTGTCTACAAAAAAACGTAAAAGAATCGACCAAAAAAAAAAAAAAAAAAACTTTTCCTGGAACTAATCAGAGGTTATAGCAAGATTGTAAGATACAAGATTAAAATATAAAAACCTATCACTTTCCTACAGACCATCAATGAACAAGTGGAATTTGAAATAATTTGCATTAGCATCCAAAAAAAAAAGAAATATGTAGATATAAATCTAGCAAATATGTACAATATCTATGTAAGGAAAATTACAAACTATGATGAAAGAAATCAAAAAGAACTAAGCATTTCCAAACTACCCAAAGCAACCTACAGATTCAATGCAATCCCTATCAAAATACCAATGGTGTTTTTCACAGAGCTAGAACAAATAATCCTAAAATTTATACAGAACTACAAAAAACCCTGAGTAGCCAAAGCAATCGTGAGAAAAAAGAACAAAGCTGGTAGTATCACATTTCCTGATTTCAAATTAAATTTCAAAGCTCTAGTAATCAAGTCAGTCAGTATGGTACTGGCACAAAACAGACACAGAGATCAACAGAACAGAATAGTGTCTGGAAAGAAACCTAGGCTTATATGGTCAATTATTCCATGACAAAGAAGACACAATAAACAATGAGAAAAAGACAGTCTCTAATAAATAATACTGGGGAAAGTGGACAGCTACATGCAAAAATATGAAACTGATATACTTTCTTACATCATATACAAAAATAAACTCAAAATGGATTAAAGACCTAAATGTAAGACATGAAATCATAAAACTTCTAAAAGAAAACTTAGGCACTAAACTCTTGGACATGAGCCTTAGCAATATTTTTCTGGATCTGTCTCCTCAGCCAAGAGAAATAAAAACAAAAACAATGGAGACTGCATCAAACATAAAAGGTTCTGCACTGCAAAGGAAACCATCAACAAAATGAATAGGCAACCTACTAAATAGGAGAAGATATTTGCAAATTATTTGCCTGGCAAGTGGCTAATACCCAAAATATACAAAGAATTCCTGGAACTCAACACCCCCCAAAGAAAAAGTCTGATTAAAAAATGAATAAACAAAGAGAAATGAATAGACGTTTCTCCAAAGAGGACATACAGATGGCCAAAAGGCATGTGAAAAGATGTTCAATATCACTAATAACAAGGAAATGAAAATCAATGAGATATCACCTCACACCAATCAGAATGGCTATTATCAAAAAGGTAAGAAATATTAAATGTTGGTCAGGATGTGGAGAAAAGGGAAGCCCTGTGTACTGCTGGTGGGAATGTAAATTGATGCAGCCATTATGGAAAATAGTATGGAAGTTTCTCAAACAGTTAAAAATAGGGACACCTCGGTGGCTCAGACGGTTAAGCCTTCGACTTCGGCTCAGGTCATGATCTCATGGTTCGTGGGTTTGATCCCCACATCGGGCTCCGTGCTGACAGCTAGCTCAGAGCCTGGAGCCTGCTTCAGATTCTGTGTCTCCCTCTCTCTCTGACCCTCCCCTGCTCACGCTGCCTCTCTCTCTCTCTCGCTCTCGCTCTCTCAGAAATAAATAAAACATTAAAAAAAAGAAAGAAAAAAAATAAAAGTATCTCAAAGTCAGATGTAGGGCTTTTAGCTTTTAACCTTTAATTTTTTTGACCATGTTTAAGAATTAGGAAATCTTGAGGCACCTGGGTGGCTCAGTTGGTAAAGCATCTGAGTTCGGCTCAGGTCATGATCTCACGGTTTGGTTCCTGGGTTCGAGCCCTGCGTCAGCTATGCTAACAGCCAGCTGAGAGCCTGGAGCCTGTTTCAGATTCTGTATCTCCCTCTCTCTCTGACCCTCTCCTGCTCATGCTGTCTCTCTCTCTCTCAGAAATAAATAAAACATTAAAAAAATTTTTTAAAGAGTTAGGAAATCTCTCCATGTGTGACAGATTGGAAAGAAATTCTTTTGGGCTATCCGTGAGTGGTACTTTAGGGATCCCAATGGCTGGAAAGTGGGTGAAATCTTTTCTTACTTTGGTAAATACTGATCACGATGGCTGTCCACAGTTAACTAAACACTGCATTCAATACACTTTAGTAAGAACTACCTGGTTTCTGATAACCTAGTCTTCCTCTTTTACATTTTACCTGGGCACACAGTTTCTCCAACTCCCTTACTAGAATTCTATTGCCAAGGTCTGACCGATGATGTGGGCAGAAGTGACGCCTGCAAATTCTAAGTTGCACCTACACAATGGGCACTTCTTCCCCCTTTCCTGTTGTCCAGACAATAGGATGGTGGGAACTGGAGCGGCTGTCTTAGACCATACGATGAAAGCTACCTGCTAAACATGGCAGAGCAACAATACAGAGTCCCTGATGACTACAGACCCACATACCTACCGAGAACTACTATTCCAGGCTTTCATGTGAGAGAGCATTTTGTTTGTCGCTGCAGTCAATATCCTACTGCATGCATGTGTATACATACACACCAGAAGTTATTCTCGGGCTATAACTAAATATCATCCCTTTTTTAAAAGTAAGTTTATTATGCCGAGGACTGAAAAATTAACCTACCTCTACTAAACCTTTAAATAGAAAAAAGAAACTGGGGTGCCTGGTGATTCAGTCAGCTGGGCATCTGACTTCAGCTCAGGTCATGTTCTAAGAGTCTGGGAGTTCAAGGCCCGCATCGAGCTCTGTGCTGACAGCTCAGAGCCTGGAGCATACTTCATTCAGATTCTGTGTCTCCCTCTCTCTCTGCCCCTCCCCCGCTAGTGCTCTTTCTCTGTCTTTCAAAAATAAATGTTAAAAAATTTTTTTAAAATATTGTATTACCACTACAATTCAGAAGGATGTTGTATCTAAGAAATGGGGGAAATCCAAGATCAGGAAACAATGTAGAAAACCGGAAGTCTAGCTTGATACACTCAGAGGATATGGAGATGCACGAAAGAAAAGAATGTGGGAGGCTGTGTCATAGTGGTTTAGTCTACTCTAGGAGTCACTCAGGCCTGGGTTTGAATCCTGCCTAAATTGGCAACCTACAGAATTGGCAACCTTTTTTTTTTTTTTTTTTAATTTCTAGGAGAGAGAGAGACAGCGTGAGCAGGGGAGGGTCAGAGAGAGAGGGAGTCACAGACTGAAACAGGCTCCAGGCTCTGAGCTGGCAGTCAGCACAGAGCCCGACACGGGTCTCGAACCCACGAACTGCGAGATCATGACCTGAGCGAAAGTCGGACACTTAACCAACTAAGCCACCAGGCGCCCCAGAATTGGCAACCTTTCTAAGACTTACTTCCTCATCTATAATGTAGGATCAACAATAATAGTATCTGAGTTGTACAATTTAAATAAGAAAAAAAAGCATCCAATAAATACAACATCCATCCTGGAAAAAAATTAAAAGCTTATAAATAGAAGAAAATTTCCTGGATATAGTAAAAATTATTTTAAATATGATCAATAATAAAAGTATTGTCAGAAACAAGATACACATACTTAATTTTACCACAATTATTCAACGTTATTCTGAAGGTTCTTCCAATGCAATTAGAAAACTGGAAGAATGAAGAGATATTCATAATGTACAGGAAGATAAGTCATTATCATTTCTGGACCATGAAATACTAATTTACCTAGAAAGTCAGAGAGAGCCAAAGAAAAAATTTATAAAATAGTTCTTGTTCAAGAAATATTATTAGTCCTACCATAACAACTGGGAAAAGTTTTTATTCATAACACAAACAAGTACAACAAAAACTACGTAGGACTAAACTTAAGATTTATGATATATATAAGATCTAGACAAAGAAAACTGCAAAGTTTTGCTGAGAAGCATAAAAGAAACTTAAGAAAACCAAGAAATAAGCTGTATTCCTTTTATGGAAATATTAATAATATTGTATGAGTTATCTCCCAAGTTAATCTATGAAATTAATGCAATAACAATAAAAACCCAACATAAGTTTTAGAACCTAAAACAATTCTAAATTCATTTATATGAACAAATTTAGAGTATCCAGGAAATTTTCAAAAATGGTAAGGAAGAATTTGACATAGCAGATATTAATAATATAATAGAATTGCGATATTTAATATAGCATAGCACTGGTATAGGAACTGATAGATCAATGGAACATAATAAAAAGTCCAAAAGAGATCCAATTTTATAACAATTTACTGGGGCACAAGGGTGGCTTAGTCGGTCAAGCGTCTGATTTCGGCCCAGGTCATGATCTTGTGATTCGTGAGTCTGAGCCCCACGTGAGACTCTGCGTTGACAGCTCAGAGCCTGGAGCCTGCTTCAGATTCTGTGTCTCACTCTCTTTCCACCCTTCCTCCGCTCACGTCTCTCTCTCTCTCTCTGAAAATAAACATTAAAAATTAAAAAAAAAAAAATTTAGTAGGTAATATCATTAAAGCATAACTTGTTTAATAATTGATCATAGGGCAACAGCTAATCACTGAGAAAGTCTCCAATCTCACTCTCCTTACTCCAAAATAAAATCTAAATAATTCCAAATGGCAATTAATAAAGTTTTCTAATACATATATCTTTATTTTGTTTGTGAAAATATGTCATGAATACAAGTAAAAGGTAAATAACAGGGGCGCCTAGGTGGCTCGGTCACTTAAGCGTCCAACTTTGGCTCAGGACATGATCTCACTATTCATGGGTTTGAGCCTCGCATTGGGCTCTGTGCTGACAGCTTGGAGCCTGGAGCCTGCTTTGGATTCTGTGTCTCCCTCTCCTCTCTCTGCCCCTTCCTCACTCTGTCTCTCTCTCTCAAGAAAAAAAAAAAAAGGAAAGGGAAAACAGGAAAAGTTATGAATACAACATAGAAAAAGTTAAATCCATATCCCATGAAAAAGTTTTTATAATTTTATGTTTTTTAATAAAAAGAAAGCCCAATTTTTAATGGATAAAGAAAAAGTACAAATTGCCAATAAACTCATGAAATGATGTTTGATCCTCTTTAATAATAAAAGAAATTCACTCTGCCTCTCAAAAATAAATAAATGTTAAAAAAATAATAAAAGAAATTCAAAATTTAAACAGTAGTAAAACAATATTTGGCCTATCAGGTTGGCAAAAATACAAAAGAATACTCAATACTGGGGAGGGGGAGGGAATGAGCACTTCCTGGAAGGTAATTCAGTAATATGTATCAAAGCCTTAAATAATGGGGAGTTTTGACTCTATACATGTATTTCCAGGAATTTGTACCAAGAGGATTTTCATTTTTTAAAAGTATTTAAAAGAATGTCCATTGAAGCACTGTTTATAATACCAAAAATAGAAATATTCTAACTATGCAAAAATAGGTGACTGGTTCCATAAAGCACAGTAAAACATACAATAGAACTCTGTCCCCCACTAAAAATGATGTGGATGTGACAAAATGTCAAAATCTATTTCAAAGTGAGCAAGAAAGCAAACCCCTAATTGCAACTATGGTGAACTCTGGGTGGGCAGATCATAAGAATTTATTTTTCTCATTGTGTTTCTGTTTTTTCTGATGAACACATACTATATTGGCAACTTCATTTTTAAGAAAAGGGAAGTTAGTGCCAATTGCAAAAGGCCTTGCATTTCAGACTGAGAGGTTCTGAGAGCCCTAAAAATGCAGATGGGGCATCTTCAACATCAAGGAGCTTACTCCTGGCTGACTCTCTTCCATCCTCCTTTCCATTGCTCCGGGTGAGCTCAGCATCTCCCAATGGAGTCTAAAAAAAGAAGACATGGGCTGACGCCAGAATTCCCACACTCAGGACCCCACAGAATGAGTGTGTGAAGGGAAAACATTGCTCAGAGGAAGACTGTGTGATAGTCAGGTTTTCAGGATGAATCTGAACAACTGAGGAACTCAACTGATAAGATGCCATGACAAAACACCACAGACTGAGTGGCTTCAACAACAGAAATTTATTTTCTCACAGTCCTGGAGGCTGTGAGTCTTGAGATCAAGGCGTCAGCAAGCAGGGTTGATTTCTTCTGCGGCCTCTCCCCTTGGCTTGTAGACTGTCTTCTCCCTGTGCCCTCACATGGTCTTTCCTCTTTGGGTGTGTACTTCGCCCAAATCTCTTCTCAAAAGGACACCAGTCATATTGGATTAGCACCTCTTCCCCAATGTCCTCATTTTAATCTTTTTTTTTAACGTTTTATTTATTTCTGAGAGAGAGAGAGAGAGAGAGAGACAGCATGAGCAGGGGAGGGTCAGAGAGAGAGGGAGACACAGAATCTGAAACAGTCTACAGGCTCTGAGCTGGCTGTCAGCACAGAGCCCGACGCGGGGCTCGAACCCACGAACAATAATATCATGACCTGAGCCGAAGTTGGACACTTAACCGACTGAGCCACCCAGGTGCCCCTGTCCCCATTTTAATTACTCCTTGAAAGATTTTTACCTCCAAATATAATGACAGTCTGAGGGCTTCAACATACAAATTTGGGGAACACAATGCAGCCCATAACAGGATCATTCTGAGACTGCAGTTATCACAGCTGGGGACGGGTGGCCTGAAGGCAGGTCTCATCTAGAATGGTAACAGTACAGTACTTACCCTAGGCTTCCGAGATGCTACAGGAGTGCTGTTATTCTATACTCAAGACACTTAGAATCTAGGTTTGGAGACTAGACATAATCATCACATTTGTCAAATAAGGACTAAGCACTGCTCTCATTCTATAAGGCTGTGGGTTAAATTCCCTACATGGGGTTGGTGTGGTAGATGGAAAGAAAGTTTAAGAAGGACTTTTATGGACTGTGAGGAGCACAGAATCTCCTAAATACAAGTCAATGGAAAACTTCCAGTTGAGAACAGGTAAGTAAAGCCTATTATCTCCTGAGCATAGGAATTGATGAACAGGCTTAATTCAAATTCCTGCTGTTCTATAAATGAATGAACAGACTCCAACTTTTCTATGGCTCATAGAAACTGGCCCAGAGTAAACAAACATCTTTTTTTCCCCTCTTGACACCATAGCCACGCACCTAAAGCCAAAACCATAATAAATGATCTTATTTTCCCCCTACGCCATATAACCTGAAATTACCTAAATTGACCAGTAGGTGGTGGTCTTGCATCAGCTAGGTAAATATTCCTTCCGTCACTCCCAGTGTGAAAATGAGCCACAGGAACAAAAGAAAGAAACTGGGCTCTGTGCTGACAGCTCGGAGCCGGGAGCCTACCGGATTCTGTGTCTCGTTTGCTCTCTGCCCTCCCCCACTTGTGCTCTGTCTCTCAAAAATAAATAAAAGTAAAAAAAAAAAAAAAAAAATTTAAAAAAAAAAAAGAAAGAAACTGGTGATTCCCGGTGGATGCTTAAAACTGTATGAAATTCAAGTGAGTCAATAAAAGTACCAAACTTCTCCTATTAGGATCTAAGACAAAGAGGGTCTGGGCGGCTTATCAAGTCCCTTCCTTATCTTCCTTCTCTAAGGCTTAATGAGTTCCAGCAGATGCCCTTTTCTCCCTCTTTATTTCTATTTTGGATAGTCAGCACTCCCCAGCTTAAATACTCCTACCCTTAATCAGCTACAATGAGCCCAGGAGAAAATTAAAATTTCTTTGAAAAAATGTTAAGACTGTGTCTTCACAGAAAACCAGTTCATGAATCAGAATATCTCATCAACTTCCTAATATTGTTCCAGTTATTTTTTATAAAGCTTCTGGCATGCCCATCCCTTTGTATCCTTTGTTAAATGAAAAGTAACAATTACTTTAGTACATCAGGAAATCTACCCAGGGTCTTTCTTTCTTTCTTTCTTTCTTTTTTAAACATTTGTTCATTTATGAGAGACAGAGAACGCACGTGGGGTAGAGGCAGAGAGAGGGAGACAGAATTTGAAGCAGGCTCCAGGCTCTGAACTGTCAGTACAGAGCCCAATGCAAGGCTCAAACTCATGAGCTGAGATCAAGACCTGAGCTGAAGTCAGACACTTAACCTACTGAGCCACCCAGGTGGCCCTCCCCCCACCCCACCCCGAGTCTTTCCTTAAATATCAAAATTACCTAACTCCCCTCTTTGACCAAACCACTGGGCAATCTTCTGATTATAATGTGATTTCCCCATAGCTTTCCTAGAGGCAAAGGATGAGATAGCTAATGTTTACTATTCCCACAGAGCTAAGAACTATGCTAAATGCTGTACTTTGTGTAATTCTCCAACTAAGACTGCTTTCTCTTCTATAAAATGCTACCAATATGAAGCTGTAATGAGGCTTATAGAGGATTGATTTGCTCAAGGTTACAGCAAAAGTTGTCAAATCCGTGCTAATTCCAGAGTTCACATCTCAGCAAGGGCTTCTGTGACCCAGATTGAAATGCTTCCTACTGTCTTCCCTGCTTTGGCCTCCTAATGGCTTATCACTATGTACTATTTACCATGTAACATGTTTTGTTTTGTCATTGTTGTATTCCTAGTGCCTAGGACTGTGCCAGACACGTAGCAGGTACCCCATGTAATTTTATGAATATTTACTTCCATCTCTGTCAACTTGAATGAGAGCCTGAATCTACCCTTGAAAGAAGGATCCATTTTGGGGTGTGAACACCCCAAATTTCTAAGCAAGAACGATGAGGGCACACACTGGACAGCAGTGGTTTCACCAAGAAGTGCCCAAGTAATGTCTAGGGAGATAGACTGCCTCCTCTGGACACCCAGCCAGAGTCTGCCTTTCCCTTAGAAATTTCTACAGCCCAAACTGGGTGAATACCAACTATATATGCCAGCCATTGTCTGATGGTCTACATGAATTGAGTTTAATCCCAGCAATCTCTCTTCATGTTACAAATTGTCTGAGTCTTGGAGTGTCTAAGTTATTTGTCCAAAGTCACATAGCTAGTAAAATGGCTAAAAAGGAGACTTCATTGAACATATGCTGACCTATTAAAGTCCAGGGGAAGTTATAAAGGGAAGCTGAGCTATTTGTGCACAGAGAATCCACTCATGGACAGAGCTCACTCCTCCTGCCCTTGGCTCCTTCCTGTACCACAAAGAACTCCTGTGCATACATGTGAACACTCAGCCTACACATACAAGCGTTGTCCATAACCTCTATGAGAAGCCATTTCTAACCACCCGTCAGGGCGAGACACAAACACCCCAGAGAGTAAACCAAGGCCAGGGGCTCCTGGGGAGTCAGAAATGTTTAGGCCAGGGGTCCCTGGGTCCTATGTACTGGGAACATTGTCTAGAAAACGGGGACAAGTATGTGCTCCTTCAAGGGAGCATGACCCCTTGGCCCCAAGGATTCCTCACCTCTTGGAAAACGTGGGAGGGGTGTCCTCTCATTAAGGCTCTACTGCCTAGAAGTCTCACACGAAGTAGGTCATCCTATCAAGGTGATAGGATAAGCCCCTGACCCTCTCCATCTCATGGAGTTCTTCCACTTGGGGAGTGAAAAGAATCTGGTCTATCTGTTCAGCCTCTCCTCGGTTCTTCTGGAGTCCAGGAGATCTGACCCATGCCGGAAAACCTAGACCAACCCTCCCCTGCATGTCCAGGCATCTCTTTGGGATCCTTCACCTTCCTACCTTTGCCCTAGCTTTCCCCACTTCCAGGTACTGGTCTCACCAGCAAGAGCCAGCGCCCCAAGACCCTGCTCACCTGCCAGTCCTAGCCTGCAAGAGAGGCAGCTGCGAGTTAAGACAGGAACCAAGTGGAAGCAAACCATTGTTGCCATCACCCTGGGATGTCCTCCTACCTTAGTTTTAGTTTAAAAAGCAATATAGATTTGTTTTTTAAATTTCATTTTTAGGTTTATTTTGAGAGAGAGAGAGAGAGAAAGAGAGAGAGAACACAAGTGGAGGGCTAGAGAGGAGATTCAGAATCCCAAGTAGGCTCCGCACTGTCAGTGCAGAGCCCAATGTGGGGCTTGACCTGAGCCAAGATCAAGAGTCGAACACAATCAAATGAGCCACCCAGACACCCCAATATAGATTTAATTGAAAAGAGATTATAAAAATGTAAATATTTGGCCCTTCCACCCTTCCCCTTCCCCGATATAATAAATGTCATTAATCTTTAGGAGTGTTTGAGTCCACTTCTTTGCCCTCCTACAACCATATAACAGGCAGATACATGTATAAACATAAACATCTTGTTTTTGCAACTGCTATCAAGGGTCAAATACCCCTTAGTCCCATTGGGTAGTGGCTCCCTTTATATCTCAGCCTAATTTCCATCTCTTTGGGATGTTGGAACAACATCAATTCTGTTTTCCGCCTTCAGTCATACATCTGATTCAAATTCTTCTCACTTCCACCTAACCCTAGTTCATGCTAGACTGATGGAGGCAGCTGTCTCCTCTGTATCACCTCACCCTTCTATGCACTAGTCCTTTGGAGTTAGGGTAGGGAAGAGGAGGAGAAAAAATACAATCCGATGTCTGACTAGCATAATTGCTTATTCCCTTTTGGTTGTGGTTGCTCCTGTGGCTAATTGACTGGTAGTCGCTCAATCTGTTGACATATATCCAAATGCCATCTCACTTCAGGGGTGCATTAGTTGGTCATTCTGTGGGTCTGGGGTGGGGAGTGCCTTTCTCCAATCTCCTGCCAAGTGTGTACTTGTTGCCGGGATGCCCATACCCCTAGGTGACCGTCTTCTGAGGGTATTCTAAGAATGGCCTTTAAACTCCTCTCCTTCTGGAAGTCGTCAACCCGCAGGAAAACTAGCACATCTGTGTTGTGCCACATGGTGTCAGCCAGCTGGCCCCTTGGCATCTGCAGTCATAACCCCACTCTATCAAGTGCCTGGAGCATCAGGTAGTCTGCTGGTCCAGCTCAGAGGCTTTCAGAGCGATTACACTCCTTAATCTAGTGCACCGTTCCAACACTTTCAGTCTTCTAGCTATGAGGATGGAAGGCCTATGTGAAAAGCCTCCTTTCACGTGGTAAAGAGAATATGAAAAGTCTGTTGCCCTCCACAAACTGCGTTCCCTTGTGAAAGAAGTTCTCTCTCTCACCCAATACTCATCACCCACAGGGAATGATGGGGAAGAAGTAAGCAGTAAACACTGCCAGTTTTGCTAAAAAGGTGCCATCATACAAACAGCCAGAAGCAGTCTGAATTCAGATTTTTTTTTATAAACTTCAAGTTTGGTCAAAATTTAAAAATAATAATAAGGAAGTCCCACAAGACTCCTAAACCCACCTGGTTACGTATTCATATATTGTGATCTTTTTCTCACCACTCTTACATTCTTTTTACACAAATGTAAGCAAATACATGATTCTAACTTCAGGTTGTACTGAAGGCTAACTGCCCAGGGTGTGGCTATGGCAAATGCTTAGTACATGATCAGCTTTATGATTCCTTCATGTGATCTGCTTTTTTTCCTTTCACATCAGTCATTTTTTTTTCTTATATCTTACAGACTTTGTGATGTAAATATTTTCTTCAAATTGCTTTGTTTCCTGGAAGAAAATACTTTTGCTTTTTTGTTAATTCTTCACAGAGCTTATCTTCCCGTCTCGTAAGCATGGGATCCATGTTGTGTTTTCTTCTTCTATTTGTTCCTTCCTTGTGAAGCCAGTCTATTATCTAGCATCCTATGTATGTAAATATTTATTGAATGAAGAAGTATTGAATAAATGAGTACACACTTCTCATTAATCCTTTTGAGTTAGAAAATGAAGCTGGATATAAGGCTGAAGTTTCATTAATCTTCTGAAAAATGAAATCTCTGGGTTTAATGAATAGATGCTAATATTAATATTAGTCTTAGTATTAATAGTAAGCATATTAGATTTTTTCTTTCTCCTACAAGTGAAATTTGTTGGTGATAGAATTTTATGCAATAACAGATTTTTAAATTCTTATTAATGTGTTTAAACTCGGTAGATTTCAACTTCAAAAGAACAAGCATATGCTAATTTTTCAATGGTACATTTTAAATTGAGGTCACAAGAACAAGCAGTTACTCTAAAAGCTAAATTATCTCCAGTATTCCAAATGCTCATAATATCAAATTATATACCTATTATTCCTTAACCCTAAAATATTACTACCAAAGGTTTAATCTGCTTTATACTCTATTTCTAATCTTTTACAAAGTCTAAAGACATTTACCTAGTAAGGATGTCTGTACGTTATCCCAAATGATTTTTGGATTGTGTTCCCAATCCCCCAAATTACCCCAAATTATGTGACACTTTCTTGGGTAGCTGAGATTCCTGAAGTCTGCAGCTCCCATTAAGACTATAGTGAATTCTCTTCAGTGTTTTTGATGTTTTTGCAGTTCTTTGCTTCTCATAAGACAGAAAAATGTCTAGTTATTTCTAAAAAGACTTTACAGGGCTCCTGGGTGCATCAGTTGGTTAAGCATCCAACTTCAGTTCAGGTCATAAGTTTGGGCCCTACATCAGGCTCTCTGCTGTGAAGAGCCTACTATGGATCCTCTCTCCCTCTCTCTCTGCCCCTGTAGAGCCCCCCTCCAAATAAATAAACGTTAAAGAAAATACTTTACAGCCATGCCAATGGATATTTCCTGTTCTTACTTTTATTACAACCTCTTTGAACAGGAAAAATCCTATATTCTTTTTTATTCTAACTACTCCATATTCTTTTCTTATTCTAACACAGTTATATTTTATAAATTCTAAATAAACGTCAGGGTGTTGTCTGATTCCATGGTCAAAATTCCAAATGACAAGTAACACAAAGAGATCCTAATGAATACTTTGTGGAGAAGGTAGCATAAGATGTATACCCTAAAAGAAACCCCTTGGTTTTTTTTAAAGTTTTCATTTATTTATTTTAAGAGAGAGAGTCGGAGAGGAATAGAGAGAGAGAGAGAGGGAGAGAGACAGAGACAGAGACAGAGAGAATCCCAAGCAGGCTCCACACTGTCAATGCAGAGCCCAATCCACAAATCATAAGATCATGACCTGAGCCAAAATCAAGAGTCCGATGCTGAACTGACTGAGCCACCAAGGTGCCCCAGAAGCCTCTTGTTTTTAAGAATGAACCTGAGCCCAACCTGAGGCTCAAGAATGGCTGAAGAATGATGATACACCTGGGAGATGAAAGTCCAGTTCATCAGTCCTTGATCAGTATTCTGTGCTGTGCTTAGTCATTTGGTACCAGATCCTGGCACCTGCTGACCAGACAGGTACACAGAGCAGAGCCAGGCTCTGGTCTGGTCGTAGGGAGTGACAAGGTAGCGGGAGGATGAGGAAATCCTGCAGGGAATGCATATGCCAAAGGGAGAACCTGGAGATTTAGGGAGCCTGTGCCTCCACTTAGGAGCATCCTGTCTTGTTATCTACCTTGTGAAAACCATCTCTATGAGCCTCCACATCCTTCCCATTAAAGAAAACTTTTTATCTCCTATGTCTGTTCTATATCTTTCTATCCATCACATGATTGTACTGTGGTAACAAGTGCACACGATTAGAAGTTAAAAATGAACAACAACAAAATCTTTGTTCAAACAAGCTTAACCTCAGTGGAGTGAAGGGATTAATATATCTGGAACATTCAAAGGTATGTCTGACTTCAGGAAGGGCAGGAACTAGTAATTCACTAGTTCACTAGTGACCTGATTTTCATGACATGTTTCTACTCTGCCCACCTCAGCATCAGCTTCATTGAAGGATGATTCCTCAGGGTCCTGAAACTGCTCCAACACTTCCAAGGTCCATACTTCCTCATTAGTTACCAGCAGAGGAAAAGAGAACATATTTGTTCCAGCATTTCCAACATAAAGTCCTGAGAGTCACTCTCATTGGAACAAGTTAGCCAGATCCTAATAACGTTGCCAGAGACTAGATTAGATGACATCATAGGTTCCAGTCTCATATCCAGGTTGGAATTTTTCTCCCTGAAACCAACTCAAACATAAATCAAAAATCATGTATGCTGGAAGGCATAAAGTCCATACAGATGATAACCAAGACAAAAAATAGTAATAATTCTCTTTCTCACTCTGGCTATGTAACTTGGCATGAGACTACACCAGATTTCATTTCAAGAATGTTCAAAGCAGGGGCGCCTGGGTGGCTTGGTCGGTTAAGCGTCCGACTTTCGCTTAGGTCATGATCTCGCGGTTCATGGGTTCAAGCCCCGCGTCGGGCTCTGTGCTGACTGCCAGCTCAGAGCCTGGAGCCTGTTTCAGTCTGTGATTCCCTCTCTCTCTGACCCTCCCCTGTTCACGCTGTCTCTCTCTCCTAGAAATAAATAAAAAAACAAAAAAAAAATTAAAAAAAAAAAAAGAATGTTCAAAGCAGTTCACTAAAACAGTAGAAAAACTGAGTGTGATTTAATGTGCAAACAATAGGAAATCAACTAAACAACTCATAGTATGTCTATATAATAAAATACTATGTCAGCAAATGTCTCCTATGTCTCAAACCTCCTTGAAGTTCTTAAAAATTACTGAGGACCCAAGAATTTTTCTTAATGATGGTTATATCTATCACTATTTATCATTTTGGAAATTAAAACAGAAATTTTAAAGAAATGTTTATTAATTTTTTAAAAAGCAACAGTAAGTCCATTACATGGTAACATAAATACATTTTTAAAAAATATCCCCCACAAAATAGTGAGAAGAGAAGAATGGCACTGTCTGCCTTAACAGAAGTGTCTGGATTCTCAGATCTGCTTCTACATTTAATCTGTTCCGATATACATTCTTTTGGTTGATGTTTATGAAGAAAAGTATGACCTTAAACAGGTAAGTAGTTGAAAAAGGGGGAAATATTTTATTTATTTATTTACTTATTCATTTCTGAGAGAGAGAGAGACAGAGACAGAGACAGCGTGAGCAGGGGAGGGTCAGAGAGAGAGGGAGACACAGAATCTGAAGCAGGCTCCAGGCTCTGAGCTAGCTATCAGCACAAGAGCCCGACGTGGGCCTGGAACCCATGCGTGAAATCGACCTGAGCCGAAGTCAGTTGACCGACTGAACCACCCAGGCGCCCCAAGGGGGAGATATTTTAATAGCTTTTCCAGATAACTATAAACATTCTTCTTTGAATTATACCCAAACCTGATACCTGTAGTTTTTAAAAGACTGGATGCACTGCATAATCTGAAACATTTATATCTGAAAGTATAAATGAATGTTTTCATGCTCTGCTACATTAAAATCCATTGCGGGGCGCCTGGGTGGCTTACTCGGTTAAGCGTCCGACTTTCGCTTAGGTCATGATCTTGCGGTTCGTGGGTTCGAGCCCCGCGTTGGGCTCTGTGCAGACTGCTGGCTCAGAGCCTGGAGCCTGTTTCAGTCTGTGACTCCCTCTCTCTCTGACCCTCCCCTACTCACGCTGTCTGTCTGCCTCTGTCTCTGTCTCTCTCTCCTAGAAATAAATAAAATATTAAAAAAAAAAAATCCATTGGGCCATTGTGTGGTTTGAATGAATTGTTTACCCATGCGTAATTTTATAAGATCATGTGTTAGTCATCCAGAAAATATCAGTTCACTGAGTTGTGCAGGTCTTCTAAATGTTGACAAAAATCACTGTAAGATGTCAAAAAACGTATTAATCACAGGATTATCATCTCATTAGAAAAGTCTCATGATATGGGAAGCTGTCAAAATCCTGGTAGCAGACACAAGTTTTCCAAAACTACGGAATCTGCCAGAAATCTCAAGCTTTGTCACTGGCAACAAATAACCATCAGTTTTCCTTGAAGTGATAGGATGGCTTCATTCAATTTTGAGAAAACATCCACCAAACATCCAAGTCTGAATAACCATTCATAGTCTTCCATCAGTCATTCTTTTCAGTAAAAATGGTATTCCATGGAAAAAAAGAACTAATGTAATTCACAATTCAAAGTCAAACAGGTGCTCTTCCTGGAGGCTGTCATCATACATTGGTACAGAGCAGAAGTGTGTAAGGACTGAGAATTAATAAAATCAATAATTTGGTGTCACTATCATGATTTGCACTAAAGTAACAGTGGTTTACTCACGACTCAGTGTGTATCACAACAGAGGACGAAAGGCAAATAATGTCTTGGGATGATGAAAATAGTTTTGTCTTTGCAGGTCCCCTGAAAGAGGCTCAAACACTCCTAAAAGTCTGCAGACCACACTTTCAGAATCCCTGTACTATATAAAGCCACAAAAAAGGATCTGCAGAAAACAATTTAATGACATGAATTAAAAAAAAAAGTTCAGAATATTACAAGTGAAATATAAATGACTCTCTAATTCTACTTCTAGACATAATCTGAAATAGAAAAAATGACAAAAATCACCAATAGAAAAGTGATTATATAAATTTATAGTATATTCACCAGATACAATGGTATGCAGCTATAAAAAAATGAGATAGACCAATATATACTCACATGGAAAGTTCTTCATAACATATTAAGTGAAAAGAGTTTTATTGCAGAAAATTGCATGTAGTGTGCTCCAATTCATGTTAAAAAGTAAGTATGTATATGGCAATGAGAAAGAATGGAATCTGGCCATGTGTAGCAACATGGATGGAACTTGAGGGTATTATGCTGAGCGAAATAAGTCAGGCAAAGAAGGACAGATACCATATGTTTGCACGTATAGGAGGATTAGGAGGAACTTAACGGAGGACCGTGGGGGAGAAGAAGGTGGGGAGAGGGAGGGAGGCAAACCATGAGACTCTTGAATGCTGAGAACAAACTGAGGACTGATGGGTATGGGGAAGGGGGTAGATGGGCATGGAGGAGGGCACTTGTGGAGATGATCACTGGGTGTTATATGGAAACCAACTTGACAATAAACTATTTTTTAAAAAAAGTAAGTATGTGGATACATATGCAAAGCATGTAAATGCATGAGGAATGACTATAGAGCAATATGTCACATTTAATAGGGTCTACCTTCTGGAAAGGGGCTGGTACTGATATGGAGAGAAATGGAATAACAGAGGACTATTGTGTTTTCACTTAAATGCTTACAAAGAAAATGCACTCATGTATTATTCATGTAACAAGCTAAGAAAGGAAGTGAATATAAAGAGGTTTAGCAGGCTACATGAAAGGGGTTAACTGAGTGCCTAATGGTAAAACTACTGGCAATTTTTCTTTTCTTTTTCTCGTTTCTCCAGATTTTCTACTTCTCCTGCAATAGTTCTTCTTTATTAACAACAGTTATTTTTAGTTACAGAAAAGTCTATTAAAGGTCATATGGTGAACTGGTTAAAGTTATATTAACTATAGTTTACAAAACTCAGCGTCAGAGTATGGGTTTTGATACTAAAGTTGCACATGCTACAAAAAGAGACACTAGAATCGAATCCAACACCCTCGAAAAACTAAAGGTGCTCAAAGTAATTATGCAAATAAAAGTTTAAAAAATATATATATAAATCTTTGTAACATTCAGTATGAAGGAATTTATTATTTGAAAAATAAAAAAATAGTATACAAAATAAAAGGGCATAGTTGCCTGTGCAATTGGTCTCCTTTGTTGTATTATTCTTCCCTACTTACACAAAATCTAAAATGCTTCATTTTCACTGGTCTGCTCCACTAATACCATTTATCAATGCGTATAAGAGCTTCTTCTTAAATAACAGCAAGGGCAATTTGTAAAAATAATTATGCATCCTTAATCCACAAGAAAGAATTCTGGTAATATATGAAGATTTTATATCACACATACAATTACCACACAAGTACCACTCTGTTATTTATATCAAATCACCATTCCTTAAAACTTCCAAATATACTGTTGAAATAAATTAAAATGTTAGAAAACAGAGCAGCAACAGGGTTTGTTAAGGCAATCTTAAAGGGAATGATTACTCTCTTCTATGATGTGCTCACGCAGGCTCTCAGAAGACTCAACTTTAGTGAACCACATGAAGAGATGACAGCTGTTCAACAAGTAGGTGAGTTTTACTTTAGAGACTAGAATACTTTTTCGAAATACTGGTCCTCACTATTTTCAGAAATGAAACAAGGTCCCCTTTTATAATACAGCAAGGCACACATAATTCCTCTGGCAATTGCCAATTTAACCAAAAAGACCTCTCTTTTTTGTTTTGGCCATTGATTGATTGCTGGTATCAGCTAGAGTCTCATTGTCTTTGGCAAACCACTCAGGTAATTTTCTCTTCGAGGTTACAGATGAAGTCTACAGGAAAGAAAGAGAAAAAGACATATTTATAATATTGGAAATATATGTCAGTTGTAAAAGGTAACATAGGTTACTGAATATACACCCGCCACCCTTCCTTTGCTGAATAAAACAAAATAGTGAGAGCCACAGGATTTATTTCTGGATGAAAAAGTGAATAAAGAAAACAGAGACAAAAATCACTGTATCATTGCTTTAGGCAAATACCTGCCATCTTGTTTTTAGTCTTAGACACTCAAGTGTACACACTCATGTGAGAAGGAAAGAACTGGATATTATTTCAGATTTATGTCTCATGTATATTTGCTCTAGGTTGACCAACATGGCTAATGTTCTGAGGAAGGCATCTGACTGGGCGTACGCATAAATGCACGCGTGCGCGCACACACACACACACACACACACACACACACACACACACTCACACACAGAATCCCATTAGGCATTTGAGAACACACATTTCTATGTCTCCAATGGCAGACTGACTACAAGAGTGGTTCCAACCACTATCAGGTACCTTGCAGAATTGCTGGAACATAACAGATATTCAGAAAACAGTCACTGAATAAATGAAGAGAATTTTTGTTTTTTGTCTCAAAGACTCTTTTGAGAATCTCCTAAAAACTGGAGATCCACTTCTAAACATGTGCATGATACTTTGCACAATTTGAGGGGATTCGCACACCAAATGAAATCTCAGAACCCTAAGTCAAAAGTCTCTGGAAAAAAAATTTAAGAACCCAAACACAGTGGCTGTGTCCTTATGAACTGCACTTGAGAAAGCTAAAACAATTTTAAGTCGTGTTCCATAAGCCTAAAATGGTATTAATTCGTGTTACCTGTATGACCACAGGAACCTCAGACTAACATGACAGAAAAATCATTCTAACAGGAGTGTACTTTGAAATCCAGCAGAGGTGATTTAGTTATTGAACTATTTGAAGGACGTTATGATAAGGTGACCTCATCTAAGGTATAATGTGTCTGTTACCTTAAGGTAAAAAGAATAATTTATTTAATTTCAAGAATAAAAACTCTACCTATATATTGTTCATCAATTACTTGCTATGTTTTAATTATGTTTTCTATGCTTAAAAATGGTTTCAAAGTGTTGCCTGGGTGGCTCAGTCAGTTAAGTGTCTGACTTCAGCTCAGGTCATGATCTCACAGCTCATGAGTTCAAGCCCCATGTGGGGCCTGGAGCCTATGTCTCCCTCTCTCTCTGCCCTCCCCTGCTTGTACTCTATCACTCTCTCAAAAATAAATAAACATTAAAATTGTTATTAAAAAAATAAAAAACTAAAAAAAATTAAAATGGTTTCAAAATATTTAAGGGTGGGGGAAAAAAGTAAAAGATCCTTAAGAGAAAAATGTGAAACCCTAAGTTTAGAAAAGGTAAAAACTACTAGCTATTTCAGCTTAATTAAAGAAACTGAATGGAAAAGAAAGAACTATTTATTCACCCTTTAGCAAAAGCTAAAGAAAAAAACCCAGTTAAGATAGCAAATTTTCTCCTGGGTGCCCATTTCCTCACAGGGAAAAGAAACCCAAGAGAACAGACTAGATTTATATCTACTGTATGACACTATATTTGACTCAGAAATAATAAATATTAGGGATATAAAGTAGCACAGACAAAAGGCCTTTGGGCAGAGAGAAAACTAGTCCAGAGATATTTTTTCTTCCCATAAGATCTTAACATCACAATCCTTTGAAGCCTACATTGCTGACAATTAAAGTCTGAATGCCTGTGTGCATTTGGAAAGGACACAGTTAAGATTAGAACAAAGCCAAAAAGTAAAACAGAGCATGACATCTGAATGGTAAGAGCAGAGGAAAAAACCCTATGCCTTGCAGCCGAATAAACAGGAACTTTGAAGCAAGACAGACTCTAGCATGAGTCACATGCTAAATGCATGACCTTATAAATGCTAGTTAAGCCTCAATTTCTTCACATAGAAAATCAGAGTAACAGTACATAACATCACATAACATCACTGGATTACTTGGAAGGTTAAATGAGAATAAATGCATGATATCAAAATACATTCTGATTTATCCTTGGCACCCATTAACTGCTAGCTAAAATCATTGAAAGTGTTTTGTCTTCGATAACATGTCTCCAGAATACGATCTTCAGCATTTACCATACAATTACAATAATGATCTTGTTTCATTGAGAAAGAAGGAAAATGCTTACTTACACTGAGTGCATCATATGAGTGTCAACAATAAGTAGCTGGAGACACTTTAATTATGAGAATAAGTCACCTAACGGAAACAATGCATTTTAGTGACTACTTCCTTTATGCAGTCGACAACTAAAATTCCCAGCAATCATAATAATATTTTAGGGGGTATTTATATCTTTCTTGTACTCCAAATTCTATTTAGAAATATTATCATTAAGTTGAGAATACAAAGCAGTAACTCATTTGTTGATTATACATGTACATACATATGTAAGCAAACAGAAATGTGTATGTTCTATTCACAATTTTACCTATCAATGAGAATCTGTAAATAAATCTATCTCTGAATCGCTGATTGGCTGATTCCAAGAAGTTGGTCTTAGTGAATTTCTGTGACTTTCATCTTTCAGTGAAAAATCACAAGGATGTTTTCCACTG
Organism: Proteles cristata cristata; assembly: GCA_017311185.1. Taxonomy (NCBI): domain Eukaryota; kingdom Metazoa; phylum Chordata; class Mammalia; order Carnivora; family Hyaenidae; genus Proteles; species Proteles cristata. The sequence goes on along the minus strand of JAESUZ010003859.1, from coordinate 779,983 downwards.
ACTTAAAGAATACAAAATAGTTAACAGCATGCACAGTTTTCTTAACTAAAACGAGAGAAAACAAAAACTACGCCTAAAAAAAGGAAAGCTTACAAAAATTATTCTGAAGTATTGAATTTTCACAATGATAATTATAATGATATCACTCATAGGGCATTTTTCTGAGTATCTCAAAACAGTATGTAAATAATATTGTACATTTTAATTTATAATGTAACTTAGTGGCAGGGCAGGAAATATCACATATGCTCTTTCTTAGGGAGTGAAAAAAAATAAGAAAAAAGGTGATTTGGGGGAGAGGGTCCTGGAAGATGGTGGAAGCAGCAGCATCGCTTTTTAATGTCTCTGAATGCCACCATTAAAACAAAATAGAGGGCAAAATCAAAAACTCATCACCTACATTTACACTGAAACTAAGTTCAAAGGTATCTTGGAAATCCAAACTACAGCACGTGAGGGCAAATCACCAACAGCCACAAGGCCTGCGTGGTGCCACTTGTGTAGGAGAGAAAGCAGAAGCAGGCAGTGAGGTACCAGAGAAGAGAAGAACCCCTAAGGAGACCACAGGTAGTCATCAGAAACCCTGGTAGATTAATGTGAAAACAGCATCTGAAAACGTGAAGGCCCAACCCAACAGCAAATAACTACAATGAGTCACAGAGCCACGGCTTCCTACAAACACTTCTGACCAGCTAAGCTGCCTTCTAGGAGAACCCCTGGGATAAAACCAAACCAAGCAGGACAAGTAAAATAGAGACAAAGGGAAGAGTAGCAGAGGAGTATATCTCATAAACTAAGTTTCCATATTTTAAATGTTACAAAATATAACACAATAGAGAGCTCTGTAAACTGGGAAAAACTCTCTTGAAACTTGCCTTCTTTTGACAGTACAGGAAAACTACTTTCAAGTGAAAATGAACAGGAAAGCTTTAAAATCATATCTGACACCAGAAGACTTGCGAAGATACAGAATAAAACTGTAACCTCTCAAAATGAGCCGGAAAATGTGAAGAAAATTACTCAAAACATGAAAGAATGTCATAAAGCAAAATCAGAAAAATTCAAAAAGGAGGGAAGTTCAGTGAAGATTAGAAGCAAAAGAAAAAAGTGTATAGAAGTGAATACTAAACTATGAGGAACATAGCAATAAACGTAACAGATTCTGTCCAGAGAAACGGAAGAGGAAAAAGGAGAAAAGTTTTAAGAAGAAATGAAGAACTAGAAAGAATTCATGAGAAGTGATAATATTGCAGCTAGGCAAAGAATATCCAACATATACAAAATAGGAGTCCCTGGAGAAGAAACATAAAGCAGTGAGACAAATACTAATCTTTAAGAAGACTTTCCAGAAATTAAAAAAAAAAAAAAAAAAAAGATATACAACCCACCGTGTACCTACGTATGTTGGATAAGGACTACCAATTATCAAGACATAATTAATCTTCCTTCATTAAATCTAGGCATGACTGAACTTCTATAGCAACCAAAACACACAGAAAACTAACAACACATCAGCTAATAAAAGTAATTTGTTTCGATATTATTATGTATTAGAAGGCTCATAATCTTACGATGAAATAGTCTAAGAGATACAATCCAGGTCAGTAGAAAAGATGGATGTTAACATAGGAGATGCATGACGCTAGCTCTCCAAAGTCTCTACAGAATTCAGGGAAGAATACTTTGGGTACTTGGGAATAGGATGAAAGAAAAATACTTTGGCTGGCTCGCTCCTCTCTTAATCTACCTGCTAGCCCCAACATACTTGTTCCCCTAAATGGGAGTGGGGGGAGAAGGCTAAATCCAGTAGGCTCAGCATGATTTCCACCCATTCACCCACTCTGGCCATTTCTCTCCACTCTGTTTGCCATCTGATGCTATTTCCATGAGGGAAAAGCCAAATGCTAATATGTTATTAAATATATGTTTCACATAAATGTGTATCAATAATCAGGAAAAAATAACAAGTTACACCTTTTCCTTTACTGATAGGTAAAAGTTGGTTAAAAAAAAAAAGATTTTAGGGGCTCCTGGGTGGCTCAGTTGGTTAAGTGTGTGTGACTTTGGCCCAGGTCATGATCTCATGGCTCATGGGTTCGATATTCGATGCCCACTTTGGGCTCTGTGCCTGGAGCCTGTTTTGGATTCTGTGTCTCCAGCTCTTTCTGTCCCTCCCCCACTCATGCTCTGTCTCTCAAAAGGAAATAAATGTTAAAAAAGATTTTTTTTTTAGTAAAATAAAATTTAAAAATTAAGGTTTTAGGCAACTGGTATAGATTTCAGAAATAAAAGGCTAGGAACAGAAGCCAAATTTCACTACCACCACCCAATATATATTCTCTTTTATAACCTTACAGCTAGTTCAACTGTCTAAATAATGGAAAGAAGTCCAATTAATCAAATTTCATTAGGTTATCTAGGACATGTCTTTATGTAAATTTAACTGAAGTACAGAATTTAAAAACACTTTCCCCTTAATTTTTAAACTATTGAGAAAAGAGTTTAACTGCTGGAAAACCCACAAAGACCACCTTAGAACTGAAATGGAATCCCTAGTGTCCTAACCACCTACACCACGCTTTCTAGTTAATTATTAGTTTTCACAACTGTTATCATGGAGTCATATAATTTCAGCTAGAAGATACTGAAGGTTAAATTTTCAAATTTATACAATCATTTAATAGAATCTTACCAAAGAACAGTCATCTCATACAAAACACAGAACAATAATTTCCAAAGCATTTAATTTAAATAAGATATACCATCCAAAATAATACTAAACTCATGGTCTTTCTCTGATCTGATCATGCAAAAAGTATGCTAGGATATACTCAGGACCATGCGCAACAATTACTCCTGTACCTGAAAGATTCAGTATTAACAGGAACAAAGAATGATGAATGACAGAATGATAGACACAATGGTTTTGGGGGTATTTGTAATAAAATGTGTTTTCATTTTCATTAACTACATCAACTGCCAAATGCTCAAAGCCAATATTAACTATGTCTATGAAAGAAAAAGAATTGTTAGGCTGCATACAGACAGTATGAGGTAGAGGTAAAATTTAAGCTGATAATCCACACAAAAAACTAAAACGTAGCTAAAAAAGGCTACACTTCCCTTTTCCTGTTGTTTAAAAATTAACTTTCCTCAGATAAGATTTATGAAAAACAAAAGAAATAAAGCACCGATTAAAAAGTAACCTTATATCAGAATTTATAAGTTTAAAAAATACAGCATTCTACTATTAGAATATGCAAATTCTAATATGCAACTAACACTGTATGAAAATTCTACATGTCATTAACACCTTGGTATTAGCACCTACTTCTTCCTTGCTTCTCTTAGAACTTGAACAGCTCTCTTCAGAGTTGGGGAAACATCTCTTTCTGGTGGAATCACACGAAAGCTGGTCTAACCGTCTGTTGTCACCATCTTTTTCCAGGATCTCAATTGCCATATGGATAAGGTATGTGTCAATGTTTTTAGGAACCAATGCTCTAATAAGTTTAATTTTATTTATATCTGTAAAGGATGAAAAATAAGTTTTAAAAATAAATTACACAGAACATTTTAGAAAACTCATGAGCTGAAAATAGTGAAATATTTTGTAGAAAGCAGGAAGATGTCCAAAGAAAGTGTTCCTCTTTCAAATGCCTACAGCCCTACAAACCGAAATGAAGTAAAATGTGTCCCCCTTCCCCATGCCCCACCTGCAATCAGACCTGGCCTCCAAGACTGAAGGTCAGGTCAATGCCAGTGAATTCACATAAATTATGTTTCAAACTGCTTTTTATGAGGTGCCCTGAGAAACCACCATCTACAGAATTGTTTCTAAAGGAATTATGCTTCAAATTCCAAATACCAATTACAATCACTTTTGAAAATGATTTATTCTTAAATTTTTTTTAATGTTTATTTATTTTTGAGAGAGAGAAAGAGTGCAAGTGGGGGAGAGGCCGAGAGAGAGGGAGACACTGACTCTGAAACAGGCTCCAGGCCCTGAGCGGGCAGCATAGAGCCCAGCACTGGGCGTGAACCCATGGACCATGTGATTATGACTTGAGCCAAAGTCAGACACTTAACCAACTGAGCCACCCAGGCGCCCCATGAAAATGACTTATTATTAAGATGGAAGGTAATCACACTTGTAAATAAAATGCTAATAAAAAAAGATCCTTTCAATAGATACTGCAGCATAAGAAAACACACTATTTATTTAAAATGCATAATTACAAAGTGAGTTTTCTGAGAAAGAAATAACAAGAAATTTTTAAATTTTGAAACTCAACAGAACCGATTCAGACTATGTGTCTTCACACCTTTTATAAATTATTCAGTGATCTGCCACAGACCACTTCTTATGTTTCAAATACTTCCAACATCACATTCACATGTAATGCTCTAGGAGTATAGCCTAAAACTAAGAAGCATAGAATCTACTCACTCATCTTCATGTAATTATAAAATGGGTATAAAACATTTGTGACACCCAATTCAAATTAACAATCAGAATCCACGTATTTTTAACTGTTACCCTGAAAAGGCAGTCTTTCAATTATTCTACTTTTCAAGGTTTATATTCTCCTTTCTTCCAAAGATCTTATCTTGCTACTCTTGAACTTAAAACAAAACAAAACAAAACAACACTGCAGTTACAAAAAAACACAACAGGAAAAGAAGGTTACACACCTAATGGAAACTAAGACCATAGAGTATCAATGCTTTAGCCTCTACTCTTTCTAACTTTAAAGTTTTAAAATGTGAAACTGATTCTAATCAAAAACTTGAAAAGATAAGGGGCACCTGGGTGGCTCAGTAGGTTGAGCTTCGAACTTCAGCTCAGGTCATGATCTCATGATTCCGGAGTTTGAGCTCCGTGTTGGGCTCTGTGCTGACAGCTGGGAGCCAGGAACCTCCTTCAGATTCTGCATCTCCCTCTCTCTTTCTGCTCCTCCCCGACTCACACTCTCTGGCTTGCCCTCTCTCTCAAAAATAAATAAACATTTATAAAATGTTTTTAAAACTTGGAAAGATAACATTACCTCTAAATGTAATAAAATTAGCAATATGACTGTCATATCTATCAACCAACTAAAATTCTACTTGCCCTTTGGCCATTATACCATCCAAACAGCAGAGAAATTTGGCCCATTTCACTACTGCATTAATTTCTTAATGGCTGATGAATCTGTGTCTGAGCTCCCTTCATGTCTTCAGTTTTTCTTTAAAAAAAAATGTTCCAACGAACATTACATTACACATATTTTTCCAGATTTCTAGATTCTTAGAAGTGGGGTCTCTAGTTCCAAGGTGAAACACATTTTGTTTTGATACATATTGCCAAACTACCTCTCTAAATGTGCTAATACGATACCGCAAATGTACATTATACATGCCAATTCTGTGGAAACATAGTTCCGTACTCTTGAATTATCGTGGCATCATGGATTCAACAAATCATTTTGAACAGAAAAATGAGATATTTTATTCCATTTGAAACAATGTGTTTCTGAAATTAGAATGCCTTCTTTTCATAAAAGTACGATGTCTAAACATTTGCTTAGGGTTTTTAAGCCACTGTTAATTATTAATAAATGTATAAAGTTACTGTACTATAATTTGAATATAATTTCTAGATATAATCAGAAAATCCATATATTCACATTACAATTTCTGTAAGTACCCTTTATATTTTTATCTTAAAATCATCCTACAACAGACATATGCAAATAAGGGGCATGGGCATCTAGCATTAAAGATACATATTTTCCTGCCCTAAATTTACAGGCAAGTGCTGAAAATTTCTATTGGAGAATAATGAACGCTAGCTGTAGTACTTTAAGAGAGATCATATTACTTCTATTTTTGTGGCAGGTCCCTTGGAAGCCACTCTTAATTTTCCAGTTACATGCACATAAACAATGGAAAACTGAAATTATTCAAATTTTATCCAGACACTTCATTAAATGTCTTGCTTAATTTATTAAGCATCATTAGAATTTCAACTCCATAAAAAAGCTTAAAATTACATAAACATGGATAAACTAAAACATGAAAAAGTTCTAAAATTTCTGTAAATATTAGATTATAAGGATAATGCCTACTTAGCACATAAGACAGCATGAAAATAATACATATGATTTCTCAATTCACAAATACTTTGTTTTTAGGTATAAGATTAGGCCATAATATAGAAAATTCTCAATTCAGTATTTTGCAGAATTTAAATGACACTCAAACTTGTTCATTAAAACACCAAATTATGTAATATGGCTACAGTTAAATAAAACATGAAAATAATATTTGAGTCATTAATGAAGTATATACATCTTCATTTCTTATTGCAATTTATAACTCAACAATGTTTTCTCCAATAAGAGAGCAAATAGTATTTTATCAAGGAAAAACAAAAATTCAAAAGTAAAATTTCACATCAACAGTGTTATTTTACACACTATAAATGTACAATCAAAGAAATAAAATTTAGAGTCTATAGTTCTCAAAATCTAACTTTCTCAATGTTGGCTTTGGAAGTAAACCACAATAATATATATTTTCATATTATATGTATAACATATAATACATTGGCAGAAAGATGAATTAAGTGTTTAATAAGTATATTTCAAAGTTTTCTCTATTTAGAATTTCAATTTAGTATTTCTCTCTAAATGAAAATTCATTTGCTATATTTAGTATATACTGGTAAAGACAAATGTTTTGTTTGTTTATTTATTTTGAGAGAGAGAAAGATGATGTGCATAAACAAGCAGGGGTGGAGCAGAGAGAGGGAGGGAGAGAGAGAATCCCAAGTAGGTTCCACACTGTCAGCACAGAGCCAGATATCCGGCTTGATCCCACAAACAGCAAAATCATGACCTGAGCTGAAATCAAGAGCTGGACATTCAATCGCTGAGCCACCCAGGTGCTCCGAGACCAATATTTTTTGTGTTGTTTTGTCTTTTAACTTTTTTAATGTTTATTTTTGAGAGAGAGAGAGAGAGCATGAGTGGAATAGGGGCAGAGAGAGAGGGAGATACAGAATCCAAAGCAGGCTCCAGGCTCTGAGCTGTCAGGACAGAGCCTGACATGGAGCTCAAGTCCACTGACCGCGAGATTATGACCCTCTGAGCTGAAGTCGGATGCTTAACTGACTGAGCCACCGGCACCTCTGGGACAAATGTTTAAAATAATATTTTCATCACTAATGATTATAAATGCTTCTCTTGTCTCGCTAATATTTGTTGAATCAGGCTGTGCAATTTTCATGTTTATAAATTCTGTATGACCTTAATATTTCTTAATTTAAAAAGTTGTCTAACATCAGAAATTAAAATTGTTAAACTCAGAATGTAGAGGAGACTAGATTGAAAAAAATTTAAAGATACTGGACATATAAATATGTTAACCTGATTATATCTAAGTATATTTATTTCACCCATCAATCAGAGGTTTATAAACCCAAATCTTATGTCAGGATTAAAAACTGTGTATTTCTTTCTTAAATAGTTGGCAGTACACTTAAACATGGTATAGTACAAAGAAAAACTTGCTCAGTCATTAATCTTGACATGATATTAAAACGATCTGCAACTCTCTAGGCCTCAAATTCCTATCTCTGAAACCGGGCTGTATTAGGACAGTGAAAATTTAATGATTTCCAATTTCCTTTCCAAGTCTAATATCCTTTAACTTTACAACTATATGAGTTGTAAAGCAAATTAGGAACACCTGGATTCTTTACCATAACAAAATAAAATAGATGTTGTCAATAACTGGCTAAATACTAGAATCCTAAATCTTTTTTTACCATTTTCCATTTTCCCCTGCCAATAATGAATTGAAATTAGAACATCTATTTTGTGTCATTCAAGAATATTTGCCCAAGGGAAACCTGGGTGGCTCAGTTGGTTAAGCATCCCACTCTTGGTTTTGGCTCAGGTCATGATCTCCTGGTTCGTGGGTTTGAGCCCCACATCGGGCTCTGCACTGGCAGCTCTCAGCTAAGCCTGCTTGGAATTCTCTCTCCCTCTCTCCTCCTTTCCTACTCTCTCTCTCTCAAAATAAGTAAATAATCATGAAAAAAAATTTAAGTATATTTGCCCCAAAAATTATCACTGCCTGAATTATTAAAGTTGTAAGTTTCTATGAAGTTCAATTTTGAAACCTCCCTTCTTGCATACTTACTTATTAACTTCCTATTTTCCTAATTAGCTACTAAAAAAAAATCATATTTAGAGGGTATTTTTATGAAGCCATAAAATCTTACCATCTACTTCAATTATCCTCATCATTATAATCACTATCAATGCCACCACCGCCATCTATGAAATACTTACTACGTACCAAAGCACTCCGTGCAGTATGCAACTATATCTCACAAATTCTGTAACAGAGCTAATGTTATCCCACCCTGTTTTAAATATGAGGAAACTGAGAGGAGCCTGGTGGTTCAGTTGGTTAAGCATCTGACTTCCGCTTTGGTCATGATCTTGTGTTTTGAGTTTGAGCCCCACATGAAGCTCTATGCTGACAGCTCAGAGCCTGGAGCCTGCTTCGGATTTTGTGTCTCCCTCTCTACCCCCTCCTCCTTGCGCTCTATCTCTCACACACACACTAAAATAAAATAAACATTAAAAAATGTTAAGATGAGGAAATTGGGGCTTGGGGAGGAGACTGGGTAATTTCCCCAAGGTCACATGGCACTGAAATGGTACAGTCTATATTGAAGAAGATCAGCTGTTACCAGAGCCATTGCCCTCACTGACCAGGCTAACACATCTGCCAGTCTTCAGGATTTAAGGAAGGTAGCCAATGACAGCAAACACAGTTGTCAACAGTAAAAATAAAAAAAATTAAAAAAAAAAAAGAAGAAGAAGAAGAAGGGAAAAAAAACTGCACAAATTCTTTGAGAGAACACTGCCTACTATCCAACAGGCTCATCAAAAGACAAACATTTCTTTAAGTCCTGAGAGATTATACATACACGAAGGAAAAAAATAATTCCACAAGTATTAAAATCAAGAAGGCATCCAGGTTGTTGACTTCCTCTAAGAGAGTATGCACTGGGGAAAGAGAAGTTTGATATCATCACAGTTCTAACCTTACAAAGTAATTATGGTTTTCCTTCATCTACCTTAATTTTGAGTTAGGTGGCTGCTGGAGTTGGAACAATTGGAATGTGACCAGGACAGCTGCCTACCTTTCTCATAAGATGACTCACAGCTTGGAGCGCCTGGGTGGCTTAGTTGGTTAAGTGTCCGACTTTCACTTAGGTCATGATCTCGCGGTTCGTGGGGTCAAGCCCCGCGTTGGGCTCTGTGCTGACTGCCAGCTCAGAGCCTGGAGCCTGTTTCAGTTTGTGACCCCCTCTCTCTCTGACTCTCCCCTGCTCACGCTCTCTCCAAGAAATAAATAAAACATTAAAAAAAAAAAGATGACTCACAGCTAAGTAAGCTTAGATACTTTATCACAGTCCAGGATATGGCCCTCAGGTTTTCAGATTCAGAGACCTACTTTAACCTTAACAAACCCACATTAACCATGTTCACAAACTATTAATTCCATGATTTACAATTATGAATTCACAATTATCACACAGATAAATATCCAGATTAGCAAGACTAGTAAATACTTTCCCTATAGACAGATCTACTTGAGGAGTCAAATTATAACCAGAAGGCAAGGAAGTGATATAGAAGCGGAATTAGTTATTAAGGTGTCTTCCTCAAATACTCAAAGAAGACCTTGGCATGACTTATCAACAGGCGCTTAATATACTTGAAGTTTCATTGGCCAGGATCAGAAATTGCATATTTCTTTTTGTGAAACAGTTGGCAGTACAACTTTCATATGGTATAATAAAAAAAAATTTTACAGGTGCCTGGTTGGCTCAGTCAAGAGAGTATGCAACTCTTGATATCAGGGTCGTGAGTTTGAGCCCCACCCTGGGCATAGGTATTATCCAAGAAAAGAAAAATAAAGAAAAATAAAGAGGAAAGAAAGAAATGTAAATAAATAAATGAATAATTTTTTAAGGTAAAAGGAAAGAAAAATTTTAGTTCCCTGGGAATAATTTAAATGACTACTACCCAGACTTGCCACTTTGCCTGTCTTTCTCCTATGCTTCCATAGTTGATCAATGGAAGTGATGAAGGTGTCCTTTCTTTAGAGCTTCAGTCAAGCCTTCCTCAAACTTAGAATTACTGCTGTCTTTTAAGGTGACTTTAATATCCTGTTCTAACCAATTTAATGTAGTATTGATAGTGTTTTCAGAGGGTGATCTTATTTCCCTTACCTCTAAATTTGGTGGGGGGGGGTGTCTGCCTAGTTGTTCCCAAGTGGGAAAGACTTTGAGTTAATAAAAACTTAAGTATGTGCACTGCAGTTTTGGAGACAAGGCTTTTTTTTATGTCTACTGCTCTGCCCTAAGAATGTGAAAATATTTATCAGATTTATTGAGTTCTAACACGCCCAGGTTGCACACGTAGGGAGAAAAATCCTCCAAGGTAGCTCATCTTTAATTCTGTAAAAGTAGATCATAATTTTTAAATTTCTGCAGGGGAAGGCAAAGGGGCCTGATCTCAGCACAGCTCAGGTTCTGCAGCAAAGAGACAAGAGGAAACCATTTTAATGGGGGCCTATAGAACTGGGACCAGCCCTTCAACATCACAGTGGCTGAGACCACTGATTGTACTGACTAGAATAAGGCTACTTAAGTGAAATCAATGACAAGGAATCTGTAAGATTCAGGGGGAAATGAGAAGTCAATGAGCTAAAGGCAACGAACGTGGAAAAAAATGTGTTGTTTTCAAAAAGTGAGGCAGGAATTAGAAGAGGAAGAAAGTCCATTGTTTTGGGAGTGGGAGTGGGAGTGGGAGTTGTACTCTAAAGCCAAAAAGGAAACCAAGAATTTTTCACATGAGTCTCTTCTGAGTGATAATGGGAAGAAAGATTGTTTTTGAAAAACAATTAAAAAGCACTACAAATAAAGTTTTCAGAGTAGCATAAAGGGTTAATGCTGGTAAAGTGAAAAATATTGGTGGATTGCTTGTTTACTTCATCTGGGTTCAATGACTCAAGTCATTAAGGCTGCAGACAAGGGTCACAGTGATCACCTGAGTTGATGGGAGGGTTTCGGATAACATCAGCAATCATCTTCTGAACCTCTGGAGTCAGGCCTGCTCGCTCCGTATCGAGTGGGCATCCAGCTTTCACCGCCTGGGACAAGTGCATGCCCACTTCGGTGAGAGGCAGAATCCTGCTCTCAGCTATCCTGATCTAGAGAAACAGGAACAAAGCGACCAGTGAAGTTTCAAAAGTGTGCACTGTACTGTATGCAAATTAAAGGTCTGAAACCTTCAGGTGGCAAATGTTCACTGAGAAATAACAATGCACTGAACTTGCATTCAAAATTTTCATGTTTACTATTTCTTCAAAACTTCCCCCATTATACATCTCCAGTTCTACTTTTTATACTTACTGTATTGAATAAAACAAAATCATCCAACTTTAGTTAAGAACTCATTTCTCATCCCTTTTTAATTATTCGGTTTAGAAACTGATTAGCAGCAGAGAGTCATCATTCTGTGGAAGTCTACTAACTGCCACAGCCTTCTGAAAGTAGAGTAAACTGTAATCCAATATTCTATATAATGAACTACTACATGGTACTTGAGTTATATGAATTTCCAAGAAGACAAATCCTGAAATGCTTAGTGATAATGTAAGGCTCCAGGTGCATTCTATAAAAGGTTCTTGAGAAGACTTTAATAAAGTTTTTATGTTGGCTCTATTCATAAAATAATAACTACAATTTAGTAAGGGCTGTCATCTCTTGCCTAGCATTAAACTTAATATGAATTGTTTTAAATTTAGGACAGTGTTACATATTTATGTAGCTTTTTAAACAAAGGTAGTTCGAAATCCAATTATGATGTATATTAGATAAAAGTCCTTTAAATACTCAGAAAGTTTAGTAGCTCTAAATTATTTCATGACATTCTCTTTTAATATATTTTGGAAGTATGAATTTGGACTGTATTTATGTGACTGTCGATACTTTCACAGAATAGAGCATTTGAAGGGATATTTTCATCCGTCAAAGGTAGGTTTTAAATTACTTTCATTAAATGTCAACCGTCTTCTACTACGCAGTATGCACTCTGTGCATAATATCAGGGTTATTTGATACCAGGCATCAAATTACCTAGAACTAATTGTATTATTGCTCCTTATTAATTAGTCCTTAGGCATGTTTAATTTTGTGGTTAGCTGGCACAGGTCCTCTCGGTCAGACCCGTGGGAGGAACGGATAATTATACCATGATATTTACACAATAACATACAACAAAATAATAGCAAAAGACATTAATGAAAATATACCACTCTTCACATTTTTAACCATGAATATGTAATATAATACATGAAACTACTATATAATACATGAAATAATATATGAAACTACATATCATGGCACAGTATTAGAATGTGCTTTACTCAGAAAATTTGGAGGCTATAACAAATTTTCTTAGTACCATATTTGGATATTCAGTTATACTGTATATATTTATGCTCAATTTATGTATATATAAGCATATTTAACACATACATGTAAATTACTATTTAAATAAGAAATTCGTTTCAAAAATAGTTCAATGCAATTATTTGGTTTCTTCTGTAATGGCTTTGGTACTTTTAATTTTAGAAATTTGACTGTTTAGAAATGCTGATGCATAGAAGCACATGTACCCCAATGTTCATAGCAGCACTCTCCACAATAGCTAAAACATGGAAAGAGCCTAAGTGTCCATCAACAGATGAATGGATCAAGAAGATGTGGTTTATCTAAACCATGGAATACTACATGGCAATGAGAAACAATGAAATCTGGCCATGTGTAGCAACATGGATGGACCTTGAGGGTGTTGTGCTGAGCGAAATAAGTCAGGCAGAGAAGGACAAATATCATATGTGTGCACGTATAGGAGGATTAGGAGGAACTTGACGGAGGAACAAGGAGGAGAAGAATGGCGGAAATGGTGGGGGAAAGGGAGAGAGGCAAACCATGAGAGACTCTTGAATGCTGACAAAAACTGAGGACTGATGGATGTGGGGGGAAAGGGGGTGATGGGCATGGAGGAGGACACTTGTGGGGATGAGCACTGAGTGTTATGTGGAAACTAATTTGACAATAAACTATCTGTAAAAAAAAAAATTTTTTTTCACTGTTTAATTAGAACATCTATTAAATGATGAAGACAAGCTATGGACTGTTTTTCTTATTTCTTCTGGACTTTAACCAGGATAAGAAGTATAATGTAGCTTAGTGAATAAAGACACAGTAAACAGGAAAAGTAGGCATTGGACCATATAGCATTTTCCAAATCAATTTAATGACAGGACAGGAATTCAAATTAATTAAACCTAGATAGAAGCCTTATTCTGTCTCTGTTTCACTGAGATATACTCTTCGTTTTGTGTATTTTAAAAAAACCTCAACAGCCTTCAGGATTTAGGCCAGAACAGTGAAAAAACATTAATATGGCCATTTTTCACAGCAATGAAGATGTTTTTCAAAGGTCACCAGGCATGGTTTAAAAAACAGAATAGTATTAGAGGATACAGTGAAAAAACAAGTTTGGTATTTGTGTTGGGTTTTTTTTTTAAACTTATTTCTAGCTTCTTGGATATCCTTCCAGTGATGTTCTATGCATTTTTGTATATACACACAAGGATATGTCAGTAAATAAGCATGCATATATATACACATACATATTTGTGTCTTTCATGCAGCTCTGCATCTTCCTTTTAATGTATCTTGGAGATTATTCCTTATCAGTACATAAGCTAATAGGTTTTAAAGTATTAATCCCAGCCTTAAAAAAAATACAGTCTTAAAATATGGCTGCTCTAATATCCCTAAGCTGTAAGAGTGTTTAATAGTACCTCTGATACAACCTCTATAAAATAATCATGGTTAAAGTACACTTGCTGTTTTTAGTTGATTGACAAAAGTAGGCTTAGCAGAAAAAGAAAATGACATTCTAGTCTAAAATTAAATATAAAATGACACACTATAAAATATCGTAGAATAAGAAGAATTTTATCCCAAGTCACAACTGTAATATTTGAAAAGCTGATAAAACACGTTTACATAAATGTTACAATCTCCTCTAACTTAAAAGTAAAACACTTACCAAAGACATCTTCTTTTCCTGGAATAAAGAATATGTGATGGCCACAGAGTGTGAAAGGGAGCATGCTCCATTTTTCACCATCAGACTGTTCCTTTGTTTTTCCAGAGGTTTTGTATATGGAAAGAGGTCTGTCTACAAAATTTTAAATGTAACAAAATGATCAATAATATCAATATAATGATAGAGTATCAATATGATCATTAGGCATTAGGAGGGGGCAGTCTAAGGAAGAGTAAAAAATTCCCTTTTTATGAAGAGCTCAAAAAGGTTGTTTTTTTTTTAATGTTTATTTATTTTTGAGAGAGAGAAGACTGCATGCTCATAAGAGAAAGCAGAGGAGGTGCAGAGAGAGGAAGGAGACAGAGAATCTCAAGCAGGCTCTGCGCTGATAATAGCGCAGATCTCACAACCATGGGATCATGACCTGAAACAAAAGTAAGAGTCAGACACTCAACCAACTGAGCCACTCAGGTACCCCTGTTTCTGTTTTTATTTAAACCTATTTATTTAAAAAGATAAAATAAGGCTAGAGGGAATAAGTTTTTAAATAAAATATCTATAATAGCAAACATGGCTGTAGAACGAGAAATGTCTAGCCTCTCCCTTGGCCAATAAGAGGGAATAATAAATGAACTATAATGCGGACCACTCTGACTCTAGATTAGTTCCTTAATCCCCGGAAGTGAATGTTGAATGAATGAATAAACCAAATTAAAATTCAAATTTAGATACCATAGCCACAAATTCTCCTAATATATCATAAGTAAATATACCATCACTATATACATAGAGTTTTAAAATATATGTACAAACTGTGGCTCTAAACTTGAAGCATTATCCAAATTCTTCTATAATTCCTTAAGACATGTTTAAAAGAAAAAAAGTGGGGAGGGGATTGAAAAAATGAGACTAATAAAGACAAGACCTTGAAGTAAAGACCAAGGGAGAGTTAATGGTAGAATTATATGATGCTTAGTTCACATAGATATATGAAGAGTCTCCCCCAACTTTACCTTTCAAAACGTAAGCACCAATACTAAATTAAAAGAATTAAATCCAACAGAAACTGGCTTACTGTGACTCACAGCAGTTCATTTCCATCCTAAATGAAAAATGACCTGTAGATTAGTTCCACAGATACCTGGCACAAGTGCAGTCTGGGGAAGAGAGAGGCCAATACAATCCAATGTTGTTTGTAGGCACCCGGAAATTTTCAAGGAAGAGCATTTTTTATTAAATGAAGTGTTACCACCTGAGACCTGAACGCTGTTAAATTTGGCCCTAAATTCCTAGGAATGCCTAACTAACATTAAACTCCATTAGCCAGATTCCTAAGTATGTCTGTATAACAATCTACAGCTGGAGGCAACAATGTGACATTCCCACACCGAAGACTTGGAAATGTGACCACTGTAAGTTATGCTGACAAATCCTTATGGATTTTATTATTTATGGGACAAAATCACAGTATCATCTGTAAACGTGTGACTAAAGGGTTTAGGAACATCCAAAACACTAATAAGCAAAGCAATATGAGAGCACTAATCTCAAGAAGGTAGGGTTGGAATGTGATTCTAATAAGCAAAAGTCATCAAATCATATTCTATGCAGATAAAAGGCTATGTGGATAGACAGTGATCAGTTGTGGAAACATCTAAGTAGGAAAGGCAAAATGACAAAAGTAGGCAATGCCTATCCAAGCACTGTCCAGAGAAGAAGGCACCGTGGCTAACAAGATTTGAATAGGACAGCTTTCCGGGCAGCTAACTGTGTATGAGAATGCCTCAACCTGCCTTGATGCTTAGAGATGACTTCAGACACCATCAGAATGCCCCCTGTTATATTCCAGGCTTGCTAAGCAACTGTCAGATAAGCCGGCCTCCCGCACCTGATTTTCCTCACTAGGAGAAGAAAACACACTGGCTGGGTCAAGTGAGGCTTTCCAGTTGCATTTCTTACTATAAGTTAATGAACTTGAATTCCAATGTAACTATTTACATTTGCATATGCACACATGTATGTATAAAACCAAGCTCACAGAGAAGGATAATACTCCCAAAACACAACTATTCTGTGACAGGACATATCAGACATTTAAGATTAAATGGATGATTTGTAAAGTGGGATCCAAATGTGCCTGCCCAAAGCTTATAGGAGATTCTTACAAGTAAAACTAACCCCTTAATACTGTCTTCCAGGGGTGCCTTGGTGGCTCAGTCAGTTAAGTGTCTGACTCTTGATCTTGGCTCAGGTCATGATCTCATGGTTCGTGAGATCCAGCCCCACACTGGGCTCTGCACTGACAGTGCAGAGCCTGCTTGGGATTCTCTCTCTCCATCTCTCTCTGCCCCTTCCCCACCCCTTTCCCTCTCAAAATAAATAAAGGAACTTAAAAAAAATTTTTTTTAAATACTGCCTTTCATATTTTTAACTCTTCCAACTTTTTATTTCCACCCTGTCTCTTTTATCTTTCTAATTCATCCACTGTTTCTTTAATATGGGGAAGGAAAGTATCCTTTCCACCGTGTATGTGAGAAAATGGAAACCCAAAGAAGTTAAAAAACATGTTTGGCTTCCCCAGGTAGACAATGGTGGAATTAGATTCTCAATTCCCTGATTCTGAGTTTAGTAGACTTTCTCCCACCTCACAATGCCCCACTTCTATGTTGGAGTACACCGAGTAACAGAGTCTACATGTGGAGTTTAAAGAAAGAAACCAAAGGATCCATGTGGAAATAGTCATTTATGGTGGAGCAAAAAGTAAAAGGATAGGAAGAAAACATTATTAAGACTGAAGAGAGGGGCCGCCTGAGTGGCTTAGTCGGTTGAGAACCCAGTTCTTGATTTCAGCTCAGGTCATGATCTCACAGTTCATGGGATCAAGCCCCATATCAGACTCTGTACTAACAGTGAAGAGCCTGCTTGGGAATCTCTCTCTCCATCCCCTGCTTGTGCTCTCTTTCTCTCTCTCCCCTAAATAAATAATGTTAAATAAATAAATATAGGTAACTAACATGTTGTTATAAGTGATTTATTGTAGTGATTTACCTTAGAAACAATCTGACTTGATTTTCTAAGTGTTCAGTGTGGAAATGAAAATACAGTTGACCCTTGAACAACACAGTTTGAACAGGACGGGTCCACTTACATGTAGATTTTTTTTCAATAAATACAGTACAGCACCATAAATGTATTGTTTCTTCCTTATGATTTTTTTAAATAACACTATCTTTTCTTTAGCTTACTCTATTTTAAGAATATAGTATGTAAAACATATAACATAAAAAATGTGTTAATGGACTGTATGTGTTCTCAGTAAGGCTTCTAGTCAACAGTAGGCTACTGGTAGTTAAGTTTTGGGGGGATTCAAAAGTTATCTGTAAATTTTTTATTGTGTGAGGGTCAGTGCCCCTAATGCTCCACACTGGTCAAGGGTCAACTGTAAAGGGAGAAAATACCACTGTGGAAAGGTGTTTCTGAAATTATCAAAAAATGTTTATTCTCACAGTTCCTGAAAATCACGGTATTTTACCTGAATGTTATTTGTTTGACAGAAATGTTTGATGACTTCCAACAGAGGGGCCAACATAAGAGCTTTGCCTTCAGAAACACCATCGATCCTTTTCACATTTTCAACTGTAGTAGGTCTGTCATTTAAAAAAATTAAAAGGTCAAGAAACCACTAAAACATTATCACCCCAGTAATGTAGCTGATATTTAGCACCATACTGACAGCAAATATGTATTTTTCCAACAATAAGAAGCAATGTGTAATACTGGCACTCATTTTATGATGCCTTTCTTTGCTTTCCACCATTTACAGATTTGCTTCTTTAGCAGTTTATGAATGAAAATACCACCCCCACTGTCACCACAGAAGCACAGTTCTAACTGATAAATAGGATATTTCATGAAGAAACAACCTAATGTTCTACTCTATGACTGATCTTATTATTTTTATAGATATGAAAAGAAACTATGGGGCTCAGGGTGCCTGGGTGGCTCCAAAAGTTTAAGTGTCCAACTCTTGATTTCAGATCACGTCATGACTTCAGGTTCATGGGACTGAACCCTCTGTCAGGTCTGCACTGACAGTGTGGAGCCTTCTTAGGAATGTCTCTTTTCCCTCTCTGTGTCCCTCTCCCGCTCATGCTCGCTCTCTCTCGCTCTCTTTCTCTCTCAAAATAAACATTAAAAAAGAAAGAAAAACCATGAGGCTTTAACTGAAGACAACAGGCTAAGAAACAAAAAAGAAAATCCTATTCATTATTTACAAAGTATTTACCTGTAACAATAAACCTGCTAACTGCTTTGGGCTTTTAACTCAATATTTCTTATCGTGTCCAATATCCAAGAGACTGTATGTGGTCTACTTTCTAAAAATCTAATGATTATTCCTTTTCTTTTAAACATCTTTACTAAATATTAAAGTGTGGTCTTGGATTATTTATTATTATTATTTTTGAGATACGGGGCATACAGAGGGAGAGAGAGAATTCTAAGCCAGCTCTGTATGGTCAGTGCAGAGCCTGACATGAGGTTTGATCCTATGACCATGAGATCATTACCTGAGCCAAAATCCAGAATCAGACGCTTAATAACAGAGCTACCCAGGCACCCATGAATATTTATTTTTAATGAAACAATTATTATAAAATATAAGTACTATGTTATATTATTAAAATTTCTACACTAAAGTAACATCTTTTAGATAAAATTTAGTGACAAAAAACAAATTTTAAAAGAAAGTATAAAAGATGAATACAGTTACCAAACAACTATTCTTTGTTAATAATTTCTTCAAAATATTTATTGACCAACTTGTATTTATTAGGCCTTGTGCTAGACAGAAAATGATGAGGAACATAGTGTCTTTATTCACAAAGTTTAAAATCTCGAAGATAGAACACATATATACCGAGAATAACAAAAAAATAAGAAAAGCATTATGTAAGAAGTGCTACAGAAGCATCTTCTAAATTTACATTTTAAAGTCCTTTACAAATTCCAGAGCACCTGAGTGGCTCAGTCGGTTAAGCTCAGGTCATGATCTCACAGTTCCTGGGTTTGAGCCCTGCGTCGGGCTCTGTGCTGACAGCTCAGAGCCTGGAGCCTGCTTCAGATTCTGTTCCTCCCTCTCTCTCTGCCCCTCCCCTGCTTGTGTTCCCCCTCTCTCAAAAATTAAGTAAGCTTTAAAAATTAAAAAAATTTTTTTTAAATTAAAGTCCTTTACAAGTTCCTGAGAATTACTTTGCTGTTAAGAGCATATAAGACTTCATGGAAAAAAAAAATTAATAAAGCCAGATCTTGAAGGATTTCCTAAAAGGAGTTTTGGGGAATCAGAGAAACTACAAGGCAGAATCAACACTATAAGTAAATATATGGAAGTTGAAAGGGGGTCTTCAACCAACTGTAAACCACCTAGATAAGATAAACCATTCAAAATCCTGTGACTTGGCTGGAAAAGGAGGTTCAAGTCCATAAACATAGAGGCCTGAATTATAAGCTAAAGAAATTAAGACAGTGGGGAACTAGTTAAGCAGAAGTACAACAGGATAAAGACTGATTTAGTCTCATGTATCAGATGAAACAGAGAGGGAAAGATGAAGGAAAAAGTAACTAGCTTTTGCTAGTCACTGGCTTTTGCAATAGTCCAGGGGCACTGGTCCAAACTAATGGGGTGTTACTAAAAGAAAGAGGACAGAATACACAGACACATAAGGAATATTTAAATGAAAAAGTCTCAAAACTTTTAAATAAGACCAACAGAGGGATCCACGTTAGAGGAGTGAAGATAATACCAGGGGTTTTAAATGTGCATCACTGAGAACATGGTGGTATGAACTGACAAAAATAAGAAATTCAGAAAGAAGAGTTTCGGTAGTTGCCTGAAATTCAGGTATGGAGTCTTTGTGGATAAGGAGTTAGATTTTATATATAATCAATCTGATTGCTGAAAACAGTTGGTTTTCATTCACATAGAAATGTGGGACTGTAGCTCGGTAGAGAGATTGTGGGCAGTAGCGTGGGAGATTGGGAAGTCAACGCATAGACAGGGCAGCTGGACCCAAAGTCATACGATCACTTAACAATCTATGGTACAAATATATTATGCTAGAAGAAAGTAAGATAGAACATATACAAACGGACAGTTTACCTTAATTTGGCCATATCCAGCAGTATCTTATTTGTTGCCAGAATAGCGGGAGGAACATCCTTTTGATTGGCATGTTTCTGCCTAGCTTCCATCAGTTTCCCATACAGCATAGTCTGAACAAAGAACAAAGAAACAACTCAACATTTTTCGGGTTTTTTTTTTTTTTTAATGTACTTGGAAAAATCCAGTCTTTTATTTTTAGAGCTTCAGATAATTACATTTTCTCTTAGGATGAAAAATAAACTGCATCTCAGACTCCTTGCTAGGGAACAATTTTTAAAATACTGGCAACAAAATTTTAAGCATGCATATGTTCACAACTATCCTTTCAAATACTGCCTTTTCACAAAAGCCATACCTGAGTTTCCTGCTCTTGAGCTGAAATAACAGGTTCTGAGGACTTGTAAGATTTTCCTGGTGAATGTACCATGATGCTAAAATATTTAAAAGAATATAAATTATAAAAGCTTTTCTTTCTCCAAGGTCACTTTTCACTTAACCTCCAAAATGAGAATATTGTTCCAAGTCCATAGTAACATTTATTCTTCATAATACCAGTAACATAACTGTGATCTACAACAGCCTAGATTTTAAACAATTTCACTCAAATGCATTCATTATAATGGTATAGTTAAAACTAATTGGAATTGATCAAAAATTAGTATACTTAAAAACAGCATTTGCCCTCTCCTCATCCTCAACTAAATGCTTTGAAATACTCCCTATCTATAACGAAGATAATTCTTTTTTGACCAAGAGAGAGATAATCAATGATTCTTTACCGTGATATTACTAATTTTTGGTTGGTGAGGCACATGAGCATGGGATTGATCAAATTGTTCACACTTTTCTTCAGAATCAAACAAAAATAAGCCAAAGAAAATACTACCGCTTTTGACTCCTTAAAAGAAAGATTAAAAACCACCCAATTAGCAAACAACATGGAAGGTGTTAGGCAGCAAACTAGATAGAAAACCATTTTCTTTTTTTTTAATTTTTAAATGTTTTTATTTATTTCTGAGAGACAGAGAGAGACAGTGTGAGCAGGGGAGGGTCAGAGAGAGAGGGAGACACAGAATCTGAAACAGGCTCCAGGCTCTAAGATGGCTGTCAGCACACAGCCTGACACAGGGCTCGGACCCACGAGCTGTGAGATCATGACCTGAACCAAAGTCAGACACTGAACCAACTGAGCCACACAGGCACTCCAATAGAAAACCATTTTCTACAATAAGCATTTCTCACTGATAAAGTAATTAGAAAGAGGAAATGTTATACAAATGAAACTATATGGAATAGCCCATATAAAAGATGTCACATTTAAATAAAGCCCTCCTTTGGTAAAGAAAGGGGGAAACATATTTGATATCTGAGAAATGTTTATAAATTTCTCTGTTCTAAGAATTCAAAATATACAGCATAAAGTAAGAGGTTCACAATTATCACATCTTACCACTAAAATAAGTAGATATAAGCCTGAGAAAAGACACCCCAGTTGAAAGAATTAGTAATATCAGGTTACTCAAGATAATTATAAATTTGTTTTAAATAATATAATTGCATTGACCTTTATCTTAGTATTTATAAAATAATACTAATGTACTGTTTGCAAAATGGTATTTTATATTATGTCACAAATAAACTTTATCATATATACTGGCAAATTTTGGGTAATATAGTCCTAAAGCAGAAATATATGTGGAGAACATTTGATGAAAAATATTTTGCCTATGAATGTTATTACAAGTGCACAGAAGAAAAGATCAAAATAACTATAGTGAAAAGCACCAAAAAGTGGAGATGTATCCACGCAACAAGAAAAGATTGTTATGTAAAAGAAAAAAGAAACAGTTCTTAGAAATTAAATTTCTGATAAATAAAATTAAAATCTTACTAGATGGAAGGGAATAAAAAGTCAAGGAACTCTCTAAGAGAATAATCAAACAAAAAGAGATGAAAACAAAGGAAAAGAAAAATAAGTAACAAGAACACTAAAAACCAAGCAGAGAAAACAAAAAAGACAATTACTAACATCAAAGAAAATTAAGGTAGTGGTGGCCATAGTAACAAAGTTTGGCATAGTGGTATATAATGTTTGAGTAGGTTTAATAACATAAAAACAAATTGTTACTATGACCAAAACTTGAAATATAATTGTTTTGGTCACAGAGAGAATTGAAGGAAGGGAAATGAGGGGAGGAGATATGGGAGATAAGCCCTAATCCACCATTATAGGATGTCAACAAAAAAATTTCCAAAACTATAGTAGGGCACTAAGTATGTCACTTAGAAATATGGAGGCAAATATCAGAGAGCCCAGCTGTAAGATTTGAGGATGACTGCTCTACAGAATAGGACAAAGTAGTTTTCTAAAGGCTGTGAACTGGTGTGTTTTGTGATATGCCATTAGGTACCAATTTTAAAACCATGTACATGTATTATTTTTTAAGTGTTTATTTATTTTGAGAGAGAGTGTGTACACGCTAGGGAGGAACAGAGAGAGAGACAGAATCCCAAGCAGGCTCCACACTGTCATCATGGAGTACCCGGAGGGCCTCAATCTCTCAACCCATGAGATAATGACCTGAGCCAAAATCCAGAGTCCCATGCTTAACCAACTCCATCCACACACCCCTACACGAACTATTTTAATGAAAATTCAAATAAACTTTAAAATAACAGTTATTTATGGGTAAGCGGATTTTTCACTTCTCTACACTAAGCCCATACGTTAAAATTAATACCTGGATCACTCCACAGGTGTCTCAAACTCAGTACATCTATCAATAAACTTCTCGTCCCCTTAATAGCCAATGCTCTCTCAAATCTGTGTTCTTCTTATGTCGCCAGTGAAGGGAGACAACACTTTCACCCATAATCAAAGACAGAAATCTAAGTGTCAAGTTCAAGTTCTCCATTTTCCTTAGCCTACCTGTCTTTTCAATCACCAGGTCCTAACAATTCTATCTCCTAAATATCTACAGTTCTATTTCTTTCCATGCCCACTGCCACTTCCCTCATCTATGTCCCTATCTTCTTTTGCAAATGCTACTGCAATAACCTTCTAACTTGTGTCTCTACACTCTGATCCTCCAGCCCTCTATTCCCTCCACAGCAAGAGTCACGGATTGAGTCCGCACACTAGGGTGCCTGGGACAAATTCATGTGTTCTGGTAAGTTTTGTAAGCTAAGAATGGTTTCTTACATTTTTAAACAATTTTAAAAAATCAAAAGAACATTTTGTGACATGTGAAAATTATATGAAATTCAAATTTCAGTGTCCATAAATAAAGTTTTATTGGAATACAGCCACACTCATTTCTTTACATATCATCTATGGCTGCTTTAAGGCTACAACAGCAAAGTGGAGTAGTTAGACAGAAGCCACATGACCCACAAGCCTAAATTATTTACTATCTGATCCTCTATGGAAATGTCGACCTCTGTTCTCAATTGTAAGTTTGATGTCACTATCCTACGTAGCTGCTCCTTCTCCCATAGCTGCAGACGCTTACTTTCTGCAGGGCTCAGGGACAGAGCTGAATAGTGAAAATCCTTCCTTAGCTCTCAGATCAACTGCCTTTATGATCAAGTTGAGTGCTAGAAGGGAAACTGGATATTCTGGACCCTGTTTAATTCTCCAGTCTTAAATATTTACCACTCCCTCTCTTCCCTCTACCAGCTAATTGCTAGCATATTGTTGAGTTCCTCAACCACATCATACCCTCTCTTGCTTTCAGATTTTAAAATATGGGCCATTCCTCTGATCATAAAACTTCCCCTCATTTTACTTCACTTCTATTTAAGCCTCAAGGGTCACTTCCAAAGTGCTTTTCCAAAGTGTTCCAACCCTGGATTGTAATTTTATGTTCCCTTACCTGTATATCTCTCCAGAGTATAAACCCTGGGAGGGCCAGTGCTATGTCTCTAGTCTTCCCCGTTCAACCCCACTGCCTAGAACAACACCTGGCACAGAGAAGATGCCTAGCAAAAACACAGTAAATGCTTAAATGAAGAACTGCTTTAGCATACTGAATGGATATATTGTTTTATACACTTAATCTTTTTGCTTACATAAAACGTAGTAATCAATTACTCCATATCTAAACAAAAAGAAACTGTTTTGAGTGGAAGACGTATTACAGTAAATGTTTGTCAGATCCAAAGTAGTATTCTCTAAGTGAGCAATCCATTAGAAAGTAACAGTATCAGGGCGCCTGGGTGGCTCAGTCAGTTAGGCATCTGACTCGGTTTCAGCTCAGGTCACGACTCACGGTTTCTGAGATCAAGCCCCGTGTAGGGCTCAGTGCTGACAATGCAGGGCCTGCTTGGAATTCTCTCTCCTGCTCTCTCTGCCCCTCCCTTGTTTGGGCTCATGTGCTCTCTTTCTCTCAAAATAAATCGACTTAAAAAAATTTTTTTAAAGAAAGTAACAGTATCAGAGCACACTAATTTATTTTCCCTGATACATATATAAACATAGTCCATTCAATAATCTGGGTATAGGTCCTGACAAGTTTTTCAAATTCTCCATCTTCAGACCTTCTGTAATTCTGTACATTCTCCATACTTTCATTAAGTCAGCAAGTCAGGTATTAAGCTCCAAAGTACAATAGGTACATTCATTATTTCTACCAACTCTAATATTTACCATTTTATGTTGCCATAAGATATATTTTAAATGGGCTAGAAATAAATATTTTATACAAATATAATGAGTGTTTGTATGCTAGAGGTTGACAAATATAGATTTGGAAGTCAGCTCTGGTATTAGGGATGTGTGATTGAACACGTTAGTTAACCTCTTCACTCTTGGTATCTTCAACTTTAAAATGGGAAAAAATAGTAGTGGTTAACTCATAGGATGTTGTAAGAATTAAATGAGATACTACAAATAAAACACTTAGCATTTAGTACATAGTTTGGCAAAAAATAATACCCATGAAGTGTTAGCTATTAAATTAATGTTAATACTATCATTTTACAGATCTTCTTTAATAATTATAACACTGGATGCTTATGCTTTAACTTTAATTTCCTTCTGCCAATGAAACAGCCCAACATCTGATAGATGTTTATCTTTAGGAAAGAAAGAAAAAAGGTACTGATATAGTAAGCATAGAAAATAAAAATTTTCAACTCTGTACCTTCGTTTAGGAATGTTACTCCCAGAAGAAATTTTATCAGATGCTTTGTAAGAATACATCTTCTCCAAATTACACTGGTTTTAAACACAGAAAGTTCCATTAAGAAAATTCAAAGTTTCAAAAACTTTTAAATATGAAAAGAATATGATACAAAAATCTCACAATTACAATTTCTCCTGTAAGTCACCAAATAAATCACCTGAACATAAACTGTTAAATTATCAACTTCTACGAAGCTACAGGCAGTTAATCCTAATCCTCTCAAATCTATAGAGAATATATGATCAAAATAATTACTTGAGACATAGCAGAGGCCAAAGTTACAAAATGATTCAGTTACATTCTGCATACTTTAATAAAACAAAAGCTTTACCAAAAAATTTAATTCAGCACATTTTCCTATTACTCTAATGTTCCAATTAGCTGAAGTCTGCTTGTGGGTATTTAATCTATAATAGTTATCTAAGATTCAAAACATAAAACAAGACTGTATATATGCATGTGTGTGTGTGAGTGTGTTTTGTATAGCTTTACTGAGAACATTTAGGAATCAGGCTTATTTTTTTTCTATCAGTTATATGTATCATAATGTGTAAAAAATTTCCAGACCAAATGAATTATAAAATAGGCTATAACAAAATCAAAATAGGGGTGCCTGGGTGTCTCAATGAGTTCAGCATTTGACTTCAGCTCAGGTCAGGATCTCACAGTTTGTGGGTTCAAGCCCCGCATCAGGGTCTGTGCTGACAGCTTGGAGCCTGGAGCCTGCCTCAGATTCTGTGTCTCCCTCTCTCTCTACCCCTCCCCTGCTTGTGGACTCTCTCTCTCTCTCTCTCTCTCTCTCTCTCTCTCTCAAAAATAAACATTTAAAAAATCAAAGTAAGTTACTTCTCAAATGTTATTAATCTGAGAAATTATATAGTGCATATTTTATTCTGTTCATTTTGCTACTCTTTTCAAAGTTTGTGCTTTGTTATATAAAGCATTTCATTCAATAAGGAAGGAAATAAACAAGAACCACCTCTTTAACAAACAAACCTTCCTCTCTGCAGTTAATTCAGTTGATTCTTGAGTATAGGAACACTGTTCCATGCCAAGTGATACAGTTTTAGAACTGAAAAATAATAATAAAATTAAGTTATCTCAAATGTCAAAGTGTAATTATCGAATTATCTAATATCATCATTCCTCCACTCTCAGAAAGGGAGATGAGATTCCATTACTGTTTCAGAACTGAGAATTTTTTAAAATAATTTTTTTTTAAAAACAAACTCTGGAAGGTGCTTCTTAAGCTCTTTAAAGCTCTTTAAAGTTTTTTAAGTTTAAAAGAAAAATTGACAATACACAATTATAAACAATTACAGTCAACAACACTGTATTATAAATTTCAAAGTTGCAAAGAGACTAGGTTGTTCTCAACACAGAAAGGAAATGATAATTATCTGACATGACAAAAGTGTTACTTAAGCTACTGTAGTAATCATATTGTAGTCTATAAACCTACTAAACCAACATGTTGTATATGTCAAACTTACACAATGTTATATGTAAATTATATCTCATTTTTTTTAAAAAAGGAAAAAACCAAATGATCAATAACATGTAAAGATACTAAAAAGAAGGCAAGAAGTACATTCCCTTCCCACTTTCTACCACAAGAAGGAAATATGATATATTGACTCTTCAACATTGATCTCCGCGCTGCTTCATTAATCAAGGGGAAGGCAGCTTTCTAAATACCTCAACTGCTTTCTATCAACCAAGGAAATGTTCCATGATTTCTCTCTCACCCACTGACTCCCACCCTCAAACTAGCTAAAAGAGGTATGCCAAAACAATCTTTACTCATTTTATCTTTGTGGCATCTGTAAATTGGTATAATTTACATGTTAACAACAATAAATCCAGAAGTTAAAAAAAACTGAAAAACAAACCTTGGTTGAGGAAACTCTGTTAAACACAATTCTTCATTGGGTTGAAGGATAAGTTTCTTAGGAAATTCTGTTTTGGCTTTATGAAGCCAATCTCTACCCTGTTGAATACAAGAAGAATTTCTTAATGCACAGTGAGGAAAACTAAATCAAACAGGTAGACTTCTACATTGTTTACCTTTTTTGTAAGAGCACAAATCCTTACAAATTTGGCAGACCCAGGAATTTCTATCAAGAATCCCTCAGTCATGAGCTGACGGGACAAAGCCTTCCACCAACTCTGTGTGTGATCCTTGCCAGTGCCAAATAAATCATGTCTGCGATGCTGATCTGTAAGACGCTGGGAATTCTGAAAATAGGAATAAAATAAGTATCTAAAAATGCTTTACTGAGTTAAACAGGATAAGTAAAACAACTGTCTATTCATTTTTGGGGTTTAACACCAAATTTCAGCTTTAAAAACTTATAAAATTTTATGCCCATCCTGCTTGTTCTGAATACTTAAGTCATAAATAAATACATAATCAAAATAAGAGTTGCTTTTTTGTCTGAAATAATGACAGGTAACTCTGCATATCATTTACATGCATTTTCTAGTGCATAGGCTTTGGATATGTTTGGAATATTTAACCTAGGCTATTTAGGCCTTTTATAAACATACATTGTCTGGAAACAGTAATCATCATCTGCAGCACGAGACTAGGAGCCTGGGTGTTAGGAGGCAGTGTGACCCAATAGCTAGTAATCAGTGAGTGCACCAAAACTCACTTTCTACTGCATGGCTATATTTGTGGTGCTTTTGTTCAAGACGTACTGCAAAGTTTCCTTAATCATTTCTGATTTAGCTGCTTGACTGAGATACCCCAGAAAAACCAAGTGCAGGCTACACAGTTGCTATTTTTGAGAGATTTTTCCCCCCTAAGAGAAGATTCCAAACTGAAGACTCTTCATAAACTAGTTGGGGAAGCTAGTCCATCACATGCAATTCTCCTGTCATCTAATGGAAATGACTCTTCCCACCTTCCCCCCGATAAAGTACTTTTCCATTCACTCTGCCCTTTTCCTACCTCCTTCACTTACCCTACACATTTAAGTACCACCGTTAATTGTCCATAGTGTTACATGGACAGAGTGCTTTACGGAAAGTTGCTGTCTAACGTATTTGTGGTGAATAGGGCAGATGGTAGTTCAAGGGTCATTCTAACCATCCACTGTGACTTCTTTTACTGCAGAATCTGGAAAGTTACAAATACTGTTTCTCAAAATCCCTTTCAGCTAGAGTTCTGTCTATGATTTGAGTTCCACTAATCAGAGGCATTTTTCCATGACATCTATAAGCAGGAAGTTGAGGTAAGGATACTCTTGCGCTATTTTTGCAGGTATGCAGGATCGTGGAGGTGTTTGGTTTTTATGAGGAAGTGTTAGTGCAGAACCCCGCATACAACTGCTGGCTTCCAGAGTATCAAGAGGCATCCATTTTTTTGGATACAGATTATAGCGAGTGCAGAGTGGTCACCAGAGCAGGCACAAGTGGAACCTCCCTGATTGTTACAGCTCCCTTTTCGGTCCACTTTGGGGTCCGGTGCTGTAGCGGTGGCAGGCCAAGCTGACAGATAGCTTCTTGTAACAGCAGACGCAGCAGCTCTTAGGATCGACCATACAGTACAATCTTATCAACAATACCATAAGCTATTAAATGCCCAGTAGTAAATACTTTTCCTTTTAAATTACTCAGAGTGATCATAAGCTAATATAAATTCTGTATTTTAGGTTATACTTATGTTTCAAAAATATTCATCCCTTGAATATGTCAAGAGGTTACTATATTCTAAAAATTTTAATATAAAATAGACTAAAATTTTAGAAACAGGCACAGCCTGTCATTCAACATTTTTACATTTCACCTATACTCCATGAAGGTTTAACAACCAATGCATTTAAAAACGCAGGGATCAAAATCAAAACAATTTATAGAATGGAATTCCAGCAGACATAACTCAAACACTATAAAGTCTCTGTATTACGAACATACTGGTTTTATTCAACCGATAAGAATGTTATAGCTACCAGTTTATCATTCTGGAATGTTAAACACGTAAATATAAGTGAAAGAGCCTAAACAGAGCTGATCCCTCAACAGAGGAAATCTAGGCTGCAATCAGATTAAACTGGAATGAATTCTGATCAGAGATACAGCAGTGCCTAGATACTGAGCTTAACACATAGGCTTCTGACAGGCTTAGTTAACAGAGTCTGTAACAAGCATTCTAATTATTTTAAAAATAAAAATAGATATAGAAGTCTTTTTATTAAAATAGCTAAGTAGGGGTGCCTGGGTGGCTCAGTCGGTTAAGCATCTGACTTCAGCTCTGGTCATGATCTCACAGTTTGTGGGTTCGAGCCCCACATCAGGCTCTGTGCTGATGGCTCAGCCTGTTTCAGATTCTGTGTCTCCCTCTCTCTCTGCCCCTTCCACACTCATTCTCTGCCTCTCAAAACTGAATAAATGCTAAAAAAAAAAATTAAAAAAATAGCTAAGTAATGAGCTTTAATACCATGATGGTTACATTTACCAAAAGTTTACTGGAACAAGATTTAGAGAAACAGAAACACCCAGGTACAACATGGTACCGTTTTTCTTGTTAACAATCCCTACCTATACCAACCGACCTTGAGTTGACTTGAACATAATGTTTAAAATCAAACATCACAGACTTTCAGAGCTAAAAAGAACACTGGAGCTCTTTTATCTACTTGGTTATTTTTAAACTCATGTTGCAAACAAATAATCAGAGGCTCAAAGATGTTAAGTGGAAGCCTAAGGTCCTAAAACTAGGAGTAGAATTCAGACCTCAAGAGTACTAGTTCTAATCTTTTATTACTAGATCATGCATGCGCGCACACACACAAATATATATACACAACACATATATGTACATATACATACATATACATTGACTGTAGTCACTACAGCAAGACTATCTGATTCACATCACAGCTCTGGCACTTACTACCTTCTTGACTTTGGGCAAGCTATTCAACTTACCTGTGCTTCTATTTCCTCAGCTGCTATAGAAGTAGTAACAATAGCTTCTATCTCCTGGGGATGTAGTGAAGATTGAGTAACCAAGACAGAGCCTGGCTCAGTAACATTAACTGTCTTTTTATTAGTTAACAGCTGATCCTGTAACTCAACCTGAATTTCTTAATCTAAAAGAAAAACTATGACTTAGTACCTAGTCAGTTTTCCCTGTAACACCTGTAATGGCACTCTGTGCCAGGGGGTTATACTTACAGGAGATTCTACGCTTGCAAACTTGTAACACCAAAGGTATTAAACTGCCTAACCAATACTTATTAGCAATCTCAACACAAAAATTATTCCTCTAGCCTTTCCTTTCATAAGAAAGAAAGAAAAAAAAATTAGCCTGAGGGCAATGAACACATTTAATGGTACGAAACAATGAAATACTTTTCTAATCAGCGGGAGTAATTGTCCTTCCCCTCATGACCAATAGTCATCATGAATAGTGTGTACCGTTGAATAAATTTATATCGTCTTGTGTCCATGGCAATCCTTATGCCCAGAATGCTGCTATAGAGACTACTGGATTTGGGCACGGATTTTAAGGAAGGCATATTTCACACACATCCCTTACAAATTGCATTCATTCTAATATCTCCAGATTATTCAACCCAAAAATAAAAGTGTAAAACTGCCTGTGAACCATATAATAAATAGAAAAGGCACTAAACAGTAGTCAGGAAAGCTGCTTGCTCATCCTGATTCTGCAACAAGGTAACAGAATGATCAGGGCAGGTCCTCTAACTTTCCGGGATTCAGTACCAATTACTGTAAAATAAGGGCCTGCAGAGGGTTAAACAGTCTTTTTGCTCTAGGAATCTACAGTTCTATAAGACACACTCAAAGACGGAAATCATCTCACTCTTTTCTTTTAAAAATTAGGTTAGGAAAATAAGGAACACCAAAATGGCATATCAAGGAATGTGGAAACCTACTAATTCATGGATAAGAGTTCGGATGAAGTGAGCAGACTGGATGGGACACACGAGCCAAAGTATCACTTTCTGATAAAAGCAAAATCTTTGAACCTCTATCTGATAGAGAAAACAAATGCACCTGCCACTTCTCTGAAGTAACTTCTTTAAAAATCACAACTGTTTTGTGTGGTCATTTTTCTGGCAGGAATGTCACATTCTCCTCCACCTTTCTTCCTTCATTTCATCTCTTGAATGCTAAAATCTACTGTATCTCTCACAAAAAAAAAAAGAAGCTCCAGTGATACTGGTAGAATCACAAAGATTTCTCTCTAATTTCCCAGGTATTAACAGGCACTCTCTCAACGACTTAGATCTACTTGTATGTCCTTTATCTCTTTCAGCACTACACTATACTTTAATATCTATCTATCTATCTATCTATCTATCTATCTACCTACCTATTGTTAACATCTTCCATAATAGATGATGAATTTCATAAAAATTCAGCTTTGGATTCCCCACAAAACACAGTACCTTACACACACACACACACACACACACACACACACACACACACACACACACACACACACACACACACGATGTTTAATCACTAGTGGGGAAAAATAGGTATAAGCTCTAACTTAAAATTTAAACCTCCAGGGGCGCCTGGGTGGCTTAGTCGGTTAAGCGTCCGACTTTCACTCAGGTCATGATCTCGCGGTTCGTGGGTTCGAGCCCCGTGTCGGGCTCTGTGCTGACTGCCAGCTCGGAGCCTGGAGCCTGTTTCAGTCTGTGACTCCCTCTCTCTCTGGCCCTCCCCTGCTCACGCTGTCTCTCTCTCTCCCTCCTAGAAATACATAAAAACATTTAAAAAAATTAAAAAAATTAAAAAAATAAAAAAAATAAAATTTAAACCTCCATGTTCTTAAAGTACAAACAAAACCAGCCAAGTTTCTGTTTACATTTTCACTTTGTTTCTTTTACCTCTTTCCCAATTCCTACAAGCCAAAGAAGCTCAGAACTGCCACTCCAGGGTTTAACAAAGTCAATCCCAGAGCTGTTCAAAGTGCGAAATAAAATCAAAGGATTAAAAAAAATATATCTCTAGGATGATATTTCAATCAAACAAAATAGCTTAGCCAGAAAGTTAAATGGATAACCCTCTTATGTATGAAAAATTTTAAACTATAAAGGGTGATTAAAACTACCAATAGTTTTCTAATGGCTGCCTATAGTCAAAGCATTTTTTTTACGTGTTACCTAACTCTGGAGTCATGACAAGGTTCGGCACTTTGATAATGTGACTAGAAATGCGGTTTCACTTAACATCTTGGTTATTAAAATTAAGGATTGTGTTTCTGTTTTCTATAAAGTCGTGGTAATTGCTTATCTTACCACTTATTTATACAAGGTGTTTAAAATATTTATATGGTGAGATGTTTAGACAGCTAAAACAAAGTTCCTTAGGCAACATTTCTACTATTTAATCTCTAATGAAAACTTTATTTAAAAAACAATTTTTAATCCATTCATCCATTGATTGACACTTAGGCTCTTTCCATGCTTTAGCTATTGTTGAGAGTGCTGCTATGAACATTGGGGTACATGTGCTCCTATGCATCAGCATTTCTGTATCCCCTGGGCTTACAAAAACTGAGGACTGATGGATGTTGGGGGGGAGGAGGGATGGGCATGGAGGAGGACACTTGTGGGGATGAGCACTGGGTGTTATGTGGAAACTAATTTGACAATAAACTATTCGTAAAAATATTTTTAAAAAAATTTTAGGGGCACCTGGGTGATATAGTCAGTTAAGCGTCTAACTTGGTTCATTCATGATCCCATGTACATGGGTTTGAACCCTGCGTTGGGCTCTTTACTGACAGTTCAGAGCCTGGAGCCTGCTTTGGATTCTGTGTCTCCCTCTCCCTCTGCCCCTCCCACGCTCTCTCTTTCTCAAAAATAAACATGAAAAAAAGTTTTTTTTTTTAAAACAAACAAAACTTTAAACTCCATTCACAAATGCCTGGATGGCTGCATAACTATTTATACATTTAGAAATATTCTGTGTAAGAAAGGAGAATCATATGCTGCTTAAATCATATCTGTTATATATATAAATATCTCTTTAAAACTCCAAGAGTTTTCAGTTTAAGATATTTATCATCTTACAGACCAAAATTATCTACAAAGATATCAATTTTTTATAAAGTTAGGGTGGACAATTTGCCAAATTCCTAAAGGAATTACAATTATAATTTAAAAAAATAATATCCCAGTAGATAGCAAGATCACTGAAATGGAAGAGGAAAAAAATTGCCTTATTTTCCTTGTAGTTAAGGTCTACAAATTTTTGTTAAGTGGTACTTTTTGAAAACTTTTACACCTTTACCTAGCAAGGGTAGTATAAAATTTCACAAAGAACAAACTTCTTAATTTGAAGACTCCCAGAAGAGACTGTCAGTATAAGAGTCTGACTTGGTTTTCAAATAATAGGTGAAATCCGATCCCTCTTGTGGCCAGTTCAAGTTTGTGTAGGAGCCCATGTACACTTATTTGTTGATACTGGATACTGCTGGATCTTACCAAATTAAAACAAGGGTAATTTTTATAAATTACACATTCAACTGGGATACACAGGTTTTGAAGATGACAGAGACAGAAGAAACTTTCATGGATCGCAATTAATCTAACCCTTGCAACTTTAAGTTTTTAATAAAAAAGACAGTAGAAAAAAAATAGTAGCACTCCTAGCAGCTAACTTAACTTGGAACACTAATTAATTAACTGTAGTAACACTATGAAATTTCTAATCAAACTGGTGATTTAATAACAAAATCAGAGTGAGATAGGGGAACAAATTTTAAATTCCATTCAAAATCTAAAAACATCACTACCTGAAAAGTGAACATATTTTCAGTATTTCATTAAAAATATTTCACAACTAACTTAACATGTCTCTTTCTAAACAAAAAAAAGTCAGACAATACTTACATGAAGCATTTGAGTATTTAACAAATAAATGCTTACCTAAATTATTTTTTAAGTTCTATATACAAAGTGAGAACATTAGTCTCTACTTTTAAGTATATTTTTAATAAATATACATATTTGTGAAGGATTCTATCTCCCACTTTTGGTTTATTCAACTAATATTAACACCTAATACTTAGCTTTGCTTTGCAGTCTTCTAAATCAGGAATAAAATCGTATAAACCAAAGGACTACAGACTGTAACGGTCACGACTTACTTTTATTGTACTTGAAATTGTTAGAATAATTCTGGCACACTAATTGCTAAAAAATAACAAAAGAAGCTGAACTATCACTATTTATTCACTGGTAAAGCCAAAATCAAAACAAAACAAAAACTTTGGAATTTTAAATATCTGTGATACAAAACAGAAGAAAAAATACACTGCCAAATATTGTTACTGAACTTAGACATTTACAAAAAAGGCACTAAAATTAAAGTTTTGCTCAAAGAATTTACTACTTTCCAGGGCACAAAAGAGACAATTTTGTTCTACTTGTGTCTTGATACAATGAAAGTTAACTTTTCTTAATTATCCTAAGAAAGACCAGGGTAGGGATTCATCCAACTAAATTTAATAAGCTAATGCAGGGGTGCCTGGGTGGCTCAGTTGCTTAAGTGTCATACTTCGGCTCAGGTCATGATCTCACAGTTCGTGGGTTCGAGCCCCGTGTCAGGCTCTGTGTTAACAGCTAGCTCAGAGCCTGGAGCCTGTTTCAGATTCTGTATCTCTCTCTCTCTCTCTCATTCTCTCTCTCTCTCTCTCTCTCTCTCTCTCTGACCCTCCCCTGCTTGCACTGTCTCTCTCTGACTCTCAAAAATAAAAAACATTAAAAAAATTTACAAAAAAAAAAAGGTAATGCAATGCTCCTAGAAGGAGGTGCATAGCTGTACATCAACCTGAAATATGAAAATGGCAGTAGGTGTTATAACACACAGGTTTTGTCAAAAGTAATGAACGCAGTGCTTAACTAGAACTTAATATGGCTAAGTTTCTAGTAACTCATCCAAGGCCAAAGTTACAATCCTAATACAGCAAACCTCTAAAAGTATCACAGGAGTGCAAGAAGAACAAGAAGGTGATTCAGAGAGTTACTTACAGATCCTCGGAGAAATAAAATTGGAAGCCCAATTCCAAACTTTTCTCCTAAGATGTTCACAGCAGATAATAGCTGGAATGCCTGTGGACCAAAGTCCTGTGGCGTATCATCTGAGTCATCAATGGAAAAGCAATGATCCAATCTAAATAATAATATGATAGAAAGTTTAGCTAAGGCATGTACCTTTAGAAATAAAAAGATTTAGTGTTAATTATTAGCCAAGTAAAAAAAAAAAATCTCAAATACGCCAACTGCATCATAAGTTACAAATAAAGTTCATTACAGCCAAGACCATGTGAAGTATGTAAAACGTGAAATATAAACCACAATATAGCTCTATGTATTATGTTGATGGTTCTAGGTTCACGGCGGGTACCTCAGACCATAAACAGAAGAGGAAGGAGTTCAAGCAAGGAGAGTGCAGAATTACAGCTCGAAGATCCACTTGACTGAATATATACATATTGGATTTTTGGGTTAAGTTGTGATGGAAGAAAAAGTCTGTTGCAAAAAAAAAATAAGTAACTTAAAAACCAAATCTCCTATGCAATAAGTTATTAGTTTAAACTCTGATGCCTGCGCCATATGACATGAAGATAAACTGCATCTCATTTGAGTCCACTTAGAAGCTACATTCCTAAGCCTTCCTTCAGGTAGGTTTGGAATTATCATTAATACAAATGAGAATTCTTTAAAGCCGATTGAGAACAAAAGGACTCCTTAGAGAAAATTAACTAACACAGTTCAACTACCTAATTCAATAGGTTTCTTTATAACAAACAGCTTTGAAATGGCAATAAGAATATATTCAATATTCCAGATATAATAATAATATGCTGGGGAGGGGAGAGACTCTGCTTAGCTTTATCCTTCTATTCTAGTTTTCTTTAGTAGGATAATTAAGTCATTAATTCTCTTTTCTAATATGAATATTTAAAGCTATCTGAATCTCACACAGTACAACCTATACTGGATCTTAGAAGTTTTCAAGTATATTATTGTAAATATCACTAAAGTTCTAAAAATGTGTTAATAATTTTCAGTCTGATTCTTTCTTTGATTTGTGAGTAATTCAAAAGTATTATTTTTAATTTCCAAAGGAATGAGAATTTCTTTGTTTATCCTCTTATTTCCTTTCATTCAAATGCATTGTGATCAGAAAAAGTGGTATGTTCAGGGCGCCTGGGTGGCTCAGTCAGTTAAGCGTCCAACTTTGGCTCCGGTTGCAATCTCACAGTTCCTGGATTCAAGCCCGCGGCAGGCTCTGTGCCGACAGCTCAGACCCTGTAGCCAGCTTCATATTCTATGTCTCTCTCTCTCTCTGCCCTGCTTGCGCTCTGTCTCTCTGCCTCTTTCAAAAATAAATTAACATTAAAAAATTTTAAGAAAAGTGGTATGTTCAATACCATTACACTGAGAACTTTTGAGACAACACTATAGTCTAGTACCAGGGCTAGATAACTTTTATAAAGGGCCACATAGTAAACAGTTTAGGTTTTGTGGACCAAATGGTCTCTGGGTCATTCAACTCTGCAAAACCAGCCATAGACAATATGTAAACAAAAGGGTATGCTGTGTTCCCAGAAAGCACATCCACACAAACAGGCAGCAAAGTGGATTTGTTTGCCACGTCCTGCTCTAATACAGTGTAAGATTTTTATCAATCTTCCATGTATGAGAAGTGTAGTCTCTAATTCTGTGCTTTCAAGCCAGTGTGCTGTAGTTGGATTGTTAAATTTGCTGTCCAGTTAATCTCGGGTCTGAACGGAACCTTCACTCAAGTAGTGCACAGCCTATTGTGCTATACAGGTATTATCATCAGATTTGTGGATCATGAGGTGAAAATGTTTGAGATGCATTGTTCTAATTGCTTAGTACGAAGCTCTAAATGCCAAGTGTGTGATAAATCATTGTTACTCTGTTGACCACATGTTCTATAGCTTACTCATTTTAGGATTGCTTAACTCAAACATTTAGGCATCTCAAACATTGCTTAACCAATCCTAAAATGAGTACCAATAACTAAAATAACTAAATAACTACCAATAACTAAAAACTATATCAAATTCTTCTGCTTTAATGGTGGATCTGTTGGCTTTTCCAGCTGTTCTGTCAATTTGTGCTTCTATATTTGTAGGGTTTGGGTTTGTTTTTTTTTTATATTTTTTTAAATGTTTACTTATCATTGAGATAATAGAAAGAGACAGAGCATGACCATGGGAAGGGCAGGGGGGGTGGGAAACACAGAATCCAAAGCAGGCTCCAGGCTCTGAGCTGTCAGCACAGAGCCTGACTCGGGGCTCAATCTCACAAACCGTGAGATCACAGCCTGAGCCAAAGTCAGATGCTCAACCAACTGAGCCACCCAGCTGTCCCCAGGTTTTTTTTTTTAAGGTGCATAGAATAATTCTGTCCTGTTGGTGAAGTAACTTTTTGTCATTGCACAGAGATCATCTCCATCTCCAAAAGTTATTTTTTTGTCTAATAGTAACACAGGTACCACACCTAGGTACGGCTAACTCAACGAGGTATACCATTTGTTTTCATTTTATTTTTTCAATTAATACACAATTGACTGTATGTCTGAACATGTCTAAAGTTCTACAAATTTTTATTTATATTTTTTATTTTTATTTTTTAGCATTTATTTGCTCTTGAGAACAGAGAGAGACAGAGCATGAGCATGGGAGGGGCAGAGAGACGGGGAGACACAGAATCCAAAGCAGGCTCCAGGCACTGAGCTGTCAGCACAGAGCCCGATGCAAGGACTCAAACCCACGAGCGCGGTGAGATCATGACCTGAGCCAAAGTTGGACGCTCAACCGAATGAGCCACCCAGGTGCCCCAAAGTTCTACAACTTTAAACACATCTGTTGATTCATATGCAGAGGTTCACCTAACTACCACAATCAGCCACCATCACAATCCAGACCCACAACAACTCCATCAGTGCAGAGTCCCTTGTGCTAGGTAAGCCCTTCGTAATCCTACCCTCTACCTTCCTCTATCCACTGGCAGCCACTGACATTTTCTTCATCCCTATGCTATACTCTTACTTTTGAGAGAAAATCATAGAAATGGGCTCATACTGTAAAACTAGCATCTTTTTCTTCTTTTAAATGTTTGGGAGAATTTTCCATTTAAACCATTTGGGTGAGGGAATTCTATTTCCAGAGGTTTTTAACAAAGACCTAATTTCTTTAACAGTAACTGCTCAGATTATCTATTCCATTGTGGGTGAATTTGTTTGTTTGAGGCTATCAGGGAATGGGGTTCATTTCCTCTTAATTGCTGAATCTATGCACACTGAGTTATTCATATTGTTTCCTTATTATCATTTTAATGTCTGTTGGGCCGGTAGTAAAATTTTTCTTTCATTCCTAAAATGAATAATCTGTGTCTCCTCTTTTTTTTTCTTGTTAGAAGTTTCTATCAATTTTATTGACTCTTGCAAAGAACGTGATTTGGAGTCCTTTGGTTTTCAGTTTTCTATTTCATTTATGCTCTTATCTTCATTATTTCCTTCCTTCTGCTTCCTTTTCATTTACTTTGCTCTTATTTGCTTCCTGAGCTGGAAGCTTAATTACAGATTTGAAACTTTTCCTCTATTGTAAGTATTTAATGCTCTAAATCTCCCTCTCATTACTGCTTTAGCTGTATCACATACATTTTGTATTTTGATTTCATTCAATTCAAAATATTTTCCAGTTTACCTTGAGACTTCCTCTTTGACTCATGGATTACTTAGCAGCTATTTAACCTATAAGTGTTTGGAGACTTTTCTAATATTTTTCTGTTACTGATTTCCAGTTTAATTCCATTACAGTCAGAAAACACACTCCATCTGAACAGAATTCTTTTAAATTTTATTAAGGCTTGTTTTATGATCTGGAATATAATCTATATTTGTGAACATTCCATCTATACCTGGGAAGAATGTTTATTCCATTGTTGTTGGGTGGAGTGTTCTTAGATCTAGTTTGGTGATAGCCCTGTTCATTTCTTCTACCTTATATTTTCTGTCTACTGGTTCTATTCATTACTGAGAGAAGATGCTGAAGTTGACAACTGTAATTATGGATTTCTGTATTTCTCCTTTTAATTGTCAGTTCTTTTGTTAACTATATACACATTTAGAATTATGTATTCTTGGATATGATGGTTGCCTTTATGTGTCAATGTGGCCCAGCTATTTGATTAAACACTAATCTAGATATTGTTACAAAGGTACTTTACAGGTAGGATTAACACTTAACAATCAGTTGGTTTTAGGTAAAAGAGGACTACCCTTGATAATGTGAGTCTCATCTGATTAGATGCAGGCCTTAAAGAATAAAGACAGGTTTGCTGGACAACAAGGAATTGTGACTCAAAACTGTGCACACAGAAATCCTGCCTGACTTCCCAGCCTGCCAGCTTGCCTCACATATTTCAGACTTGCCAATCCCCACAGTTGCCTCAGCCAATTCCTTAAAACCACTGTGTGTGTCTGTGCATATGTGTGTCTGTGCATATACATATGTGTGTGTCTTTCTGTGGAGAACTAGAATTCATTGGTAAATAACACTTCTATCATCATGTAATGTCCTTCTTTAACCCTTGTAATATTCTTTTTCCAAAGTCTCCACTATCTAATGTTAAAATAACAACTCCAGCTATCTTCTGATTAGTCTCCATGGTATACAATCGTTATCCTTTTTTTTTTTAACATACCTATATAATTCTACTTGTGGTGAATTTCTTATGGACAGCATATAGTTGGACCATATTTTTGTTCTTTTTTTAAGTTTCTTTATTTTGCAAGGTTTATTTATTTTGAAAGAGAGTGTGCACACACAAGTGGGGTAGGGACAGAGAAAGAGGAAGGAAGAGAATCCCAAGCAGGCTCCACATTCTCAGCATGGAGCCTGACATGGGGCTCAATCCCATGAACTGTGAAATCAAAACCTGAGCCAAAATCAAGAGTTGGACACTTAACCACCTGAGCCACCCAGTAGCCCCATATTTATTTTTAAGTAACCTCTACATCGAATGTGGGCTCCAACTCATGACCCCAAGATCAAGAGTCACATGCCCTTCCAATTGGGCCAGCCCAGACCCCCTAGTTGTGTCATATTTTTAAATCAATTCTAACAATATCTACCATTAAATAGTAATTTTGGACCATTTACATTTAATACAATTATTGATATATTTAGATTTAGACCCACCATTTTATTGATTTATCTATTTGTAAAGCAAAATAATAGTGTTTCCTTTGTCTTCTATTTAAATAAAAATATTTTGTTTTTTTAAAACTATACTATATATCATTCAACAAAAACTCAATTAAAAATTATTTGAAAAGAAAGAAAAACAAAGACTTTTAGAAAGTCTATGTACAAGAAAAAATCTTTACCTGGACCTGCAATTATCACAGCATTTTTCAGTTTCCATAATACCCGTGGAGGCCTTTCGTAGTTGTTTGTCTTCAAAATGAGACAAGATGATTCTACCCAAGAGAAAATTTAAAATTAAATAAAAGAACAAAACCATATATGTTAAAATCATTGCTGAAAATAATGAAGTGAAATCATTACTAATTGATTCACCTGGGATC
This sequence comes from Proteles cristata cristata, assembly GCA_017311185.1. NCBI lineage: Eukaryota > Metazoa > Chordata > Mammalia > Carnivora > Hyaenidae > Proteles > Proteles cristata. Next base: position 738,809 of record JAESUZ010003859.1, on the reverse strand, counting down.
TCATTATCTGGCTTCAGTTTACTGAAGCACAAAGAAACTTGCCTTAAAAACCAGCACATATGTAACATCAACAAAATATTACTTCTAAATACTTCTAATTATTTTGCAAAACTTTTTCTGAAAGGAGCACCATTCATAAATCTGTTATTAATTAGTATAAGATAAATAATACATACTGTCGCCTACATCTTCTGGAAAGAAGATAGTTTTCCATCTTTGCCACCATCTTTAGTTTGTATAATCGAAACTTTTCATTGGGTATCTGACTAAGGAGGTTCCTGTCAATTACAAATATTACAAGTTAATATATAAAATTGCATCGGCAATTTTCTTCTAAATTTATTATTGGTTACTTTTCATAACCTATAACACCCACACCTCCATCAAGATTAAAAAAAAAACTTTCTATCATCCCAGAAAGTTACTATATCCCTTGCCAGTCAATGCCCAGAGAGGAAGCAAGCATTTTTCTGACTTTAATGAAAATTACTTTTAAAAGATTTCTATGCCTATGTCCAAGCATCAATTTTTTAGCTGCCTTTGAAAAAAAAACCTAACGTTTTTCATTTTGATTTATATACTACATGCTTTTTTACAATTGTGTTCACAATTTACAGTTGTGTTTCTAGTAGCAATTTTTCTATATAGGAGATTTTCCATTTTCCCAGTAAAAAGTTATTGTTTATTTTTATTTATTTTATATGAGAAACTAAAAACATCTATGTTAGCAATACTGAAAGAGGCTCATGATCCAAATATGAGCCTTCATCCCTATTTATTCTTAAGAGGACTTCCCATCCCCTTAAAACTATCTCTGTGACACCAATAAAACATGAGAATTAGGTCCCTCTTTCAAACAATTATAACTGATCTTTTCCATAATACTGAACTTACTTAAAATTATTAGAAGTGCTAAAGACATGTCTTTTTTTTTAACGTTTGTTTTTGACAGAGATAGAGAGTGCGCGGGGGAGTGCAGAGTGAGAAGGGGACAAGCAGGCTTCATGCTGACAGCCAAGAGCCTGATCAGGGCTCAAGCTCACAAAACGACCTGAGCTGAAGTTGGACTTCAACTGACTGAGCCACCCAGTGGCCCCAAGACAAGTTTGTTTTTAAAAAGTTAATGCTGCTATAACTCATCCTGACTTTATTAATTCTGGTCTTCTTTGAAGAAACTCCATGAATATCAGATATCAGAAGATGACAATCTCCCTTTGCAGGTCTTTCCAAGAATTCTTTCAAGACTAAACAGAAGTAGGCATGCCTGGGTGGCTCAGTCAGTTAAGCGTCCGACTTCGGCTCAGGTCATGGTCTCACGCTTTGTGAGTTTAACTCCCACGTCAGGCTCTGTGCTAACAGCTCAGAGTCTGGGGCCTACTTTGGATTCTGTACCTCCCTCTCTCTCTCGGCCCCCCCTCTCCCCCCCCGCTCACGCTGTCTCTCTCTCTCTGAAATAAATTAAAAAAAAATTTTTTTTAATTAAAAAAAAGAATAAACAAAAGTAAAAAAAAATAATAAACAAGTCTGAATTGAATACATTTCAGATATTTCAAAAGAAAACAATACTTACATATAAGATCTAACTGCTAATCCTGATCCTCATCAAAATGGACCTAGGTAATATTTTCACTATTCAACCTTCTGAAGGATAAAAACATCTCTGTACAATTCTCAAAGATTATACCAACAGGGAATCTGGTTAAGTGAGTTCTGTAAAGTCTGGACACCCAAATGATTTCTTTCTTTTTTTTTTTTTCTAATTTTTTTTTAATGTTTTATTTATTTCTAGGGGAGAGAGAGAGACAGCGTGAGCAGGGGAGGGTCAGAGAGAGAGGGAGTCACAGACTCTGAAACAGACTCCAAGCTCTGAGCTGGCAGTCAGCACAGAGCCCGATGCAGGGCTCGAACCCACGAACCGCGAGATCATGACCCAAGCGAAAGTCGGACGATTAACCGACTAAGCCACCCAGGCGCCCCTGGACACCCAAATGATTTCTTATTCAAAAACATTTTTATGATCTGACACCACTAACCACCATGACATTCCACATTAATTTACCTAAAAATCTCTTCCAACTGTTTAAAAAAAAATTTTTTTTAATGTTTATTTATTTTTGAGAGAGAGACAAAGTGTGAGCAGGGTAGGGTCAGAGAGAGAGGGAGACACAGAATCCAAAGCAGGTTCCAGGCTCTGAGCTGTAAGCACAGAGCCTGATGCCGGGCTCAGACCCATGAACTATGAGATCATGACCTCATAAGGCGGCCACTTAACTGACTGAGCCACCCAGGCACCCCTCTTCAACTATTAACTCTAGTTCTTACTAATCTCATTCTTCCTAGCTTATGGGCTAAAATTACAAGTGACCATTGAAAAACATGAATTTAAACTGCATGGGTCCACTTACATGTGAATTTTAAAATAAATACAGTATGGTATTGTAAATGTATTTTCTCTTATGATTTTTTTTTAAATAACATTTTCTTTTCCCTAGCTTACTTATGGTAAGAGTATAGTATATGATCAATTTAACACTCAAAATAAGTACTAATCAACTTTATGTTATCCCTAAGGCTTCTGGTCAACAAGTAGGCTACTGGGAGAGTCAAAAGTTATATGCAGATTTTCAACTGCATGGGGAGTGGGTAGCCTTAACCCTCATGTTGTTCAAGGATCAATTGTAGATCCTTTTTCGCTTTGTTTAGCTCACTTCCTTCTCCTCAGAAAGAACAAAGAAAACAATGCCAATACTCTTTCTAAAAAAAAATTTTTTTTAATGTTTGTTTATTTTTGAGAGAGAGAGACAAAGCATGACCAGGGGGAGGGTCAGAGAGAGAGGGAGACACAGAGTCCATAGCAGGCTCCAAGCTCGAAGCTGTCAGCACAAAGCCCAACACGGGGCTCGAACCCATGAACTGTGAGATCATGACCTGAGCCAAAGTCGGATGCTTAACTGACTGAGCCACCCAGGCGCTCCAACATTGCCCAAACTCTTAAGTACTGTAGCCTCCCTTGTATTTGGTTCATCATCAGTGTCAGTAACAAATCTAAAAATATAAAATTATAAGCCTCTAAAACCAAATTCAGTTAATAGTTATTCTTCTTGTGGAACTATTAAAATAAAGTATAATATTCCACATAATAAAAGTAAGTTGAAAACAGAAAAATTCTAAAAGCAATACCATAAATAGAAATCAGATGGAACTAGTTGGGAAGATCTATTAAACTGAGATTAAACTTTATGAATTACAGTAACCTTTTCAGTGAGAATCAGCAACTGCATTTATTCTCAAACTTTGTTTTTTCTAAAGAAGAGGTTTAGAAAGGATGATACAGGGATGACACAGATCTGTCCTAAATCCTATAGCTTTATTTCCCACAGGATGGCTGCAAAGAGCAACCTGTCTACACTCAAGATTCAAGTATGGGCTTTCTGGCACTGTTACTGATTTGTAATCATTGTTACTTCCTGTGAAATCTTAATGAGATAACCATTTAAAATATCGTTTGAGACTCGGAAAAACAGGAACTATATCTACTAATGAACTTGGAAAGTCATAAGAGAAAATTCAGCCTGTTAAGTCTTCAGAGCCTTTTATCACAATGTACAAATAAATTAGAATTGGTAGGAATCAGCATATGCTTGATACAATCCCAAATTTAATAGTATCATGTAGAGCTATGCTCTATCCCGATTATTTTAGTTTATGAAAAGGTTTACATAGACAACAGTCAAAAGAAAAATAATAATTGTTCTGTTTAAGGGGATGGTTTTATTGACTATGTTAAGAAACAAAAGCTACCACTACTCTTAAAAGGATGAGCTTAAAATTTATACCAAACATGTTTACCTAATGAGTCCCTATTCTTTCAGATCTCAACTTACCCTATCACCTTTTGAAAGAAGGCTTATCCAACCTTTTTAACTTGGTAAATACACACCTTATTATACACTCACGACTTGATGTAACTTTCCTTCCTTGCACTTAACACAGCTGCAATTTTATACAGATTTACATGATATCTTTAAAAAAAATTTTTTAACAGTTATTCATTGTTTGAGAGACAAAGAGAACAGAGTCTGAGCGGGGGAGAGATAGCAAGAGGGGGAGACAGAATCCTAAGCAGGGTCCAGGATCTGAGCTGTAAGTACAGAGCCTCACGCTGGGCTCAAACTCACTGACCATGAGATCATGACCTGAGATGAAGTCGGACGCCTAACTGACTGAGCCACCCAGGCACCCCGAGCATGATCTCTTTTTAAAAATCTTCTGATTATTGAAATTTTCACAAACACACAGAGAACAGAAAATGAACGCTACATATTCATAGTTGTGTGATTCTGTGATTAGGATCTGCCGTTTCCATTATACTCCAAGCCCTATGAAAACAGGAACCATATCTGTTTTTATATATTTATCACTGTATCCCCAGCACAAAGCATAATGCTTAGAACATAGAGGGCACTCAAAACAGCACTGATGAATACTGAATAAAATAAAAACAGTATTAGATAGGCAGTCTTATCATTTTATTTTATTATTTTTTTTTTTTAATTTTTATTTATTTATTATTTCTAGGAGAGAGAGAGAGAGACAGCGTGAGCAGGGGAGGGTCAGAGAGAGTGAGTCACAGACTGAAACAGGCTCCAGGCTCTGAGCTGGCAGTCAGCACAGAGCCCGACGCGGGGCTCGAACCCACGAACCGCGAACTGCGAGATCATGACCTAAGCGAAAGTCGGACCCCCAACCGACTAAGCCACCGAGGCGCCCCAGTCTTATCATTTTAATATCATGAACTGCTAGTATGTTCATTCAAGAACTCCATTCAGCTACATGGAGGTGCATTTTGAAAACAGCTCACCTTAACAACCCCACGAGTTATCACATATAATTCTTTTCCTGAGGTTTTATCTCCCCTATGGATGAGAGAATCAGTTGCTAACCACTGCCTCTAAAATTTTTGCAAGATGAAGTTTTCCTTTCCTATATAAATATCATAGAACTTATGTGCCAACAAAGATTTGCTTTGTGTTTAAGTTTTCTTACATTTAAACACTGAACTTTTAATTTTTTTTTCATGGTAGTCAATCATCACAGTGAATGGGTACAGTGCAACATAATTATTCACACACAGTCAATGACAGCTGGCATGCTTTCATAGAAGCAAAGAAACAGATGGTAAAGAGAGACAAACAGGGATCGGTAAAAGTCACTTGGAATAAGTACCACTGTAGCATGGGAAGAAAGAACCAAAAACAAAATGAATGGTATCTGACGAAACCATAGCAGAACAAATACCAAACTTGAGATGACCTGGGGAGAAAGAAAGCAGTTCGTCCGCGCACACTTTGGAAAGCACCCATAGGATCTATGTTCCATTCCCAGCACAGTCCCCATTTAGTTAATTCTTCACACTAAATGAAGCAGCACTGAAATTAGGTCATCTCCTCTGGGTGGCAACACTTACCACAAATGTTCTTTAGATGTCCTGTTTGGGTTTGGTGTTAAATGCACTTAACACATTACTTGAAATTTTGTACGCTGCAAATACTTTCAAAGCTCAAAGAGAAAGAAAGAAATCTGCAAGGGTGAAAACAAGAAATGTTTTTACCTATTTTGGTGAAAGTCTACTGGAGCCCAGAGTACATGACAAGAACTTTGAAGTCCATCACGGCCAGCTCTCCCAATCTCTTGGTAATAGGATTCCATTTCCTTAGGAGCACCATAATGAATGACCTTGCGAATGTCAGCTTTATTAATGCCCATGCCAAAAGCTATGGTAGCCACGACACACTGAGAATAAATAACAACAGTTTGACAAATATGTACCAGAACCAAAATGCTACATCTTTATCTTTTCATAAGATTAATTAATTAGTTCATTAACTAAAGTCCCTGGCATGAAACTGAATTTCATATCATTTCAAACAATCACTTACAGGTTAAAAGATCATCTACACAATTTACAAATCAAGGATTGGTAACCATAACACAGGATTTCTAATTCCTCACTTAACTAGCAAATAAAGTGGTCTCTTTGAACACCTATGAGTACAAGATATAAAATAGGCTCTTAAAATACTTAACTATATTAAAGGAGAGTTTGTTATCATTAAGTTTCAAGAATCCTTACCTGATTGCACATTATCTTAATATTTTTTAGCATTATTCTAAGATGGAAGGAAAACTTCTCATTAAATATGGTAAAATGAAACATGAATTTATCTTTGCATCTTCAAAAAGATAAAATTAGTAGATATCTAATATGTATGAGCATACTGAAATAAGATTTACATGATTAGGGGAAATTCTAGGGAAGAATTAGTAAGAAGAACACAAAAAAAAATCCCCAAAATTTTGAAGTATTAATAATAAAAGAAGATGTACAAGAAAAGTAACTGTATACTACATGGCTTAGAAATAAAAGCATTTGCAGAGAATTATGTAAATATACTACATAATTATTTAAATTTATATTTATATAATATTTAAATAAATATATATACATATATATAACCAAATTATGTTAATGTTGGGAGGAAAGGGGGTTAGAAATACATAAACGGAGTGAGAAGGGTAGGAAGGGGTGTGAAAGGAAGCTAAACTTTCATTCCTCATAATAGGAAGTCAGTGGACAATGCCTAAATCTAATAAATAAAAACTAAGTAGTAACAGTAAAAGCAATCATTGCAAGATCCAGTAGTAAACACCAAAAGATTAAGCTAAGAGATGAGAGTAGGAAACCAGAAGTGGGGAAGGAAGGAGGGGGAGGGGCTACTGTTCTCATTGTTAGCACTGTAGAACCAGCGGGTTCTTTAAACTATGTAAACAATATAAATTAAAATGTTATTTTAAAAAATGTAGTAAGATGGACCAAGAATGGAGGGAAGGAAGGAAGGAAGAAATAAAGAAAGAGAGAAGGAAAGAAATGAACAGATTAAAGGAAATATAAGAAAGATGAAAGAAAAATAAAGACAGGAATAGAAATTTATTAAGAAAAAGATTTGAGGGGTGCCTGGCTGGCTCAGTCAGTGGAGCATGAGATACTCTATCTCAAGGTTGTGAGTTCAAGCCCCCATGTTGGGTGTAGAGATTATAAAAATAAAATCTTTAAAAAAAAAATAAAGAAAAAACTCTCAGTGAAAAGACTGGGCCATTTTGTTACATTTGAGACTGAGTAAGTAACATAATTTTAAGGATTTTTTAACGTACTTCTGATTTAATTTTTTCAGCTTTATTAGGATATAATTAATATATGCCATTATGTAAGATGCATAATGTGATAATTTTATATACATACATATACAACGTGGAATGACTACCACAATAAAGTTACTTACAACATCCATTACCTCACATGGTTACTATTTGCATGTGTGTGTGTATGTGTGGTGAGAACTCTTGAAGATCTAATTTTCATCATATGGTACTGTTGTCGCTGTTTTTAAGTTATTATTTTTAAGTAAGCTCTACACCCAACAGAGGGCTCGAGCCCACAATCCTGAGATCAAGAACTAGATGTTTCAGGTACCTGGGTGGTTCATTCTATTAAGCATCTGACTCTGGATTTCAGCTCAGGTCATGATCTAATGGTTTGTGGATTCTAGCCCTCTTTGGGGCTCCACACCAACAGTGCAGAGGCTGCTTGGGGTTCTCTCCTTCTCTGCCTTTCCCCTGCTCACTCTCCCTCTCTTTTTCTCAAAATAAAGAACTAAAACTTAAAAAAAAAAAAAAAACACATACTCTACTGACTGAGTCAACCAGGTGCCCCTTTATGATACTGTTTTCAGATGAGGTCACCTTATGCTAGACATGATTTTCAAAATATTACAAATTCTCAGGTGAAAATAAAGATATTTTATCAAATGATTTATACACAGCCTCATCCCAGAAAGAAAAGGAATTTGAGCCACGTTGAAAAAGCAAATACAATACAAAAGGACATGAAACTAAAAATCAGGACTAAGAATAAGAATGAATGGTCACAAAGTAAAAATGCAAATCTGCATACGAATGTGGTTAGATCTGGTTAAGAATAATAGGAAAGAAAAACATTTTTCCTAAAATTATAAAACAGAAAATACTAGGATTCTAAGCATTAATCAATCTAAGGCATTAAGAGCTAGGGCGCTGAGGTGGGGTAGTCAGCTGTAATTATATTAGGCCCACCTCGAAGTATAAATCTACTTCAGAAAGACAGGGGAGTGAACATCCAGAATTCTGTACATGTATGCATTCAGTAGGCACTCAATGAATATTCAATGGCAGGTAATCAATTCCAAGAGCACCAGACTACTCTATAGAGATGAGGAAATATATTTTCATCATCTTGTGAAGGTGTTTGAGAACTCTCAGTGCAAATGTGAAGCTTCTGAATTATTTATTAGAAGAGTTGCTATATACAACAGAACCCCTGATGTCAGCTTAGGGTGACACCATCAATATTAATTTATTAATTTTCATAATGTGGATAAAACTTTTTGACATCCTACCATAGAGAGGGTATATATATATATTGGCACATACATACACAGACCTTTCTAGATATTAGGTATAATTAGTGATCACTGTGAGGTTTTTAAAGCCATATTTCAAAGCATTAATGTTTTAGTGAAGCTGTGCATTGTGAAGAAGACCAGAGCATCCAACAAAATCTTCCATCACAGCCTAACAGATAAAGTTTGCAATCTCTCATACCTGTAAAAGATGTTCTACCTAAATGACTAATAATAAGCCAAGATGAAAGAAATCATTGATTAGCAAATGGCTCAAACATCAACTGTTAGTATTCAGTAAGCAGCAGCCAGTACATTTTATCGGATAACTTTCAAACTCCTGAGAAATAGAATAAAAGTATAAACATGTAAGTAGCAGCCAATACATTTTATCAGATAACTTTCTAACTCCTGAGAAACAGAATAAAAGTATAAACATCTAAGAATTTAGGGAACTCTAGTCTAAATAGTTGTGATAGCTGTTCCATCTTTGGAAAGAAGAGGAAGAAAGAGAATAGGTGCTTTTAGGCAGGTGCGTGTTACAGCCTGACAATGCACAGTGAGCTTTACAGACAGCACCTATGAACCATACTTGAGGTAGGTTGTTTGAAGACCTACAGAGCTGGACAGAGTGGAAATGGAAGACCTACTGAGCAGAAAATGCAAAGGAGAAGTTCGTCTCTTAATTTGAGAGGAGGGCTAGTCCAGAGGCTTACAGTGATGTGATGTTGATGGTGTGAAGCTGTTGATTTAAACCTACCAATGTGGTTTCAAACTTTCTGCATAACACCCATCTAATGAGGCTTCCAATCACTACAGGAAGCTCAGCTGGAGCCCTTCACAGTGACTTAACTGATAGCCTTTCTTTATTCAGTTTTTCCTCCTTCAAATCAATCCTGTTCAGGACTGCTAATGTAATGTTTCTAGAATACTATAATCTTGCTCAAAAACACATAGTTGTCTTCATGATGGCTTTCAAGCTCCATTTTGAGGAGCTCTGAGGATAACAGAACACCCACATGGGCTGTCTTGGGAGACGGGAAGACTCTTGGAACCCTTTCTCTCTCACATCAACCTCAACATAAATTATTCTACTTTAACTTGTTTTACCTATTAAAAAATGAATTTAAAAATTATATGAAAATTTAAATAAAAAAATTCTAAGGCTCAAGTAGTCTACAGACACATCATATCAATCCCAGCCTGCCTCTCCGCTGGTTTTAAGGCCACCCATAACCTGGCCATCCAATCCATTAAACTGTTTTCCTGTGACCTTCTAACAGCTCCTCGCTGCCTTTTCATCTATGCCTTGTACCATTCCTCCTCTGCACTCCCTTTCCCTCCAACCATTTCAAACTACTCTTAACTTCCTGAACCCAGTAAGGCACTCTCATACCATAGTGTCTTTACACATGCTAGTCCCTTTTCCTGGAATTCCATAACCAATTCCCTTTCCCTCATCACTTACTGACCTAGCATACTTAATAAACTTCCATTGACTCCTTTAGACTCTATACTCAAATAGCTTCTCCCTGGATGGACCACTCCCCACAGTACAAGCTACCTTAACAGCTAGGCTTCCCTCCTCTGTGGACCTACGCTCTATGTGCAGACTCCTATTTACACTAGTCTGCAATAGCTTGTTCACATTTCTGTCTTCCACATTATATACTAATTCCTGAGAGAGACTTCTTTATACTCAACACAAACAAGGTATTCAATAAAGATACGGAAAATATTAGACACGTATCTGTTTCCATGGGAGAGCAGAGACTAATGATGACGGATCTTCACACCTGAATTTCATCTCTTATGAACCTGTGATGAACCTCTCTCCTTGCACTAACACCCATGCCTGCATGGTATGTTCCACAGGCTAACTTCACTTTCCTAAGTTCAGCTGTAACTTCTTCTGTCATTCTTCTGGAAGGACAATAGATGATAGTTGGACCTTCAAATTCCCAGGTGGAACTAAAACAAAACAAAACAAAGCAAAAAAACAAAAAACAAAAAACAAAAATCAAAACAAAAGAACAAACATAAATATATAGGGTTCAGTTTGAGTGTCCAAAACAAGTTTCAATTTTACGTTATTGAATTTCCCCCTTTCTTTTTAAAATTTTAATGTAATTCCATTTTAATTTAATTTTTAAAATTTTAATTTACTTAGTAAAACACTACAAAAGAGAAAGCATATAGAAAATAAGGATATGTTTAACTACATAAAAATGAAGAAAGTCAAATGTGAAAATAAATTATACTAAATCCCAAAGACTTTTGACTCACTTTTTTTGTTTAAAGTTAAAACAAGAGACAAGTTTAAGCAAAAGCCTTGATAAAAACTTACCAACTACTGGAAATGCAATTTCCATACTTTTAGAAATGCAAAACACCAGATGAACAATTAGTCTCCATTTACATGAGAAAGTGAATATTTACATAGGAGAATGGATACAATTTATATTGCATTATTCCTATTCTCATGATCAAAAAATTTGAGTTTCTACATATGTTTACTAAGAAAGTAGTAACTTCCTTATAATATTAAAGATCATTTTTATAGTTCAAAGAAGTATTTACTAGTAATCTTGAGACAATGACTGTTAGAGAAAACATATGTTCAAAAGTCTGTTTTAGAAAACTGTGCTGCTTTTTTTTTAAGGTCTTTTATTTATTTGGGGAGTAGGGGGACAGAGACAGAGGAGAGACAAAGAGCTCCAAGCAGCCTCCACAGGGTCTCAGCATGGAGCCCCATGCGGCTCGAACCCATGAACAGTGAGATCATGACCTGAGCCGAAATCAAGAGTTGGACGCTTAACCAACTGAGCCTCCCAAGTGTCCTGAAAACTGTGCTAATTGATTAAAAATCCAAACATTTATTTCTCAATACAGTCATTTACATAAATACATTCACTTATGCTGACTTCATCAATATAAAAAGAATGTACTATTTTATATTTGGGAAGAGCTGTTTTATTTATTTATTTTGAGAGAGACAGAGACAGCACCAGCAGAGGAAGGGCAGAGACAGAGGGAGAGAGAGAGAATCCAAAGCAGGTGTTGCCAGGACAGAACCAGATGTGGAGACCGAACTCTTGAAAACTATGAGATCATGACCTGAACTAAAACCAAGAGTCAGAGGCTTAACCAGCTGAGCCACCTTGGAACCCTTATTTATTTTTCAGTGCATACACACTTTGATACAATTCTAACTTTAGGAATTTATTTTACAAATATATTTACACATTTGCCAAAAGACACACAGACACAAATATTCACAGAACTATAATTGTGAAAAAATCATCTAAATGTTCATCATTATGTACATTCATACTATGCAATTAACTAAGCAAACAATAAAAAATCATGTGGATCTAAATCGTTTAAGGACTATGACGAAAGTCACTGAATACTTAAACAGAGCAAAAAAACTGGTAATAAATTTGACCTCCAAGAGTTTTACTGAATACTCAAAACAATTTTTGATAGTGACCAAATGGGCTTCCCTAAAACTTCCTTGCAGATAAATTAGGTATTTAAAAGACCTTTCTCAGGGCATCTGGGTGGTTAAGTCATTTAAGCATCCGACTCTTGATTCCCGCCCAGGTCATGATCTCACGGTTCATGGGTTTGAGCCTCAAATCAGGTTCTGCACTGACAGTATAGAGTCTGCTTTGCATTCTCTCTCCCATTCTCTCTCTGCTTGGGGTTCTCTCTCTCTCTCCTTCTCTCTCTCTGCCCTTCCCCTGCTCATTCACACATGCGCTCTCTCTGAGACAATAAATAAATAAACATTAAAAAAAAGAAAAACATACACACACATTTACCAAAGAAGAAAAATTTGTTCACCAAAATGAATATTTACACATTAGGGCCCCAATTTTTTTATTTTTACAATTTATCAGTTTTACATTTAAGTTAATTAACATATAGGGCAATAATGATTTCAGGAGTAGAATCCAGTGATTCATCACCTACATATAACATCCAGTGCTCATCCCAACAAGTGCTCTCCTTGTTTTAAAACAATACATTATACAGAAAAGTAGCAAAGACTTTTTTTATTAAGAATGATAAAATTTCAATTTATTGAGGAACCTGGGTGACTCAGTCAGTTAACTGTACAACTTGGGCTCAGGTCATGATCTCACAGTTCATGGGTTCGAGCCTCGTGTCAGGCTCTGTGCTGACAGTTTGGAGCCTGGAGCCTGTTTTAGATTTTGTGTCTCCCTCTCTCTCTGTCCCTCCCCTACTTGCACTCTATCTGTCTCTCTCTCAAAAATAAATATTAAAAAATGTTTTATTACATTTCAATTTATTGAAGATATGAAAATCCTAAATGTGTCCATACCAAGTAATGGTGCTTTAACACATATGAAACAAAAATCAACAGAAGTAAATAAGGGGAGAAGGACATATCTGTAATAATTGGAGATTTTAACACATATCTGAGAAAAGACACTTTAAATCAAAGGAGAACATTGCCTAAAAAATGGAAATTCTCTATTCCTACTGAACAGGACAGTCAGAGAACAGAAGGGTATATATAAAGTTCAATGCTCAAACATTGAGAGTGATGATAAATGAGGAATGGGATGGGAAGATTTCTACTTATGCACATCTGTAGTGTTCATATTCATATTAAAACTGTATATCACTTTATACAATTTAAAAAAAGGTAAAAAATAAACAAAAATTTGAACTTAACAGAGCAGAAAAATCAAAGGAGTAAAACTCTCTACTACAGAAAGATTCATTACTGGGCTGCCTGGGTGGCTCAGTCAGCTAAGACTCTGACTTTTTAGTTTGGCTCCGGTCATGATCTCATGGTTGTGAGACCAAGAGTCTCACTTTGGGACTGCGTATGCAGCCTGCTTAAGAGTCTCTCTTTCTGTCTTCCTCTACCCCTCCCCCACTTGTGTTCTTTCTCTCTCCCCCTCTTGTCTCCCCCCCAAAAAAGGGTTTATTACTTCACCAAGTGGTTTGCTAAACATTATTTTCTCACAAGAATTTCCAGAAGGAAAAAAAAAAATCTGTCTTCCTTAGATAGATGAGAGACTTGTCTACCCAATTTCTTTTTTTTTTAATTTTTTAACATTTATTTATTTTTGAGAGATAGACAGAGCCTGAGTGGGGTAGGGCAGAGAGAGGGGGAGACACAGAATCTGAAGCAGGCTCCAGGCTCTGAGCTGTCAGCACAGGGCCCAATGTGGGGCTCAAACCCACAAACCATGAGATCATGAGCTGAGCTGAAGTTGGACACTTAACCAACTGAGCAACCCAGGCACCCCATTGTCTACCCAATTTTAACATATTGTGATTATAGAAAACAAATAAAGTCAGGATTTAACACATGTTAGCTCAATGACTAGAAAAAAATGGCAGAATTAAATAAAGGGAAGAACATGGAAATAAAAGGCAACACTCTGAAGTCCTAAGTACCCTCCATCTAATTATTGCTCATTAAAAGAAAAATTTCTATTTGCCTACGATCTACAGAAAGCATTCTGACTCTCAGGGGTTGGATGCTACCTTACTGTTCTTGGAGGATTGAAAATAGATGCAAAAATCTTTTTTTGCTTTGCTCTCAGAAAAACCATTGTCACATTAAATACAAAAATCTTGGATGGTCTTGGATGTCAGGCTAAGGATTCTGGCCTTTAGTCCACAGGAAAGAGGGAGGCCCCAGAGCAGAATGCCAAGATCAGGGACGTGCTTTCGGATAGTGAATCTGAATACTGTGTATAGAACAAGTAAGGAGGAACCCTGGGTGTGGGGCGGGAGGTTGATAACAGTCTGGGCTAAGGGACCTCCACTGGCCGAATTAACATGGAAAATGGTGAGAAGAGAGCATTTACATAAGATATCAATCATAAAAGGACAATATAGTCCGAAAGGTAAAATATCACATTGTCTCTCTCTCTCTCTCTCTCTCACACACACACACACACACACACACAGGAAAACAGTTTCAAAAAGAAGGTTATTAGGGGAAGGCCACTGAGATTGAGAATAATATGGATGGAAAAGGATCACAGATTAGGAGAATAGATAATGATCCCACTGTTAAAAGACTCTAGCCTAGAATAAGCAGCCTTCTTCAAGAGAATGTTTTCCCTCTAGAGCACAGGGCAAGTAAAGCAGTCACTTCAGAGAGATCTCTAGCACAACCAGAATACTCAGAACATATTCGGTATTTTCTTGTTTTATTTTTTTAATGTTTATTTATTTTGAGAGAAAGAGAGAGACAGAGAGACAGCAAGCCAGGGAGGGGCAGAGAGAGGACAGAGAATTCCAAAACAGGCTCCACATTGTCAGTGCAGAGCCCAATGTGGAGCTCAATCTCATGAACCTGCAAGATCATGACCTATGCTGAAATCAAAAGTCAGATGTTTAATCAACTGAGCCACCAGGCGCCCCTCTTCTTTTATTTTTTATTTATTTTTTAAAGATTTTATTTTTCAGTATTCTCTACACCTAATGTGGGGTTCGAACTCACAATCCCAAGATCAAGAACTGCATGATCTATTGAGAGAGCCAGAAAGGTGTCCCCATTACTTTGTTTTAATCTAAATATAGTACAATCAAGCCAATAGCAAATTCTACATTAAAATTCATCCTAAATGATCCCAGTAGTCCTTAAGGAAGAACTAATGATGTTCTTTAAACTCTATTTGGCTAGATTTGTTTTGTGTTTATATTGGTAGGACAAACATTATTTTCATGAATTCTGACTTAAAAACACATTTCGTAACATGACAGTTACAAGTTTTTCACCAACAAGACAGATCAGGGAAATAAGGCAAAGGAAAGCTTCCTAGCATACATATAAACGTCTCTAAACAAAATAAGCAGGACAAAGTACTAGTGACAGTTTCTTCATCAGTAAAATAAAAATAATATGTAGCTTACTGAGCAGTTACAAGGATTACTAGATCACTTATACAAAGCACCTAGGATAGTCGTTGGCATATAATAAGAGCTCTCATGTATTTATCAGTAAGATGACTTTTAAAATTCCCTAATACTCAGGGCACCTGGGTGGCTCAGTAGGTTGAGCGTCCAACTTTGGCTCAGGTCATGATCTCGAGGTTTGTGGGTTCAAGCCCCAAATAAGGCTCTGTGCTGACAGCTCTGAGACTGGAGCCTGCTTCGGATTCTGTGTGTGTGTGTGTGTGTGTGTGTGTGTGTGTGTGTGTGTGTCTGCCCCTCCCCTGCTCACTTGCTCACTCTCACTCTCTCTCTCAAAAATAAACATTAAAAAATTGTTTTTTAATAAATAAAATTCCCTAATACTCAATTAGTTAGAAAATTAGCAAACTAGATAAAATTAGGATAAAAGATTCAGTTGTTAGGGGCGCCTGGGTGGCTTAGTCGGTTAAGCGTCCGACTTTTGCTTGGGTCACGATCTCGCAGTTCGTGGGTTCGAGCCCCGCGTCGGGCTCTGTGCTGACTGCCAGCTCAGAGCCTGGAGCCTGTTTCAGTCTGTGACTCCCTCTCTCTCTGACCCTCCCCTGCTCACGCTGTCTCTCTCTCTCCTAGAAATAAATAAAACATTAAAAAAAAAAAATTAAAAAAAAAAAAAAAGAGTGTAGGTGTGTCTGGTTGGTTCAGTCGGTAAAGCATGTGACTCTTGATCTCAGGGTCAAGGTCGTTGGTTCAAGCCCCACGCTGGGTGTAATGTTTAGTTAAAAAAAAAAAAAGAGCGTATGTCCTGTTCAAGCAAAAATGTGAAGTAGAAAATACCAGATGAATTAGTTTCTGCCTTCAGAAACAGGCTATTTTCTCAGATACTATCTTGATTATATGACATCACACTTGACTGGAAACAAACTAAGTAGAATCTGAAATATGTTAAATATGCATTAGACGGAAATAGTAAAAAATAAACAAATAAAACAAATTTTCTAAAAAGAAGGAACTAGTTAACCAAAATTTATCAACCATGAAATCTTCACCTTGTCTTTTGGACAACAAATTGCTTTAGATCCTGAAGGATGTTTCCTGTTTTTCGACCAACTTCTAAATACAAGTTTGGTCGATCAAAACCAGTACAGGTAATCTGAGGATTCTTCAGTTGTAAGCAATGGATGATGTCTTCCCGGATTAAAGAACTCGCAGTAGCAGTGACTGCAACAATTGGAACCTGAATGAAATAAAATTGATTTTTCAGAAAGGAGAGCACTCATTAATTCCCAACATTTCTACTACCTTCTTACAAAGAGACTGGACAACAATTATAAGAGTAACAATGTTAAAAATGTAACTTTAAAATTACCTTTCCAAAGAAGAAAAAGAAAAGTTCCTACTTACTTGTTTCTCAGCCTTCATACATTTACTTTGTAAAAATCAGAAATCATTTGGGGTGCCTATGTGGCTCAGTTGGTTAAGCATCGGTCTCTTGACTTTGGATCAGGTCATGATCTCACCATTTATGAGATTGGCACTGACAGTGAGGAGCCTGCTTGGGATTCTCTCTCTCTTTCTCTCTCTCCCACTCCCTCTCTTTCTCCCTCTCCCTTCCCCTTCTCTCTTCCCCCACCTGTGTGCATGCATGCACTCTCTCAAAATAAACAAAAAAAAGTCTTAAGGGGCACCTGAGTGACTCAGTCAGTTAAGCGGTTAAGCGTCTGACTCAGCTTAGGGCATGATCTCACAGTTCACAAGTTCAAGCCCCAAATCAGGCTCTGTGCTAATAGCTCAGAGTCTAGAGCCTGCCTCGGATTCTGTGTCTCCTTCTCTTTCTGGCCCTCCCCTGACTGCTCTCTCTCTCTCTCTCTCTAATATACATAAACATTAAAAACAATTTTTTTAAATCTTAAAAAAAATCATAAATCATTTAAATAAAACACTAAATCCATAACATTTTTCAATACAATCTACCTATTTATTAGCTATCTAACTCTTCATTTATTATTTCTCAAATACTTATTACATTTATAATGGTGCTGATATAAACAAGGGATATGATATGCTGTACTTTTTATTAATCTGTAATTCACAATTCATAAATCCTTTCATTCACTGAAAATCTAACTATACAAAGCAGTAAATATTTGTCTCCTATTTTATATACTGGTTTACGGCTTCTCAGATCTAGAAACACAGCTCTTTTTTTTAAATTTTGTTTTTAATGTTTTTTATTTATTTGTGAGAGACAGAGAGAGAGAGAGAGAGACAGCGTGAGCAGGGGAGGGTCAGAGAGAGAGGGAGATACAGATTTTTTTAATTTCTAGGAGAGAGAGAGAGAGAGAGCATGGGCAGGGGAAGGTCAGAGAGAGGGAGACACAGACTCTGAAATAGGCTCCAGGCTCTGAGCTGGCAGTCAGCACAGAGCCCGATGTGGGGCTTGAACCCACGAACCGCGAGATCATGACCTAAGCGAAAGTCGAATGCTTAACCGACTAAGCCACCCAGGTGCCCCAGGAGATACAGAATCTAAAGCAGGCTCCAGGATCTGAGCTAGCTCGCAGAGCCTGACATGGGGCTCGAACCCACAAATTGTGAGATCATGACCTGAGCTGAAGGCAGACGCTTAACCAACTAAGCCACCCAGGTGCCCCTGGAAACACAGCTCTTAATGACCTGGATAACCTCTCTCCAGTTTACTAAGTTTTTTTGTTTATTTATTTATTTATTTATTTATTTATTTTTATTTATTTCTAGGAGAGAGAGACAGCGTGAACAGGGGAGGGTCAGAGAGAGAGAGAGAGAGAGACACAGACTGTGAAACAGGCTCCAGGCTCTGAGCTGGCAGCCAGCACAGAGCCCGACGCGGGGCTCGAACCCACACACCGCGAGATCATGACCCAAGCGAAAGTCGGACGCTTAACCGACTAAGCCACCCAGGCGCCCCTCCAGTTTACTAAGTTAATGATGTTTTCAGGATACCAAGAATAAGAGGGTTTGGTTTGTTTTTCTAAATAGTATGATATATGAGTGGACAGGCAATGCATTTCTGAAAATAAAAAGTTAAGCATGGATCAGGACACCTCGTGAAGAAGTTAATAGAAAAGTCAGGCAAAAGCACAGCATGGTAGTGACAAATAACTGGTGTAGAGTCAGTTGCCTGAGTTCAAATCCTGCCTGTCACTAATTTGGTGGGAGATTTTGAGCTGTTTATTTCACTCTCTAAACTTTTGTTTCCTCATCTATAAAATGGCAACCATAACAGCAATCTCATAAAGTCACCGTGAAGACCAGACAACGACAGGACATGTAATGTGCGCCACGTAATACATGGTACACGGTAAGCACCCGAAAAGTTGCAGTCATTACTGACGTCATCACACCACCAGAAAGAGTTGTATATGAAAGCTCCAGAGCCACAGGCACTAATCCCAGATTTGCCACTGACTTCGGCAAGGGTTTCACTTGGCCTCAGTTTTGTTTTTTGTTTTTAATGATATGTAGTGGGCTCCAATGTTCGACTCTCTTCTAACTCAGATATTCCCATGTTGCCACTAGAAATGCCCTATGCCAGTGACCTGCTAAAGATGAAAAATCACCGTAAATGTACTCGTTTGCCTCTAGTGCTCTAGAAAGTCAAAGTTAAGAATGCTGCTTCCACAACTAGAAAATAAGAGGAATATATTTTATGTTTTAATCTTTTTATTTTTTTTTTAAATATTTTATTTATTTCTAGGAGAGAGAGAGACAGCGTGAGCAGGGGAGGGTCAGAGAGAGAGGGAGTCACAGACTGAAACAGGCTCCAGGCTTCGAGCTGGCAGTCAGCACAGAGCCTGACGTGGGGCTCGAACCCACGAACCGCGAGATCATGACCCAAGCAAAAGTCGGACACTTAACCGACTAAGCCACCCAGGTGCCCCTGTTTTAATCTTTTTAATGTTTACTTATTTTCGAGAGAGCGAGCGAGCACGAGCAGGGGAGGAGACACAGAATCTGAAGCAGGCTCCAGGCTCTGAGCTGTCAGCCCAACGCAGGGCTCAAACCCATGAGATGTGAGATCATGACCTGAGCCGACATCGGACGCTCAGCTGACTGAGCCACCCAGGTACCCGTGGAATATATTAAATTGTAAAAAACAATAGCTGTTTCCTTTTACTTCAGAAATGAATATAATCATTTCTCTTAGAAGTCTGTGGTACCTTATGACATTTAAAATTTATAAATGAGAGTGATGCCTGGAAATAGCACACAGGCTGGTTATGAGACCAGGTGATCACACCTCCTGGCTTCCGGGGACACTCTGGTTTATGTTTATGTCTTCACAGCATAAATATTAATAGCTTGGAATCTCTAACATGCCAAAGCAAACTGATTTGGGCAATAAATTACGGTGTCACTTAGTCATATCAAGTTCTTAATTCATGAAAACTCTTCCTCTTCAAGTTGGAGACTTTAGCTTCTTTGAAATAAGTACTGAGTTTTGTTAAAACAGGCAAAAAATATAAATTAATCTTGTGACTCTAAATTTAGGAAGGATTCACTCATAGACTTCACTGGTATAGCACCTACAGATTCAAAGCAGTGTAACTATTCCATCTGCTTCTAAATTTGGGTCGTGTTGCTAATTCTCACTCAGTACTGCATAATATCATGCTTCATTCACACATTCATTCACTCAGTCACTCAGTCCAAGTAATTACTGAGCGTGGTGTGCCATCTTGGGGAAAGGCTGGGGGAGGAAGTAATGGAAAGAATCAGCATGTCTCATGGATCTCACAGCTCCTTTCTCCTTGAATCTTAAAGAATTTTAAGACTGGTGTAGAGCTTTCTGCCTAGTTGCTCTTTCTGAGACTCACTTTGTCTGATTCTCTCCACATGGGAATCTTTATGCCAAGTGGTTCAGTGATTTCTCTGCTATTTTTAAACTCCTAGAAATCATATGGTGTGAAGCGGCATCAGCTGTCCCCCTGTGACTGTAGCTAGAAAGAGAAGAGCACAGAGAACCGTGAGGAAAACAAGAGTCCTACAACCACCAGGTGGCATTTCTCACCACCTAGCGAATCAACAGGATTTGTGGAAACGCTAGAGGGGGAAAGGTTTTTCTCAGCCATTGCTTGACAAACACCCTGTGCTATACTGAATCATCACAAGAATTGAAAATGATGCAATGGAGTCCACAGCCAGACATAATAAAAGATTTAATTCACCACTGAAAAGTGACAACTGCATCAACTACTTAAAACTCCTCTAACAGAATCCTTTTGGAATCAAAGGCCTAGGAAAGGATTACAGAAAGCAATCTTCCTATTTTCCGAAAGCTTACTTTAAACCATTCTAAATTAATGGAAGCAGACCTTGAGGCACACTGAACCTACTGACTTCCACCATACAAATATCCTTTTCTTCTATTATACTATTAACTACTATTAACACTGCTAATATTTCTGTATTATTTGTACTGTTCCACACACCATTTACTGTTTGGTACTGTTGCTTCTACTTTTATAGGTACAGGTCTAAACTCCTTTACTGGACTATGAGCTACTTTAGGGTAGAAACTATACCTATGTTTCCTACTTCTTTCAAAACACTTGCTTGAGAAACTAGGACAGTGTCCCATGTGAAACTACAGCCCAACTCCACCACTATCTGCGTGGGAAGGTGACTTCTCTGATTCTTGGCTTTCTCATCGGAATTCATTTATTCCCCTTTAGCCAAGTATTTATGAAGCATCCACTATGTACCTAGTCCTATTCTAGATGATATGAGCAAAATCATCAACAGCCTGTCCCCATCAAGAATATCCTAGTGGGGACACATAGACAATAGACAAAATGTAATACAGTAAGTTAAACAGTGGTAAGTGCTTTTAAAAGCTAGCAAAGAAATAGTAGGAATACTGAATGTTGGAGGGGGGAATTAATTTGAAATTTTTAATATGGTGGCCCAGAAGGCCTAAATGAAAAAGCAGTATTTCAGCCAAGACCTGAGAAAAGTAAGGGATCACCCCATGTGAATTATCTGGGTGAGAAGTATTCAGGGAGAGGGAAGAGAGGGAACAAAGCCCTATTGTGAGATCATGCTCGGTTGAAGAATATCAAAGAGAATGTTGTGGCCAGGACCCAGCAAATAAGGAGACAAGTAGAGAATGAAGTCAAAGACAAAATGGAAGACCAGATCACATAAGACATGGTAGGGAGTTTTGTCATTATTTAGGGCTAAATGGTCCACTGCTAGAGGATTTCCAGTGGACCTATCTGACTTATTATTCTAAAAGGATCACTCTAGATGCTGTATTGAAACAGATTGTGGAGGAGGAGAAGAATGAAAGGAGGAAGACCAATGAGGAGCCTACCGCAGTGGGGATATGGAGATGGTGGCTAGTACCAGGACAGTGACAGGAATCAAGAGAGAAATTATTAGGTTCTCTATATATATCCTGAAGATCTCATGAGATTTCCTCACTGTTTAAATGGCTGGAGGAACAACCAACTGGCTCAGTGGGTTAAACTCCTGACTTGATTTCAGCTCAGGTGATGAGCCCAGGGTGGTGGGTTCAAGCCCTGAGTGGGGCTCTGTGCTGACAAATCCTCTCTGGGGATCCTCTCTCTCCCTCTCTCTTTCTGCCCCTCCCCCACCTCTCAAAAATAAATAAATAAAAATATTTAAAATAAAAAAATTTTCAACTCTCTTTTTCTTCCTCATGCTCTATCCCACGTTTACGTATTTAAGTTTATTTATTTTGAGAGAGAGAGAGAGAGAGAGGGAAAGAGGGGCAGAGAGGGAGAAGGGGAAGAGAATCCCAATGCAGGGCTATATCTCAGGAACCATGAGATCATGACCTGAGCTGAAATCAAAAATTAGATGTTTAAGTGACTGAGCGACCCAGGCACTCTGAAGAGTTTAAAATTTTTGGCCTGAGCACCAGAAGGATAGGCTACTATTAAATGACATGGGGGAGGGGTGCCTGGGTGGGCTGGTGGGTCAGGTGTCTGACTCTTGGTTTCAGCTCAGGTCATAGTCTCATAGTTTGTGAGTTCGAGGCCCACAACAGGCTGTGTACTGACAGTGTGTAGTGTGCTTGGGATGCTATCTTCCTTTCTTTCTCTGTACATGCTTGCTCTCTACCTCTCTCCCTCAAGAATAAGTCTGAGATGCCTATGAGGTATCTAAGTAGAGAGATGTTGAGTAGGCAGTTACATTTAAGTAAGTGTACATGTGTGTGCATATTTTATAAAATGGTTAAAATAAAAATAGTGATAATACCAAATGCTAGCAAAGAGGCAGAGAAACTGGATCATTCATACCCTGCTGGTATTAACTGAGTGGGAGATATACATGTGGGAGTCGTCAACATATAGATGGTATTTAAAGTCATACGTTAGATGAATGACCAGGGTGGGTAAGTGCAGAAAGGAGAGTAAGTCCAAAACTAAGGTTTCAGGCATGCCAGTGTTAAAAGTGCAGGGAGATGAGATGAAACAAGCAGAAGAGACTGAGTATGAAGAGACTGGAAAGAAGGAAAAGAACCAGGAGAATGTGCTAACCTGGTGACAGATAATGATCTTGCTGGCTTGTTGTAAGGATTACCCAAGATGAAAGCACTGAACCAGGGCCAGTCCCATAGTCTAGTTTGATTCTCTCTCAGTATATACTTGTAATTGGTACATTCAAGTTTTTTTCTTGGTTATTTTATTATTTTATTTTATTTTAATGTCTGCTCTAACCAAACCTTTATGAGGAGAGCTAACAAAAAGAAGCTCTCAATTTTGCTACTTAGGGGTGCCTGAGTGTTTCAGTTGGCTAAGTGTCCGACTTCGGCTCATGTCATGATCTCACGGTTTGTGAGTTTGAGCCCTGCATCAGGCTCTGTGCTGATAGCTCAGAGCCTAGAATCTGCTTCAGATTCTGTGTCTCCCTCTGTCTCTGCTCCTCCCCTGCTCATGCTCATGCTCTGTCTCTCAAAAATAAACAGACATTAAAAAAAAATTTTGAATAAAAAAATTTTGCTAGCTAGAAGCATAATTAATATGCAGCAGAAATGAACTACACTCTACCAAAAGAAATAACAAAACAATCTCTAACACTTTTTACTCACATCACTGTTAAATCTAGAACTCAGAAGACACGATAGATTCACTACTGTGTGGCAAATCTAAACATGAATCAACCTTGTTCATTCATTCAAAATTAATACAGTAGACTAGAGAACCCAGAAACAGATTCATCCAAATATACCCAAATGATTTTTAACAAAGTGTCAGAAGCAATTCAATAGAAGAGGGACACACAGACATTTCAACAACTGGTTTCAAGCAACTAGACATCTACAGGCAAAAAAATGAACCTCAATTTAACCTTACATGTCACACAAAATTTAATTCAAAATGGATCATGGACTTGAAATCTTCAGGATCTAGGGTTAGGTGGAGAGCAAAATAAAAAAAAAACTGATAAACTGGACTTTATCAAAACTAAAAATGTTTGCTATATGAAAGCCACACTGAAGAGAATGAAAAAACAGCTACAAATTGGAAGAAAATATTTACAAACCATATATCTGACCAAGGAGTCATATGTATCTACAATAAAACACTTTAATAGTAAAAAACAAAAACAATTAAATCAGGCATTTTACAAAAGAGGTCATTAGTATGTAAGATGTCATCATCAGCCATTAAAGAAATAAAGAAATGCAAATTAAAAAAAGCTAATCCTCCACATTAACATATGGTATATCTGGGTGGCTCAGCCTGTTGAGTGTCTTGACTCTTGATTTCAGCTCAGGTCATGATCACTGGGTTTTGGGATCAAACCCTGTGTGGGGCTCTGTACTGAGCATGAAGCCTGCTTAAGATCCTCTTTCTCCCTCTGCCTCTTTCCTGCTCTGGCTCTCCCTCTCTGTCTCTAAAATAAAATTTTTAAAAAAAATTGTTTTTCATGGCTAACACAGAGGCACCTGGGTGGCTCAGTCGGTTAAGCGCCTGACTTTGGCTCAGGTTATGATCTCATAGTTCATGAGTCTGAGCCCTGCGTTAGGCTCTGTGCAGACAGCTTAGAGCCCGGAGCCTGCTTCAGATTCTGTGTCTCCCTCTCTCTCTCTGCCCTCCCCCACTTCACTCCATCACTTCATCTCTCTCTCTCTCTCTCAAAAATGAATGAACATTTTAAAAAATGGCTAACATAAAAAATACCAGTAACACCAGATGCTGGCAAGGATGAAGAGAAACTGAGTCACTCAAACACTGCTGGAAGGAATGTAAAATGGTACAGCCGCTCTGGAAAACAGTTTGGCAGTTCCTTAAAAAACTGCACATGGTGTGCTTGGGTGGCTCAGTTGGTTGTGCATCTGACTTCAGCTCAGGTCATCATCTCACAGTCTGTGAGTTTGAGCCCTGCATAGGGTTCTGTGCTGACAGCCTGGAGCCTGCTTTGGATTCTGTGTCTAACTCTCTCTCTGCACATCCCCTGCTTGCACTCTGTCTCTCACTCTCAAAAATAAACATTAAAAAAAATTTTTTTAAACAAACAAAAAATACTGCACATGCACTTACTATAGGACCAGCAACTGCATCCGTGGGCATCTACCCCAAAGAAATAAAAACTTATGGTCACAGTTTTTTTACACACTTGCCAAATGAAGAACTTCTGGGTTGACATTTGTGTACAACCAATGTGTACAACCATTTGTGTATACACAAATGTCACAGCAGCGCTGTTCATAATAGGCAAAAACTGGAAACAACACAAAGGTCTTCAATAGGTAAGTGGTTAACTTGGTACAGCCATACAACAGAATACTATGCAGCAATAAAATGGAACTTTGGATTCACATACTAACTTGGGCAGATATCAAGGGAATTATGCTGACTGAAAAAAAAGAATTCACATAGGTGACAGTATGATTCCATTTATATCACACTCTCAACAGAAAATTATAAAGATGGAGACCAGATGAGTGGTCACCAGAAGTCAGGGTGAGAGGCTGGGGGATGGTGGGTATGGCTGGAAAAGGAAAGCTTCAGGAGTCTTGTGCTAACAGAGCAGTTCTGTATCTTGACTGCAGTGATAGTTTTACAAATCTACATATGAGATAAAACTGTACAGAACTCCCATACGCACACACACGTACTTATAAAACCAGTAAAATAAGAATAAACTGTGGAGACTAACTAGTTTTGACGTTACTAAGGTTATACAAAATGTTATCACTGGGGAAATTATGTGAAAGGTACATAGGTCCTCCCCCCCCTTGTACATTGTTTTTACAACTGCCTTTGAATCCATAATTATTTTTAAATTTTTTTTATTTATTTCTAGGGGGGAGAGAGAGAGAGAGAGAGAGACAGCGTGAGCAGGGGAGGGTCAGAGAGAGAGGGAGACACAGACTGAAACAGGCTCCAGGCTCTGAGCTGGCAGTCAGCACAGAGCCCGACGCGGGGCTCGAACCCACGAACCGTGAGATCATGACCTAAGCCAAAGTCAGACGCTTAACTGACTAAGCCACCCAGGTGCCCCGAATCCATAATTTTTTAATATAGAAAATAAACTGTTGCCATTACTTTCAGTTTTCAAGCCATTCATATAAAACATGCCATTCATGTAGAATACTCATGTAGAAATTTGCTATTCTTTATAATTAGGGAGGAAGTGGTGTTCCAATACTAAAAACTTTACTGAAACCTCTTTAGTTCATTTTTCAGGTTTTCAATATGATGCAAGAAAAGGTAACCATTCTTTCACAACACCCTAGAGGAAAAGGACACATGCATAAGAGCTCACTGAGAACACATGGCAGACTAAACATGGTTCTAAAGTAATGTCTGCCGGGATGCCTGGGTGACTCAGTTGGTTAAGCATCCAACTTTGGCTCAGGTCATGATCTGGCAGTTTGTGGGTTCAAGCCCTGCATCGGGCTCTGGGCTGACAGCTCAGAGGCTGTAACCTACTGCAGATTCTGTGTCTCCCTCTCCTGCCCTCCCCCACTTGTGCTCTGTCTCTTTCTCTTAAAAATGAATAAATGTTGAAAAAACAATTTTAAGTAGTGTCTATGTTCTACAGGTCAAATATGGCCCATGGCCTTGTTTTGTTATGGCCCACAAGAAAATAGTTTTTATAAATTTTTTAAACTTTATTTGTTTTGAGAGAGGGAGTAAGAGGGTCAGAGAGAGAGAGGGAGAGAGAGAAAGAATCCCAAGTAGGCTCTGCACTGACAGTGCAGAACTCACGAACTGACAGTTTGAACTCATGAACTGACAGTCTGAACTCACGAACTGATAAATCATGACCTGAGCCGAAGTCAGACACTTAACCTACTGAGCCACCCAGGTCCCCCAGTTTTTACATTTTTACAGGGTTTTGAAACAAATAAACAAAGAACAATATGGCACAGACACCATACATGGCCCATAAAGCCTAAAATATTTATTATCTGGTTCTTTCAGAAAATGTCTACCAATCTCTGCTTTGTAGTATTCCTCAATAAATTACAGGCCAACCTTAGAAGAAAGCCAGTCAGAATTTTAAAAAAATCTTCCCCCTGCTTTGACCATCCATTTGCCCTTTCATTGAGAAGTCTTCAGCCTAATGACAACTCCCCAATTCTGGACTCTTCTTTGTTAAGAACGTCATTTCAAGACACTGCATTTGGCAAACTTACTGTGGGGAGTGTTTTCTTTAGGGAGCCCAAAGTCCTGAATGAATTTCTGAAATCATGTCCCCATTCAGAAACACAGTGAGCCTCATCCACAGCAATAAGTGTGATACCTTTAAGAGTGAAAAATATAAAAATGGGGAAAATAAAGTTCAAAAAGAGGCAATAAATTCATCTAAATCAGTATCACCTTTACTTCAAATATATAAATATCACAGAAAGGAAAATAAATAACAAATTAAAGTATTTGGTTCATAGAAAAATATAAGCATAAATGACATCAGGGAACATCAAAAGTCTTTATGAGAACAGAGGATGGGAGATACATGGATAAAGGCCTATGGTTAAAAGAAGGAAACTTGGATTCAAACAACATTATTTATTACATTTCAACTTTCATCACTATTCCTCAAAGAAATGAGTTACTTACTATTACTTTGTCCTCAAAACTATCACTCATGAACCATTTGCAATGACAGTGTCTTAAAAAAAGAGAAGCTGAGTTTTTTCCCCCTCTCTCTTAGGTAATACTTTCAATTTTATCTTATCGATTAGCTGTCAAAAGAGACAGAAAGAGCACATCCCTACTGAGATGAAGCGTATCATTGTCCATGATGGATCACATATCATACTGCAGAGAGTTGCTCTGAAATGCCAATATTGGAAGACAGGATGACATCCACATTTTCTATTATAAGATGATAAGAACTAAATCTCGGTATGTACCAAGTAAGTAAAAAGGAATGCAATTCGTTCTTCCTTCCCCTAGCAACTCCTACACTCTGCCTCCCATCACACACCCACAATGGAACAGAATCAATAGTGTGTAGTAATGCATTTCAGAAACAGGCCTTATTGTATAACCATCCATTAAAATGTCTTTAGATATTTCAAAGTAATGATAGCCGTGCTTTTGCCTTCCATTACCAAATTAATGCTTAAGACAAAAATAATTTTGTCCTTCATTACTTGATACTTGAGTATTAATCATTTTCTGCCATTAGGAGGGTGATTATAAATATGTGTTCTAGAGTCAGACTACCTGGAGGTAGAACCTGGCTCCAGCACTAACATTTGTATTAACTTAAACAAATTACTTAAGCTTCTGGTTGTCAATTTCCTACAAATAAAAGGTAGATAATAATAGTACTTAACATTTTTTACTTACTCTCAAGATTAAAGTAGATCATTCACATAAAATGCTAAGACAGGGCCTGGCATAAAAGCTCAATAAAAAAGAAAATACACTACTACAGTTATTAAATGTTCACTACGATCCATACCCTTTTCTAGGAAAAGATCAACAAAACGTACTCTGTAACCTTGAAAAGCTAACACTTCTACAAGAAAAGTCAGACAAGCAAATAAACAATTACAATTCACTGAGATTACCAAATAACAATAGAGATGAAAGAGAAAGCAAAACAATAAAACCTACTAAATATGAATACAGACTGATTAGTATCAAAATTCTCTGGCTGCTACTGCATAGCTGGGAAAAACCTCAATGTTACCACTAATTTGAGCTTTAGAAACTAAATGACCCAGATTTTAAATTAAATAGGTTAAAATAAACATGACGGCTCCTCTTTTATTTTAAAACCTTCCTTAAAATTACAGCTTTGACTAACTACCTCTTAATGGAGCTGAAATTTGTCCCTTACCATTAGTTTCACCAAGCTTTTGCTAACTTTCATGTTATTTTTTTAAAAATATTTATTTATTTATTTGAGAGAGAGAGAGAGAGAGAGAGAGGCAGAGAGAGGGAGACAGAATCCAAGCAGGCTCCATGTCTTCACTGCAGAGGCCAATGCAGGGCTCAAACTCACACACCATGAGATCGTGACCCGAGCCAAAACCAAGAGTCAGACGCTTAACAAACGGAGCCACCCAGGCGCCCCACCAATTTTCACTTTAAATTTGCAAGTCCAAGTGTCTGCCCAAGTCCTATATATATTTCATTTTGGCTTAGCTGCCACTCAAGCTTATTTCTAAAGTCAAAAGACAATTACAAGTCTGTTTGGTTTTAAGGAGTCTCCATATAAAATTATGTTTGCTACTTTTGTTATACATGCATACTACTTAAATAATGTAACATAAAAGCATAAACCTGATTAGTTAAATGTCAAACTGCTGTACAAATGGAATTCTGAGCAGATTCACATTTGCAAGCATTTTACAATTTCCTGCAAACAAAAGCGAAAGAAAAATCTTTCAAAAAGAATTTATCCCCTTTTGTTTAACATTGAGAGTCAACCAAAAAGAGCATTTTCATCCGTCCTATGCAGTGTTCTGCTCTAAAGGCTGCAGTGATTCATAATTTAATCCATTACAAAAAATAAAGAGAATTATAACTAGTTGTCAAAGGATCTAAGCAAATCTTTAAGCTAATAACCAATTAATTCCATCACAGAAACAAAGCAAATATTAAAATAGAACAAAACATATCCAGCTCACCATAAATACAGATCCTCACTTTTGATATAAAATCATAAAATTCCTATACCTACGGTATTCAGGCTTACTCTGAAGTGTAATATCCTTAAGAATTCCACACAATTGAATAGGAGACACAACAAATTTGTCTTTCATTAAAATCAAAAATATGCCAATAGGGGATACAATGTTGATAATATATCTTTGTTAACATACTTAATCAAACATCAGCTTCTGTCCTCATTCTTTTGTTAGTATTTAATGCATACTAAAAAGATACAAATTTGTTTTCCTTATATTATTACAAAAACTATTAAATGTATTCCTACAATTATATGCTACTAACCAAACAGTAAATGAGATGGTGCAATACTGAAAATTTATCTATTCAGAATTATTTTAATATATAATTATTCGATGAGATCAAATAATATTAGAAAACTAAGACCGGTTAGTTGAACTGAATGTCTGAATGATGAGCTATGCTATGATTGCAACTCTTGGATAGCTTGTTCTAGCCATCAAGAAGAAAAAAAAGCAGACAAAAATTTTTAAAGTACAAAAAAAAATAGGGCACCATCTGTTGACTAATTCTGTTATTTACATTTTCTAGGAAATAAGCTCTGATATACTATGTAACTTTTAAAAATCATACTCACTGGTGGCAAATAATCAAAGTTACTGTGGTTTTCAAGCCTGATTGCAAATCAGAATCTCTAGTGAAAAACCACAGGGGTCAGGGCCCCACCAAAGGCATGTTGAATCAGAACTTTCAAGTTTAGAGGATACTACATTTTTCTTAAGTTTGAAAAATGATTCTCATGAACAAGGGTGGAGAACTACTACATTGATTTAATTCAGATTCAGAATATGAAAAAAAGGAAATTATAATTTCATAGAATCTAAAATGCAACATTCATTTAATAATATATTTAAGTTCCTACTATGTGCCAGGGCATTTTTTTCCCCAAAAAAGTTTGTCATCTAGCAGAAGAAAAGAGATCTATTAACAGGCAATTATAATACAGAAGCCTAATTTCTATGACAGAAGGAATTATAGGTACAAAGAATAAGACAGGGAAGACACCAAGTTGAAAAGTCAGAGATTTCCTGGAGGAAATAATGTTTGAAATAAACTTTAACAGAACTGCAATCCAATATCCATCCATAAACTTAATTTTAAAGGATAACTCAATTAAATAAGCACTTATAAAAAGATCCTATCCTACTACTTACCAATATTAGCCTCAAGTTGCTGGAATAGGCTCAAGTTACCTGAAGAGAATTCTGGAGTTACATACACAATCCGATATTTGCCTCTGTAAAACAAACAAACAAAAGAAATAGAAAAGGATATATACAATAAGAAAAATAATCATCTAATGAATTACAACTTAAAACCATAATACCTGACAAATTTGTAAGTAATACATTATACCACTCAAAACTAAATGAACATTACATGTGCGTGTACATATCCACATACATTAGTTCTTTGATTCCTCTTCAACACATCAAAATAAAAAGTGGCGAAGAGTACTCAGGACATTAGAAGCCTGGTCCTGATTTCCAGCAGTCTAGCCCTGAAAACTATAGTGTTTGAGTTAAACGGTCAAGCCTATGGTAAACCTTGTATGTGTTAGCAATCCACCCACATACCATCCTCCTTGGAGAACTACAACCCATTACCCTACCACTGACTCCCTCCCCGTGCTTAAACCCACAGTGCCCATGCTTCTCCTATGTATTTTGCTCTCTTGCCTAAATATGTCTTCTTGGGCCAGGGTTCAGCACTGTATCAATGTCACATCAATTGGTCTCTGACCTAGAATCTGGGGTTCCAACCAAGAACAACTAGTCAGTCTCTGCAAATGACAAGACCTGTAATATGTGAAAAAAGCAACTGCAGCGCAGTCTTCTCTATCTTGTGACTAGAAAAGCAGAAAATGCTTATCTTTTCCAAGAGAACAACGAAGAAGACACAAAGACAAAAAGAAAGCCCTATTGTATTTGTGATACCCAATTCAAAGTCTCTTCCTAAGAGTTGGCTAATTTGTGTTCAGTGTGACCCACGAGACATTCCTATACCCTTAATATAAAATTCATTATTTGCTTAAGCTAGCTTGACTTTTTTCTATTCTGGGCAGACAGAATCCTAACTAAACAATGTTTGTAATAAAGTTTAGGTCTAGGGCATTTAAAATATATAGAGTCTCCTTTTCACTCTACTAAGTGAAGACATAAAGTTAAATAGAACAAAAACTTAATTTCCTATATAAAAAGACTTAAAAATATTTCATCTACTATGTGCTAGGCATAGTGCTTTCATTAGGAATTAGGAAGAGAACAATTAGGAACAAAATAGATATGCTTTTATTCTCATGAAATTAATTCAATATTCTAATTAACATAGGGAAACAGTATAAATAACAAGTTCGGAGGTCAGCCTGCCCAAGGTCTGAATCTCACTCTACTTCTTACAAGCTAAGTGATATTAACTTCAGTGTGCCTCAGTTTTTTCAGTGTAATATAGTAATAATAATTATAAAGACAACTAATTCAACAGATATCTACATTGAAGTTAAAGCCAATCAAATTCCAGCTGGCTTTTGGGTTGAAAAGGTAATTTTGAAATACTCAAGGAGTGCTCATTTTGGCAGCATGTATACTGAAATACTTATGGAAACACAGAGGATCCAGAAAAGACAAAAAAAAAAAAAAAAACTTTGAAACAAAAGAACAAATTAGAAGACTTGTGCCACCTGATTTCAAGGCTTATTACAAAGCTACAGTAATCAAGACACCAATCCAGACAGGCAGATTGATAGAACAGAGAACAAGATTAAAGCAAAAGACCCACATGTATCTAGTCATTTTATTTCTGACAAAGGTGCAAAGGCAATTCAGTAGAGGAAGGAGAGTATCTTCCACAAATGGAGCTGGAAACAATTGGATATCCTTAAGAGAAAATAAGTTGTAATCAGTAACTGATACAATACACAAAATTTACATTAAATGGGTAATAGACCTAAATGTAAAACTTAAAACTGCAACACTTTTAGGAGAATATATAAAAGAAAGTCTTTGTGATCCTTAGTTAGGCAAAGGTTTCTTAGATTCCACACCAAAGGCAAAAAATCCATAAAAGAACAAACTGACAGGCTGGACTTCAAAATGAAAACTGCTGCTCTTCAAAAGCACAGTTCATAGAACGACAAGAGAAGTCACAAACTAGAAATGTTTGCATGTACCAAGTAAAGAATTTGTATTCAGAATATATAAATGATTACCAAAACTCAGTAAGCGAAAAAAACAACAATGAAGAATGGGCAAAAGACGTAAATAGACGATTTCTCAAAGAAGATCCACAGATGGCCAAAAAGTACATGAAAAGATGTTCAATTTCAGTAATCATTAAGGAACTGCGAATTAAAAACAAACTGAGATTCTATTAGAATGGCTAAAATTAAGACTGGCCATACCAAGCAATGGCAGAGACGAGGAGGGATTAAAACTCTCAGATTCTGCTACTGGGAATATAAAATGGTGCAGTCACTATCAACAAAGTCTGACAGTTTCTTTTTTTTTTTTTAATGTTTTTTATTTATTTCTGAGAGACAGAGAGAGACATCATGAGCAGGGGAGGGTCAGAGAGAGAGGGAGACACAGAATCCTAGAGAGGCTCCAGGCTCTGAGCTGGCTGTCAGCATAGAGTCCGACATGGGGCTTGAACCCATGAACTGTGAGATCATGACCTGAACCGAAATCAGACGCTTAACTGACTGAGTGACCCAGGCACCCCAAAGTCTGACAATTTCTTAAAAAGTCAACATAGAATTACCTATGACCCAGCATTTCCACACATAAGCATATACACAAAGCATGAAAACATATCTTCATATAAAAACTTACACACTAATGTTCATAGTGCAATTATTCACAATGGCCAGAAGTGGAAACAACCTAAATGTCCATCATTAATGAGCAGTTAAACAAAGTATGTTATGTCTGTACAATGCAATATTATTCATCCATAGAAAAGAAATAAAATACTGACAACTAAAGCTAAGTGAAAGAAGCCAGACACAAAAGGCCATACACTGTAGGAGTCCATTCATTTGAAATGTTCAGAATCGGCAAATCATGGAAACAGAAAGTAGATTAGTGGTTTGAAGGGGTGTCGGGGGGTGGGGGGAAGGAATGGACACTGGGGAGTGACTGCTTAATGGATACTGAGGTTTTTTGGAATAATGAAAATGTTCTGGAATTAGATGGTTAGATGGATAGTACAAACATGTGAATGTACTAAAAGCCAGTGAACTGTATACATGTAAAATGGTTAAAATGGTGATTATTATGTAAATTTATCTCAATCAGAAAAAAAAGTTAAGCATATATTCACCATATGATCCAGTGATTCCACTCCTTGGTTTATACCAGTGAACACATATGAACACATAACAATGAACACATAAATGAAAACATGTCTATACAGAGACTTGGATACAAATGTTCAGGGCAGCTTTATTTGTAACAGCCCAATATTGGAAACAATGCAAATGTCTATCAACAGTTGGACAGATGAAACAAAATTATGACAATACCCATATGACGTAATCTAGTCAGCAATAAAACAGAAATAAACAAGAGATACATGTAACCGCATGGATGAATTTCAAAGTAATTACGCTGTGTGATTTAAACCAGACAAAACATGAGCACATATCGTATGACTGGTTCTTTTCATGTGCAATTTTAGAAGACAGAAGCTAATCTAGAGTGACAGAAAGTAGATCAGTAGTTTCCTGGTGAGTAGGGTACAGAAGGTAAGGAATAAGTGAAAGGAATGCATTACAAAGGGTATAAGTAAACACTGAGGATGATAGAAGGTCAGCATCTGGATTGCAGTGATGGTTTTGTGGGCATTTATATGCCAAACTCACCCAATTAGACATTTTAAGTATGTAAAATTATTGTACGTCAACTATACCTCAATAAGGTTAAAATGTTTAAAATGAAAGAAAACGTATGTTTTAAAAAAGATTTTATAGGGGCGCCTGGGTGGCTTAGTTGGTTAAGTGTCCGACTTTCGCTCAGGTCATGATCTCGCAGTTCGTGGGTTCGAGCCCCGCGTCGGGCTCTGTGCTGACTGCCAGCTCAGAGCCTGGAGCCTGTTTCAGTCTGTGACTCCCTCTCTCTCTGACCCTCCCCTGCTCACGCTGTCTCTCTCTCTCTCTCTCCTAGAAATAAATAAAGCATTAAAAAAAAAAAAAGATTTTATAGGAACGTTCACAGCAGCTTTATTAGTAATAGCCCCAAACTAAAAATAGCTTAGGCATCTACTATTAAGGAAATGAAAAAACAAACTGTGTTTCATATGATGACATTTCATTCTGATATAGCAAAAAAACTATGGATACATGCAACAACAGGAAGGATTCTCAAAACATTTTGCTGAATGAAAGAAGTCTTACACAAAAGTTTTTATTGTATGAATCCATTTATATGAAGTTCTAGAACAGAGAAAAAAGTATGGTAGAAAAAATTAGATAGTGATTTGGTTTAGAATGGAGACAGAACGACAGATTAGGAAGAGACATGAATGAACTTTCTAGAATGACACTAATATTCTATATCTTGATAGCGGTTTAGGTTATACATTTGTATGTATTTATCAAAACTCAATAAATACCTGTGTATATGTGTGCATATTAAGATATATACAGTGTTAATATATATACACACATATTTTTGTGCATATGTGAGACTTTATTCTTGTTAGAAATTATGCCACGATAGGACTAGTGAGGCAAGAGATTTAGAATCCAGTCCCTGCTCAGCCATGAATTCATTGAGTGACTTTAGGCAAATTACTTACTCTGGGCCTCAACTTCCTCATCTGTAAAAATGAGACAAAAGTAGATACATACTCTACTTCTCTTTCAAAACCAAAATTTTACAATTCTAAGACTACAATGCTAAATTCACAGTCTGAGAACTAAATATAATAGATTTCTTTAAGTTTTAAAGATTTTTAAAATTATCAGTTCTGCAAATGTACTATAAGACAAAGTACTTTTTAAAATCAGGAATATTTTGTCCATGCATTAAATAAAATTCTCTCACATATCATAGACACAACCACATGATCAGAAATCATATAAGTTACTCACAATTTAACATCCTCTAGAACATTTTTTGATTGTGCTGATCCCAGAAAACAAGCTGGAATGTTGGACATCCTATAAGAAGAAAAACAAATATGCTGGAGCCATGTATACACTACAGATACCAACTTCATTCTTAAGAAATAAAGAAATAGAATGATGAACACTCCTCTTCTTTGCAATCCTTACTCGTTTTATAACTCACTAATTTAATAAACAAATTCCTTCAAAGGCCATAATAGAAAGCAAGTTGTTAAGGCAGGTTTTTCAAAAAGATTTATAAACTCAGGTTAAAGAGGTTGAACATGTTTCTGTAACTAAAAATTATACTTTCATGTATACACTTCATACCAAGCTAAGCAAAGGTAACCAAAAGAGGAAAGAATTTTGAGATATGAATGTAAACTGGCTTAGTGTTTGCTGTTACACAAATTTTTATTGGGGCCATCTTGTAGCCTTGGATTATAGAGAACTCAAGAAAGAAGGTATGTCCTTCTACCAAAGGGTCATTTATCACCAATAAAGATAGAGCAACATTCACAGAAATGTGTTACTGGGAACTAGATTTTAACAGGATAGATTACATGTTTCCTTCACGGAAGAAAATAAAAACCACCATTACTTACTTAAGCTGGAGCACTTGGTCTTCCATCAAAGAAATAAGAGGAGAGATGACTAGGCCAATTTTGCCTGCATACACAGGTGGGTACTGGAAGCACAAACTCTTTCCATATCCTGGAGATAAAAACAATACACTGACAGAATAAAAATAAAGCATTGGTACTTCGATTTCTTCTTACAACGTAGTTGGGTGAGATGAACGATCACTACTAACATCTTATCCTCTTACCCTCCTAAGAGCTAATTCATGCATAAATTTGAGCATCTAATCTCAGATCACTCTTCTGAATTTTAAGCCATTTGCATTTGTATTTATGTTTTGAGAGTTCAGTGAAATATTACACCCTTCAAAACCTTTAGGTTTTGCGGGGTGCCTGGGTGGCTTAGTCAGTTAAGCGTCCGACTTTCGCTTGGGTCATGATCTCACAGTTCGTGGGTTCGAGCCCCGCGTCGGGCTCTGTGCTGACTGCCAGCTCAGAGCCTGGAGCCTGTTTCAGAGTCTGTGTCTCCCTCTCTCTCTGACCCTCCCCTGCTCATGCTCTCTCTCACTCTCCTAGAAATAAATAAAAACATTTTTAAAAAATTAAAAAAAAAAACGTTAGGTTTTGTATTTTAGAAGACTACATTATTACTTGAGTACAGCTTACCAGTTGCCATCACAACAACATTATCTCTTCTTTCTTCTAGTACAGAATGAATCACCTTCCACTGAACCCTGGAGGGTAAAAAGCAAAAGGTCCTTTTGTTTTCCTAACAAGAAACCAAG
The DNA here is from genome assembly GCA_017311185.1 of Proteles cristata cristata. NCBI lineage: Eukaryota > Metazoa > Chordata > Mammalia > Carnivora > Hyaenidae > Proteles > Proteles cristata. The sequence continues at coordinate 701,762 of JAESUZ010003859.1, read as the reverse complement.
AAGTTGAAACCTGTTTAATGTTTTCACTACTTCCAGTTGAATTTCTTTTACATTTTTGAGCTTCGATACAAAAAAATGTATAAACTCTGGAACTTTAAAACAAAGAGCCTCATGTGGTCAAGCTCCCATTCAAGCTGACTTCACAACTACGAGTTTCAATTGGTACATGCATTAAATCTCATGATATATATATCTAAAGTATAAAATAAATTCTATGCTTTGTACTAGAAATCCAGTAGAATTCTTACTGATTTAAAATAAATAAAAGAAATGCTCTGGGGGCAAGGACTGCCTGAGAAGGGAAATGAGGGAACTTTCTGGAGTGATTGTAATATTCCATATTTGACTGAAGATTTAGGCTACATGGATGTGTGCCTGCACACTTAAGATGTGCAAATGTATACTTAAGGTTTGACCATTTCCTTATGTAAATTTTACATCAAAAGAAATAAACTATAAATATTTAACTATAATTAATGATTTATATGCTCAAATACTTAAGGAGACATGTAATGATGTCTACAATTTACCTTAAGAAGCATTTTTAAAAACATGGAAAGAGCCTAAGTGTCCATCAACAGATGAATGGATCAAGAAGATGTGGTTTATCTATACCATGGAATACTACATGGCAATGAGAAACAATGAAATCTGGCCATGTGTAGCAACATGGATGGACCTTGAGGGTGTTATGCTGAGCGAAATAAGTCAGGCAGAGAAGGACAAATATCATATGTGTGCACGTATAGGAGGATTAGGAGGAACTTAACAGGAGGACCAAGGGGGAGAAGAAGGGCGGAAATGGTGGGGGAAAGGGAGAGAGGCAAACCATGAGAGACTCTTGAATGCTGACAAAAACTGAGGACTGATGGATGTTGGGGGGGAGGGAGGGATGGGCATGGAGGAGGCACTTGTGGGGATGAGCACTGGGTGTTATGTGGAAACTAATTTGACAATAAACTATTTGTAAAATAAATAAATAAATAAATAAGCTGATTCCAAAAAAAGAAGCATTTTTAAAATTGGATAGATTAAGGAATGGACAGAGAGGTAATAGATGAATATATGATAAAGAGAGATAGTAAAATGTTGAATAGACAGGTATTCATAGTAAAAAAAAAATTTCTTTCAACTTACTCTATCTTTGAAAAATTTTTTTAATAAAATGCTGAGGGAAAAATCAATAGGAAAGGTGATCTTCTGATGTGCTGATAATGACCTATTTTTTCTTATGTGAGTGCTGGTTACACAGGGTGCCTAGTTTGTGAAAATTCATTCATCTGTACATTCATGTGCACTCTTCTGTATGTAGGACATAGTTTAATAATAAAAAAAAAACATTTAAGATCAAAGAAAAAAGGAAAGAAATGCCTCCATGGGTTAAATTTTAAATTCCCAGAGTAGGAAATATCCAGTTTAGATTTTTACATTCTTATTAGTTTTATTCAAATTTACTTGTTCCTCATCTCATTTTTATTCATCTCCTTTTAATACTTGTAAATGTGCCTCCTTAGAAATAAATATATTTGAATACATTAAAACTGGTAAGATTATCACTGTTCTTCCAAATGTTGTCTTATGAATTTCCATGATATCAGCATGCTTTGAACAGTAAGATATACAAAACAGACACACAGATATTTATTTAATGACAAACAAGTCAGCGTTAAATTAGATTAATGTATTAACCTATTTAAACTAGTTTCTACACAGAACTCTATGGTAAATAAAATCATTTCCCTCTCTTATAAAAACAATTTATAGATATGAATTTTATATAAATATTACTTTAAAATAACTTTGTAATCAAAGGAGATACAGGGTTGAATGTATAAACTACAGTGAAGCTGTGCTACTACTACCAAACGGATAGATTATTTGCCATTTTTCCTTTGTGTAAAAAATTGTGAATATGCAACTTAATTAACTGAGGTTATACTCACGGCTTAAAACTGGAATGGCCAAAGTACTTCTTGAGGAAATTAATTTGCATTGTATTAGGTCCTGGTAACAAATCGTCTTAAAATAAAAACAAAATGGCATTTATGTTAAAATAAAAGTGATAGGGAATAAAATTTTTATTTCATTGGATTCTTTTAAAGAATCTGGTGAGTGGTGCCTGGGGGGCTCAGTCAGGTAGGTGTCTGACTGTGGTTCAGGTAAAGATCTCGTGGTTTGTGAGTTTAAGGCCCTGCATCAGACTCTGTGCTGACATAGCCTGGAGCCTGCTTCGGATTCTGTGTGTCTCTCTCACTCTCAACCCCTTTGCTGCTCACATTCTCTCTCTCAAAAATAAATATATATATATTTTAAAAAAGAATATAGTGATGAATAACAAAGATTACTGTTTTCTGTCTTTTAACTAAATTGCCCCTCTGTATGTCAGTCATGACTCCCACTCAAAACTTTATTATCTAATACTAAGGATTAGAATTGTGTGATTCTACGATAAAGTGGTTCACATTTTGCCAACACTGTAAGAAAAACAATGTTTTGGAATTTGCTATAGTTCTAAAACCTAACATGTAGAGGTGCCTGGGTGGCTTAGTCGGTTAAGCGTTCAGCTTCGGCTCAGGTCATGATCTCGCGATTCAAGGGTTTGAGCCCCGCATCAGGCTCTGTGCTGACAAAGACCCTGGAGTCTGTTTCAGATTCTTATCTCCTTCTCTCTCTGACCCTCCCCTGCTCACGCTGTCTGTCTCTCTCTCTCTCTCTCAGAAATAAATAAAACAGTAAAAAAAATTTTTTAAATAAAATAAAAACCTAACATGTAGACCCAGCCGCAGCAAACAATATATCAATGCAAATTTCATAATACAACCAACTTTCAAGTAATTGTAATCAGAAATTATATGGTCACAAATAAAATCCAGAGATACTAAATCTTCATTTTAGTTACCATTCCACCAAACCTTTGACCAAAATTTTAATGGGATGGCACAATGGAGTTACATTAAGTTTTACTCAACTGATTTTTATTTTCTACTCAGGTTGAACAGTTCATGAGTGGTCAAGAAAGAGCAAAGCAAAGAATCAAGACCATTCACTTATTATTAAAGGTGATAATAATAAATAAATAAATAATAATAAATAATAAATTTTCATTTATTATTATACTTCTCAGCTTTAACAGTTCTAAATAGAGAACTAAATTCATTTGAAGATATTATGCCTTGATTTAATACAAGAAAACAAAGAGAATAGCATTTTCTTGAATATCTTCATATACTCTCCACCTACAACATTTATTTTAGTTTTCCTATAACATTGATGAATCTAACTCTAGAGTATCCTACTTCATGAGAAGACCCCATGGCTTGCCATAATGAATTCTGTTACTTACGCTTGAACAACAGGAGGTTGTTTGGTGGATTCCTTACGATGGTTGATATACACAGTATGAAAATTCATCTGTTTTGCTATCTGACATTGTGCCACTTGTTCTAAGTAATAAATTCCTGAAGAACAGGCACTATATCTATGCCTTTAATGCTAATGTTTAACATAAGTAATTAAGGATTCTCATTAATGATTTCCTATTATTTTGACAAAATATAAAAATCAAGATGAAAAGTTTCACATCACCCTATATGTGCCAAATAACACAACACTTCTACTACTCCACTTTCATAAAAAGTAAGATTAATGCTTTATAAAGACCAAAGTACTAAGGGACTTAATGACAAGTTTTTAGGACCTTATTAATTATATGATACAAAATCCTTGCCTCCAAAGTGTTTAAAAACTGGACAGTAGAATCAGTAGTAGGTATCAGAGGTGAGTCACTGAAAACATATTACAGAGCTTACCTTCATCATCATCTTCTTCTTCAATAGTTTCAATCTCATCTTCATCTTCAGAAGGAACATCCAGATTTCCTTCCATTTTTATGCCTTTTGAATGAATTGGGTCTGCCGTGCCACTATTTAGATTTTCTAAAGACTGAAAATTTAAAAGAAACCTTAGAAGCAAAACCATTGACAGTGTCGTATCTTTTTCACCAAACACAAAAGGAGTATTATTAACAGAACCTACAATTTTGTTCAAAGCTAACAGATGTGCAACCACTATCACAAAAGAACATGTGTGCTCTGGTTTAAATATGTACTCAAGAGTGGTTTCTAAGGCACAAGGCCAAAGATGGATTACTTCCAGCATAAACAGGGTTCATTAATAGCATAGAATGAACTGCCTGTGGGGAAAGTTATCAAATTTTGAATAAAATTTGAATTTAAAACTTTTCTTCTTGGGGCGCCTGGGTGGCTCAGTTGGTTAAGCACATGACTCTTGATTTTGGCTCTGGTCATGATCTCATGGTTTGTGGGATTGAGTCCCAAGTCAGGCTCCATGCTTGGGAATCTTGCTCCCTCTCTCTCTCTCTCAAAATATATAAATAAAGCTTAAAAAAAAAAACTTCAAACTTTTTTCCTTTATCATACTTCAATGTTTTCTTCTTTAATTTTTTTTTAATGCTTTTACTTATTTCTGAGAGACAGAGAGAGCCAGTGTGAGCAGGGGACGGTCAGAGAGAGAGAGAGACACAATCTGAAGCAGGCTCCAGGCTCTGAGCTAGCTGTCAGCACAGAGCCCGATGCGGGGCTCGAACCCACGAACCGTGAGATCATGACCTGAGCCAGAGCCGGACGCTCAACCGACAGAGCCACCCAGGAGCCCCATACTTCAATGTTTTCAATTGCCAAGAGGTGAATGCAGGTTTGACTGTTATTTTAGGAGTTTCTCCATATCACGTGTCAGCATAACATTTAAACAACAAGCAAACAATAAATGTACTTTTTGTGAATTATGTGAATGTGTTTATGTGAATTATGAAAACAACAATAAAAGATTTAATTAAATTTTAGGAAAGGAATATTACAAATGTGAAATAAAGCTGCTCTTTACTTTGACTTGACAATACTGGATTTTCTCCCCTGAATGAAGATTATCTATTTAAAGAATGTTAGAATATTTCAAAATTGTTTCGTCTATACAGTGTTTTGTTTTTTGTTTTTTTTACTGAGAAGTGACAATAATAATTATTAAACCACAGTTCTCCATTTCTCTTTTTATTAAACCTTCCAATGAGTATATTTGACTTTAACAACTTTTTAAAAAGTATATTCATTTCAAGCCTGGAAAAGAAAAAGAGTGAAGCTGTTCCAATTTCTTTACACAGTCTACAAACAGACTTAGAAAAGCATTTTGAAAATAAAGTTCTCTCACATGTGCATCCAGATTGCCTTCTAAGAGATTCAATATACAGTGTAAGATTGTGGAAGTCTGCAAATGTCCTCTAAATGCGCTACTTGAACAGCATTCCACAGAGAAATGGTTAATCAATAAAGGAGTATGATTTAGTATTTACATTCTATTATTGCTATTAGCTAATATTTATTAAACACTTAAGAAATGCCAGGCACTGTACTAAGGCCTTCACAAATGACACCTTAAATAATAGTTACATCTATTAACTGAGTATCAAAAAGACTAAGAAACTTGCCCAAAGTCACAGAGGAAATAAATGGAGAAGCTGGGATTTGAATCCACATCTAAATTCAGAATCCAAATTCCCAGTCACTACCCTGTACTCTGGCTCAAAACTAAAGAAACAGGACCTTAAACTCATTTCATTAAAAACAAAAACATCATGGGGTGCCTGGGTAGCTCAGTCGTTTAAGCATCTGACTTTGGCTCAGGTCATGATCTCACAGTTTATGGGTTCGAGCCCCGCATCGGGCTTTGTGCTGACAGCTCAGAGCCTGGAGCCTGTCTTCAGATTCTGTGTCTCCCTCTCTCTCTGACCCTCCCCTGCTCATGCTGTCTCTATCTCTCTCTCAAAAATAAATAAAACAATAAGACAATAAGTAAATAAATAAATAAAAATAAAAACAAATAAAATCACACAAACCTAAAGATGAGAAATAAAATGTACATATAAGGATGAACTTCTGTGTTTTTCTTCATGTTCAATTAATTTGGATAATATTTGCTTTTCTTTCTTATTGTGCATCCCTAGCTCATAACTGACAAAGAAACTGTGGAGGTTGGGTTGAAGTGATGGAAAATACAGACTTATAAAATAGTATTTTCAACTTTGATACTAAAATAGGGGTAAATGAAACAATTTAAAACATTAGAAAATGATATGTAATAAATACACCCATAGTAAATAAGAACAAAGAAAGTAAAGAGCAATACTGAATGTATAACAACAGAACTTCCAAATAAAAGGGGATACACATGGATGGAAAGAAAAAGAAACCAATTTCAATAGCAGAGGGTAAAATCACTACCCACATTCCAGTAAAAGACTTAAAAGAAGTGACCTGAGAGAAATATGTTTTCTAATATATAAAAATTAGTGTATTACTACTAAAACATTATAAAGATGTAAAGAATATGAAATGGAAAAATCTAATGGTTATGTAAGGAGGGATAGTAATCACATTGTGGGGGGACATTTAGAATAAGGAAATATTTTACTTTTAAATTCCCTTTTTAAGGAACTGGAAGTAAATTTCCATAATTTCAAACATACCTTAATCATCTCTAGTTCTAAATCTTCATCACTTTCAATTACATAAGATAGATCCTCTTCATTATTATCCTTGGAAGATAAATCCTTAAAAAAATAGTATTTCAAACATTAATTTTCCAATGTAATTGACTCAATACCTTGTTTTCTACAAAATAAAGTTACTATACATGAGATAGCTTTAGATAACTTCCTCTTCTTCTCTAATAGATAAATTTATAATACACATTTATATGTTTATATGACACACAGGTAGAAATGGAGAGAGCACTGTGGTAAGGAAGAAGATAAAGAAGGAGGAATAAATAGATGCAAAGAAACAAAGAACCAAAGAAAAGGAGAAAGAAAGAAATATAATTAGAAAGAGAGACAAGGCAGACAAACAGATCTGAAATAGCCACACACACCCAGCTAAAAGTGAGTACAAAGTGACAAGTTCTACAATGGTTAAAGAATGTCAAACTGTGTTTCCCTACTTGAGTACACAAACCTCTTTACAATGTTGAAAAATTTTTTTCCATTCTATTCCAGGAACAACAATTGCTCTTTTATATTCACTGATTCTAAGAGATCACAAAAAGCTACTATGACTGTAATGATACGTTTAATCACTTTTACAAACAGTATCTACATAATTTGAAAAACAGTGTCAGATAAGTTATTTATTCAAATATTGCCAATGTTTGGATATGACGAAGCTTTATAATGATTTGGCAATCCGAAGGAAGCAAGTGCCAACAGTACGAAAACCTGCACAAAAGAAATGCAGAAGGACCAAAACAGACTGATCTTTAAACTGGATGTAGGAAAAGGAAGTATAGCCATAATTAACCTGCAAAAATTAAGTCTTAAAAAAGGCTTTTAAAATAAGTTTTATAGAAAGATAAAAAACCCTTTTACTATTTTACCCTTTTAAATAGGGTCTTTAATGAATAATGAAAAAATTACTAATTATTATACAATAAGAATGGTAATAACTAGGGTAAAAGATGGCAGTAAGATCAAATAAATTTTGAAAATTTTATATCATTTTATGAAACCTATCATCTTAAATGCATACCTAATAAGAAATTTCCAAAAAGTTAAAGATTGATGTATACATTAGCAAAAGATATTTCCTAAAAGGGGAATCGTTTTACAAGTGGTTGGTGTGAGAATAGCTTGAAAATCTTTTTTAATTTCTTTATTTTTTTGAGAGAGAGAGAGAGAGAGAGAGAGGAACAGCAACATGTGCTAGCACATGAAAATGGGAGGGGAGGGGCAGAGGGAGAGGGAGAGAGAGAATCTTAAGCAGGCTCGCTTCCCAGTGTAGAGCCTCATGCTGGGCTTGATCTCACAACCATGAGATCATAACCTGTGCTGAAATCAAGAGTTGGACACTTAACCAACTTAGCCACCGAGGCATCCGTTGAAAATCATTTTAAAATAAAATGCATTAATATACTGGTAGAAGTGATTACTAAGATAGTTACCAAACAGAGAATTTCTCAAATACTAAGACTTTGTTTGCCATTAGAAAACTGAAAAGGGAAATAACCCTAGTAAATGACTTTCAAATTTAATTTTAAAAACTTAAAACTTCATTATTGCAAAATAAAATGTATAAAATTCTACCGAATATGGACATCATAGGTAATTTCCTAAACTAATGAAAAACAAATGAGGCAAAAGTATAGGCTGTATGATTTCTCTTTTTATGGTTTGTCTTTACAATAAAAGAAACAAAGATTTCTGTAATACAACTTCATTATTTCAAAAAATATCCTTAACTTAGCCAGGAGAAAAACATTACCTCACAAATTAAACTATTCAAATCAGAAGAACATAATAAGAAATCTATCTAAACATGAAATTGACAGAGAATATAGAATGTTTACAACAATCTAAGAAAAAAACGGGTCATAGACTCTCCGGAGCCAGGAAAGGGTAGTGTCAAGCAAAAATATCTGTTTATTAGAAACCCTCTTATAACAGGAAATAAAAAAATCTGTATGAGGAAATAAAACTACTTCCAAAATGAAGTTTGGAGGAGTAAACACTGGTAGGTCTACAGGAAATTCACAAAGAAATAGACGTATCTAGTATATAAATGCTTAAATAGCAAAGTACAACAAACATGTATTGACACTTTAAAATCTCTTCATTCTAAGACCACAAGTTGCTGCTTATTATCCCCAGTCAAAAGCAGCAAACTACAGCTCACTTGTCAAATTCAGCCCACTTTTTGTTTTTGTTAGTAAAGTTTTACTTGAAATGCAAACAAGCTCATTTGTCTACATCTGTCTATAGTTGCTTTCACATTAAATTGGCAGAGTTCAGTAGTTACAGCAGGAACCTGTGGTCTGCAAAGCCTAAACTGTTTACTATCTGCCCTTTGACAGAAAAAAATCAGCAAACCCCTAGTAGTGAATGAAAACTGTTTTCTATTTTTTTAGTACCTCAGGAGATCTGCAAGTAACATCATTAAGAACTTCTTCCTGGGCCTGCTGCTCCAAAACCTGTAGTTCATATTCTGTAATATCTAATGACTTCCAACAAATTCCTTCTGTGTTCTCTCTCAACTTATTGCCTTCTTCTAAACCATCTTCAAGCCCATCTTCTCTTCGTTTAACTTCATTTACAAGTATATTTTCTTCATCATGTTTAATTACATAATCAAGAGTTGTGTCCCATGTCTCATCTTTAACTTCAGTAAAAATTCTATGTTCTCTAATTTGTTCCTGTTGTACTTCATCAGCAGTTGGATCTTCCAATTGTGATAAGTGAAAATTAGCACTGGGCCTCAACTCAGTCTCAGTTGAACCAAATATCATCTTCCTCAATGAACACAGATTTTCTGAAATGTCACTTAATAGTGTAGAAATCCTAAAAAATTAAGAAAAGGTAATTCAACTTCAACTGCAATAACTATAAACACAAGTCGTAATGCTTTTTAATAAGTACAAGCTTTCTAACCTGACCTCACTTAAAAGACAAACTGGATTAAAGTTGTTCTTCCTTCCCTCATAACCACTATCTGCTTAAAGCTGTGGGTTACTCTCTAGCACTGTAAGGCACTTCCGTATTTAACTTGTACCCGTACTAACTATACATGCTAATATGCTTGTCGACTTGTAGGCTTACTAAGTGTCAAGAGTGTTTAGTCCCAAACTAATTATTTATGCCAGTTATACTTTTTGTGGCAGTTAATTTAATTAAATGTAGGTCAAATCAATGACACATGACCACCAAAAAAATTTTTTTAAGTTGAACATGCTGAAAGACTCAGCAAATTTCTTTTTAAAAAAAAAGTTCTGTCTGATTAACTATAGCCAAACAACCAAAACAGTTTGGAGGAAAAATGTAAAAACTAGGACTGTGCATTCAGATTGTTTCAAGTGTCTTAAGTTTTCACTCCTATTTTAAAGAAACTAAAACTAGAAATTGCAGAAGATATATCATGGGTGTGTCTTAAACAAGAAACCCCAAAGAGCAGCCCTTTATTTAATGAAAAGGCCATAATGAATATAAAAAGACTAGGAAACAAATACATACTAATATGTTAAATTAAAAGTTTTTATGATCCTGTATTTTAACTTTTTCAATTTGCTGATCAACTACTAGCCCCAACTGCAACACATAAGAGTGTTTATGTTATAATTCAAAAATGATGCTGTTCTGCATGTTCAATAATCACAAAACCAGACACATATTCTTTGGAATAGGAAAAAATCTTCCCATCAGTTGGCAAATATAACAAGTAAGAAAATATGGAAAGGTTGTATGTGAATAAATATGATACGAATTTCTCTTTTTTTAAGTTTATATACTTAGAGAGAGACCATGAGCAGGGGAGGGGCAGAGAGAAGGAGAGAGAATCCCAAGTACCTTCTCCCCCCACATCACCAACATAGAGACCAATAAGGGCTTGAACTCACTAACCATGAGATCACTACCTGAGCCAAAACCGAGAGTCGACACTTAACCAACTGCACCACCCAGGCGCCCCATGATATGAATTTCTTAACTCCTTAATTATAGTTGCTAATAAAGCTTTTTAATTAAGTGACCTTAAACATCTATTTATAACCAAACCTGGTTAACTGCAAAGGAAAACCACTACTAGAGTGTAAATTTTTTTTAATGTTTATTTTTGAGAGAGAGAGAGAGAGAGAGAGAGACAATGAGTGTGAGCAGGGGAGGGGCAGAGATAGAGGGAGGCACAAATCTGAAGGAGGCTCCAGACTCTTAGCTGTCAGCACAGAGCCCGACATGGGGCTTCAACTCACAAACCATGAGATCATGACCTGAGCCAAATTCGACATTTAACCAGCTAAGCTACCAGGCTCTCCTCAAATGTAAAATGAGACACACTATCTTGTCTGATGGTTATAGGGTTTATTAAAACAATTTTTAGTTACTTCAGAAAAGTAAAAGTTAGAGGGAGAAAAGAGAATATGATAAGCAAAGAGACATTTTTACTATTTAATTAATACTTTTGTTTAGCTCTTCTAATGTCAGAAGAACAGTTAGCATTATACTCAGGTATTCAAATAAGAGAACTGCACGTGAATAGTTTAAGAGAAACACATATGTGACATCATTTAATTTTTAAATGCATGGTAGTGTTAGAACGTATAAACACAGCAACAGTGACATACAGATTGACAAGACTCTAAGAGCTTATTTATTCTGTGCTGACATAGAGAATGACATGTCTCATGTGAGGTAACTATTTACTCTAACAAATATCAAACGCTGTCTTCTTCAGCAAGGCATAATATACTTTTCCTTCTTTCTTAGGGCTGTTATTATGCATATTAGTACCCTATAGAAAGCCTCAGCACTCAATAGAATGGCAAGGACATGACAGCAATTACAAGAGATGTATAATGAATTTAAATCAACTAAGCAGTACTGTACAATCCAATACCTTCCAGTTCCACTGAAGAATAAAGCTGTCCTCTTCTGCAACAAAACTCAAAGGACTATTTTTAAAGATCTCACTTCTAATTTTTATAGTTTTGTCCACTCTTTCACAAATTGCCAGCTTTAACTTCCAGCTGTGGTCATGTGCATACCCTTCCTTATTCATACCTGTCACTTTAACTGGATATCCAAGCTTATCAAACTGTATCTATAAACAAAAAGCAAATAGGCTCTGAATAGGCCTCATGCACTCCACTGAAAATACACTTAAGTGAGTTTAAATTCACGGTTAGAGCATGTATTTTGGCATTCAGAGGCCTTTTTTGTTCTCCCTTGGTTCTGAGGTGTAATTTGGGAAGTTAGGTATTATGCAGACTTCTTACAAAGAACCTGAAATAAGAAATGTAACTAGTCCTTGTTTGACACTGAAACTCAACAAGATTTTTCTTTACTACAAATGAATTCAGTATTTCCCATTCTCAAGTGTTAAGAACACTTATGTAGTTTTATTACTACAAAGCAAAGCACTAACAAGACACAATTTTTCATTTAATAGATAGTCTAACTGCTAGAACAAATATCTGAAATACATGTAAATATCATGTAAACACTGATTATTTTTCTTTCATGGAGGGAAAAATGTAAAATTGAATGTGAAATGGCTCTACTGATACCTATTTCCATTTGACAGTTAGGTCTTTCAGAAATTCTCAGTTACATAAAAACCACTAAAACAAACTATGGGGAAAAAGGACTTTGAAAAAGATCTGAATCTTTGTATCATACTTTGAAATATTAGAATCACCATATATCACAAATCTCATCCCCCAAAAATACATTAACATTGCATTTTGTCAAAATCAGAATTCTATTTCAACTAACTACTTGATGTTTCTACAAAGCATTTTTGCCTCAATATTATATTACTACATTGTAATCATTCAATGTTCAGAAGCGTTCCTGGTTTTAGAGGAAGTCATTCAGCAATTAAGGCTCCCACAAGGCCTGGCCCCTGAAAGGGTCAGCTACAAGGCACCAGTAATCCAACGGTCTATTAATCCAAATATCTCTCATTACCTAGGGCCTTTAGCTATAAAATGGCATCTAAAATCTGAATGCCTCTTGTTCTAACAGTGTCCCGATTAGGTAGAATTCCTATTTAAAAATCAGAAAAATGAAGCTTTTAAATATAAAAATTGTTTTTATTTACACATTTTAGGTGACTAAACTGTAAATATAATTAAATGAGATGACCATAAAAAAAAGAAAAAGACAACACTGAATCTAAAATATTTTCCTTTCTGTGAACTTCTGAATTTTACTTTACTTTGTTTTGTAAAACATCCTACAAAGCAGACAGAAAAGCCTTAAGCTTTTTGATCTGCAATTTAACAACTGGAAAGATATTTCTCACATTTACAGATCAGTCTGCATGCATGTATTCAAGCAAATTTCTATGAATCTACCTTAATGAATAGTAATTCTTTATAAATAGGAAGGTGCAGTAAGAACAAATACAATCGGTAAAAACAGATAATATTTAACCTCTGTGGATCTTCCAATTTTTTCACAGTGTCAGGAAGACGCTTAGCCAGATCCCTCATATCCTCAGCTATTGAAGTCAATTGTTTCTTCAGATCACTAGGTAGCATTTTTTCCTCTGGGAAAAAAAAGAATCAATGTTAATTTTCAAACCATGAAGCAAAGATATTTATTTAAACCGTAGAAGGGCTCACATTTTCCTTTTCTTCCTGTGAGTTCCAACAAAGGGACTTCCTTATCTTATCTCCACATCACCTCAGTCACTTTATGTCCCTTTCAAACTTTTACTACTTAAATTTTAGAATGAATTCCAAATGATCTATATTCATACATATTACAACCAGTGGTTATCAACCTAATCAGAAGAAGGTAGAAATGAGAATCTGAGCCCATCTACACTATTTCAAGATCAGAAATCAGCATAACACCATGTGGGCTGTTACTTATGAAAAATAGTTTGGTACACATAGCCTTAGCCAACTGCCATTCCTCACTTCCCTGGTTATTAGTCAGGACCAAAATAAAATACAAGCCTTTCTAATCAGCACTCATCTTCCAAACTCTCAGCTTCATTCTATCTGGTACATCACTCCCAATCAACACCACACCTGCCTTCCTTTCCCAAGCCCTTCCCCTGATTAGAATTTCTCACACTTCCTCACCATCTTCTCTTGTCCTTCAAAAGTCAAGCTCCTCTGAGGCATGTGACATTGGATTACACCATCTGCTATTATTTCTGCTTACTGCACCTTGTGACCTCAAAATCACAACCTTTCATTCACTGACAGTTTTAGTGCCTGGCTCATGGTCTTTCCCTTCACTACAACTCCTGTGGTAATTCCTAGTATTTTAACACTCACTAAAAGTGCTGTCTTCTCGATGCTTTGATCCTTCCACTTCCAACAATCTTTTCCTCAACTGACCTCAGCCACCCATTCCTATAGTCATTTGACTTTAAAATTGCCAATAAAGTTTAACTGCCAATTGTGAGCATTCCACCCTCCACACACCAGCATGCTGGCTTTCTTTCTTTTTTTTTTTTAATGTTTTATTTATTTCTAGAGAGAGAGAGACAGCGTGAGCAGGGGAGGGTCAGAGAGAGAGGGAGATACAGACTCCGAAATAGTCTCCAGGCTCTGAGCTGGCAGTCAGCACAGAGCCCGACGCGGGGCTCGAACCCACGAACCGCGAGATCATGACCTAAGCGAAAGTCGGACACTTAACCGACTAAGCCACCCAGGCGCCCCCACGCTGGCTTTCTTTCCAGAATGCCTTCCCCAAAACAACTGTTCTTTCACACTTTCAGAACCAAATTTTCCTTACACACTATCCTTCCCCCCCTCCACTCCCCGCCATGTCCTTTTTCCTTTCTGACCCTTTTTACAGTAATCATTATTCCCCTGTCTGGGCCCTCACCTCTTTCATTCCTTCCTCCCTCCATGGTACTTATCTAGGAAAGTCCATACGCTGCTTAAGCCCAGTTGTTGTGTTGCTGTTTTTTTTAACCTCCTCGATGCCTATACTCAAAGAGTTGAATATAAAGGAAAATAAAACTCAGCCATTATGACTCGGCTTGCTTTAAATTCGCAACACAGACCTCCACTGAACCCTCAAGTGATGACTGTTAATTATTCTACATTTCCCACTCTCCTATTATCAAGATGACCACTTCACACCTCTTTCTTTCTCTCCAAGCCTCCAACATCTGCTTGCCCCTCCTTTCGCTGGGGGAACAACTTCACCTCTCATTACGCTAAGAAAACAAAAAAAGAAAACTATCTCATCTGCCTACTCCCCATCTGCTAGTGAGTCTGGTATTCATAGAACTTCTCTCATTTACAGCAAAATTCTATGAAAGAGTTATCCACACACTGTCTCAAATTTTCTACTCCCATTTTCTCTTAAGCTGTCTCCAACCAAGCCTTCACCCCAACCTGTATAGCAAAGCTGCTTTGGGAAAGGTTACTCACAGTCTCCACACCGTCAAGTCTAATTGTTGGGTCTAGTTCCTCATCTCCCTCAAATACTCAGAGGTATTTAAAACAGCTGATAACTTCTTCTTCCTTATAAACATATTCTTCACTTGGCTTCCAGACACTACACCTCTTTCCCTCTGTCTTTCATTATCACCCCTTCTCGGGTCCCCTTTGCTGCACTCTCCTTCTCTTCCTGATCTCTAAATGTGTGTGTGCCCTTGACATCAATACTTGGGCTTCCTCTCTAATCACTCTATTTCATCTCATCTCATTTCACTACTTTAACTACCATCTGTACCTTGATGATTCCCAAAGTCACATCTCCAACCTCACCTTTTCTCCTGAACTCGAAGCACACTTCCAACTACAATATCTTCTTGGATATCAATAAGCATCTAAAATGTAGTATATCCAAAACTGTACTCTGGAATTTTCTCACCAAAGCTTACTCTTCCCATGACCTTCCCACCATAACTGATCCTTCCATTCACTCAGCTGATCCAACCAGAATATCTTAATTGTCCTTTCAGTCTCTACATCTCACCCCTCACAGAGAATTCATTAGCAAATCCTTCACAATATATGCCTTCAAAACATATACACAACTCACCACTTCCCACCATCTCTACTGCCTCCAGCCTAATCCAAACAATTGTCATCTCTTGCTGGGACTATTATAGTAGCCTAGACTTCCCTGCCTAACCACTTGCCCTTTTACAGCAGAAAAAAAAAAAAAATCCTTCTAAATTAAAATTTAAGCATATCATTCTCTTGCTCCAAACCCTCTCAGGGTTTCCCAACACTCTACTTTGCACTTATCTTAACTAATAAAATATGCATTCACCACCTATAAGGCCCTAAATAATCTGGCCCAAGCTACTTTTCTAGCTTCATTTCCTACCACTCTCACCTTTACTCAATTCACTTCAATTATCCTTGTTGGTCCTTTTTTTTTTCTTTTTTTTTTTTGAGACAGAGAGAGAGAGAGAGAGAGAGGGTGCAAGTAAATGAGGGGCAAAGAGAGAAAGAGAGAGAGATAGAGAATTTCATAAGGGGAAGAGACACAGAGAGAGACAAGCAGGCCTCACGCAGGGCTAGTGTTTTACCTGAAGTGGGGCTCATGTTCACCTGAAGTGGGGCCCAAGCTCACAGAATGTGGGACTTGAACTCACGAACTGTGAGATCAGGACCTGAGCCAAACTCAGATGCTTAACGACAACATATCCTTGTTGTTCCTTAAATAAGGCAAACAATCACCCTCAGCCACTTAGCTCTTTATCTGAAGACTGCTACATTCTTCCCTCACATATTCACGTGGCTCATTCCCTCATTTCTGTGAAATGAAGTGAGGTGCTTGGTCTCGTGTGTTCAGTACATTTTCCCCACCAACTGAAACTGTACCTGACCCATGATAAACACCCATCAAATATGTAATGAGTGAATGAATATCTCCTTTCCAAACAAATCTTCTAAAAAAAAGTCATTTACATATGCTTTCTCATGTTCCTTAGCTCTAATAACTCCTCCATCCTCTATCATGTTAATATGATTTCCACTCACATCATTCTGCTCGTGATATAGCACCTTCGTGTCACCAAAGCCTGGGGACCCTTTTCTGTTTTGGCAGCACAAGGCACAAATAACCACTCTCTCCCTGGAATACTCTTTGGTCACCCAGAACACCAAAGCTGCTGGAGTAAAAAAGTTACAAACGCCATGCTGCCAAAACTAGTGATTAGTTCTAAATCCTCAGTTTTTCAAACTCTGGGCGTAAAGCACGTGATAGCTCCTCTTCCTTAAAACACACACTTTGTCTGGTGTTCTGCACATAGAACCTCCTAATTTCCTTCTCTGCCTGTGGCAACTCCTTTACTGTCCTCTCCGCCATGCAAACATCAAATACTGAGCTCCTCAAAATTCTTAGTCCCAGTTCTTTATCTCTAACTCTCAATTCTTTATCTCTAACTAAAACTATCCTCTGAGATACAGTCTGGGTATCTAAGGGCCACCCATACCTGCTATCTCAAGCCCTCCTCTCTTTAAGACATCTAAACTCAGCTGTGTGATTCCTCAGCTCCAAATCTTTCTCCTTCTCTTCAATGGTTTTCGTCTCTTTTGCTGATGCCTACAACATAAGAATGATCCTTGTTACATGGCTCTTATCATCACAACAAATTCTGCTGACTCGACTGCTGTATTAAGTGTATCTTTTTTTTTTAATTTATTTCTAGGAGAGAGAGAGAGAAAGAGACACAGTATGAGCAGGGGAGGGTCAGAGAGAGAGGGAGTCACAGACCGAAACAGGCTCCAGGCTCTTAGCTGGCAGTCAGGACAGAGCCCGACACGGGGCTCGAACCCACCAACCGCGAGATCATGACCTAAGTGAAAGTCGACGCTTAACCGACTAAGCCACGCAGGGGCCCCTTAAGTGTATTTTTAATCTATCTCATTCTCTCCATCCTCAATACAACCATCCAAGCAGGCCACCACCCCCTCTCCCCTGGATTGCCCTTGCAGCCTCCCAACAAGTTTTCCCACTACGACCCTTGCCGTCCCACAATCCATTTTCTCCTCTACAGCCCAAGGTATTCTTTTTTTTTTTTTTTTACTGTAATTCATGTCACTCCTCTGTTTAAAAGTCTCAATAATTCTTACGAGGAAATGTAAACTCCTAATGTAAACATGGCCTATCTGCTTCCCTTGTTCTGCTTCCGCTTCATCCCTTACTCTCTCATACTCAACAGTTCACCATAGTGAACTACTCTGATTTGCCTATAGACACTATGGTCTCTTTCCGCACCTGCTATTCCCTATGCCTGTGACACTTCCTCGACTCTTCAGCTTCCTAACTCCTGTTCCTATTTCAGGGCTTACTCGAAACATCACTCTCTCCAGGAAACACTGCAATACTTGCACATATGCGTCCGACAGCTCTCCTATGTGCTAACCAAAGTGCCTTGTTTTCCCACCTCCCAAGTCTCCTCTTCCTATACTGCAACTGCCTTTTTTTGTTCATCTCTATATCCCCTAAAAAATGTAGGTTTTCCTCTCAGGAAGCAGATCATAACCGTCTTGTTCACTACTGTATCCCCACATCATAAAGTGGTCAACAATTTTTAATGAATGAGTAAGTGCATTTTTACCTGCTATATCGGTTAGTGTTTATTAGCTGCCACCCAGGGATAAGCTAATATTTTAACAGTGAGAAACAATGTACAAATATCCTTTTATTTTCTGATGTTATAATCCACTTTAATTCTTTAAAAAGAAGAAAAAACACCATCCTATAACCAAAAGTCGTTATTTGAAAATAGCATCTATAAATACACCAGGAACTTAAAGGACAATGAGGATGATAACTCTTGTGTTCATAATAGGAAGCCAGGGAGGGAGAAAAAAGAAAGGGTAATAATCTTCATGACTATTCACCAGGATCCTAGTCAAAATACTTCAATTCAGATGTCACAAGACAGACACACATATAATGCAATAAAGCATAAAAGTGAGGGTCAAAGAGTGAAGCATTGCAGTGACAGGTACACAGATACCTGGACTTCTAGTGGCAACTTGTAAATATATGTTACTTAACATCTTACACATTTCTTGTAAACCTTTTAATCGGAGACAAAATTGCAAGCATAACCTAGAAGTAATTCTGCAAACCACAGAATCAAAAAACCATGAATCCCTGGTCTGCTGGGTTTAATTCTGTTAAGATTTAAATAAGTTCTATATTGGTCTCCAGATCAGATTCAAAACATGTGTTCAGTTAATCAAGATAATTTCTAGCCACAGTACCTTTGGCTATAAGGAGTCAGCAAGCACTCATCGAAGTGGCTTTCCAGGAAAAGAAAAAGCATAAGGAGTCTTCTACCTTCTTAGGTAAAGGAGGGTCTACCACAGAGGATATGGATCCATTCTCAATGGCAAATATAAAGAGTACAATATCATTTTAAATGAGAAGGTCACGCCATCTCTTTAAGCTTATTTAACAAAGTCACTATTTAATTAACACCTTAAACAGCTATTTTAAATCTCCAAAGAAGCTACAAGAATAGGAATAACAATTCTCTATAAATCAATACAGGTGCTTTGGATATTTTGTCCCTCTTAGTGTTCACAGCTATTCTATGCAATAGATATTTAACTATCATCTACATTTCAAACACGGGGAACCATGTAAATCTCAAGTCACATGGCATGGGGTCCCTTTTGGCTTCTGTGACATAGACGCCCACCTTGATCCACTCTCCATGTAAGTCTGCTATCCCTGACCTGTCAAGACATCTGAGAAAAGCACTGAAGTTAAACAAAGTGGCCACTCTTTTTGGAGAAAAACAACAGTTATCCTATCCCAGAAAAAATTTAGAAATTTAAACCAGGACACTACGAAGTAACTGGTACACTTTAAATATTTATAGCAAGGATGTATCATCTCCAGACTGGGAGATAACTGTCTGTATCACTGATATTATCAAAGCCACAAAGCCCCAGCTGAAGAAGCCTAATGAAATGCAATGTGACAAAGTAGTAAATGCCTGAAACTCTAATCTCTGGGCAGACAGATCTCACGCCCTAATATCAACATGGCTCAGACACTCAAGAGGCTATAACAATACTAAGCAGTTTGCACACATGTGAATACTGACTTTTTGGAGATAAACCTTGAAAAGGAGCACATTCAAATTTTGTCTTTTGTTTTTAGATCATCACATACCTTTTTTTATAGCAAACATTTGCACAGTATCACTTAAATTCTCTAATTTTCGATAAATGATGAGACCAGCCTATAAAAAAACAGAAAAGTTAAAAGACTATGCTAAAAATAACCAAAATGAAACTGTATGTCCCATCT
This sequence comes from Proteles cristata cristata, assembly GCA_017311185.1. Taxonomy (NCBI): domain Eukaryota; kingdom Metazoa; phylum Chordata; class Mammalia; order Carnivora; family Hyaenidae; genus Proteles; species Proteles cristata. The sequence goes on along the minus strand of JAESUZ010003859.1, from coordinate 681,946 downwards.
TTAGAGAAACCCAAAAGAGTGACTCCCAAAGCACCCAAAAAGCTGCATTCAACTTATTATGTTACACAAAGATCTATGTCTTCATTAAATCACCGTACTAATTAAGAGACTGGAGAAAGCAAGCGGTTTGTGCCTTAATATAAAAGTTTTTATTTTTTAATGTTCAATATTATACGGAGTTATCCAAATCAAATAACTTATAAGTAGACTCCAACAAAATATGATCAGGTAAGTAAATTTATTTTGATGAAACATATCCACTTCCCCATATTTCACCAAATCAGCTGTGAATGCCCACATATGATCAACCCTCCTTCAAAGCACTGTTAAGAGGAAGAACCAAGTCACACTGAATTATCATGAATAAAAATGCTACAGAACTTGCACAACAAGTTTTACAATTTTTTTTTCAAATAGAACAGAAGGGGGGCGCCTGGGTAGCTCAGTGGTTGAGCGTCTAAATTCGGCCCAGATCATGATTTCACGATTTGTGAGTTCAAGGCTGGGCTCACTGCTGTCAGCACAGAGCTGGCTTACGATCCTATGTCTCCTCTCTCTCTGCCCCTTCACACGTGCACGCCCTCTCTATCTCTCTCTCTCAGAAAAAACAACAAAAAACTTTATTAACAGAACATAAAGGAAAATTACCACCCTATCTCTTGACAAAATTGAATTTTTCTGTTTATAAAAAATGGTGTCTCCATGCCTAAAAATAGATGCAAAAAGGAAAACAACAAGATATTCATCTACAAAAAGTATAAATTAGGGAAAAAGAAATCTACTGTGGCATAAAATGTATTTCTTGAAAAAAACAAAAACAAAAAACAAATAATGCTATACATAAAGATAAGACCAAATTTCATGATGTTCAAATGTGTAAATATGAAAATACATCTGACTAAGAGCAGTCGAAAGCTAAATTTGGAGGCAATTTTCCTAAATTTTTAGCACATTTTAAATATAAATATAAGAAATAAGGCCAGTTTCAATATAGAAACTATAATTATTTTTATTCTGAAGCTGCTTATAAATCAAATACATCATCAATACCATTTGTTGTTTGCTCAGCCTGGGCATATTACCCTTTCATGTTTTCAGAGAGATTACATTTTTTACATATAAATTGGACATTATTTTGGCTTCATGACAATTAAAACTACCAGCACTGAACAGTCTATTGATTGGTACTTGCTAATTAATATTGAAAATTAACAGTTTCACTAAATGTCTTCTTAAGCATTTTTAATGCCAATCTGAATTAAAATTATTTTAGTTCAGTTTGTGCAACAGTTACAAACAAATTTTTCTACAGTGATTTATTATAAAGTCTAAAAAATACATCACAGTCTAAAGAACTTTGGTACATACATACGCATCAGTGGCTGCATACAGTCTCTGATCCTCAGTAAGAGGAAAATTACTCCAATTGCTACAGCAGATAGATCTGTCTTTCAGAAGCTGTTTGCCGAAGAGGTGTTTAACCAAACCATTGAGGCTCCAGGTCTCTTTACATTTCAGCTACAAGTAATGAAAGATGAACACTGTAAAAAATTATTTCTATTTTCAGGTACTCCTAGATAACACCAACTGACCAAGCCACACATAAAGTTGGCAGTGTTATACTAAAATATAAGGCAGAGATAGTCCTTGATAAACTTCTTGACATTAAAAACCTCATTTGCAGTCCACCATATTATAAGAATTTAACTCTGGAATTTCCCCAATGTAGGTATTAAAATTCTTGGACTGTAAGAAATGCTGAGGCATAGGAGCACATGTACCCCAATGTTCATAGCAGCACTCTCCACAATAGCTAAAACATGGAAAGAGCCTAAGTGTCCATCAGCAGATGAATGGATCAAGAAGATGTGGTTTATCTATACCGTGGAATACTCCATGGCAATGAGAAACAATGAAATCTGGCCATGTGTAGCAACATGGATGGACCTTGAGGGTGTTATGCTGAGCGAAATAAGTCAGTCAGAGAAAGACAAATATCATATGTGTGCACGTATAGGAGGATTAGGAGGAACTTGACGGAGGACCAAGGGGAGAAGAAGGGCGGAAATGGTGGGGGAAAGGCAGAGAGGCAAACCATGAGAGACTCTTGAATGCTGACAAAAACTGAGGACTGGTGGATGTGGGGGGGAGGAGGGGTGGGCACGGGGGAGGACACTTGTGGGGATGAGCACTGGGTGTTATGTGGAAACTAATTTGACAATAAACTATTTGTAAAGAAAAATAAAATAAAAAAATTAAAAAAAATTAAAAAAAAAAGGTAAAAAAATTAAAAAAAAAATTCTTGGACTGTAAAACTACTGCTCATGGAAAAAAGTTGGATAGGTTGGTAGGCTTTCTACCCAGTCCAATGAATACTTGGCCGAACAAGAGAATTCAACCTAATGACTGCATTAATAAAATATGTGAAATAAGGGCGATGGAATTGATGGCCAAACTTCCAATAAGCATCATTCCACAAAAGCTGCATTTGCTTTCACTAAAAAAAAAAAAAATTACTGGCATAAATGGATCAAAGAGAAAAACTTACAATACTTAAATGTGCAAATACAGGAAACAAAGCAAAAGTGTACTAAATAAAGGGGCGGGTGGTAGAGCCAGCCTAAAGCAACTTTGCTAAGACAGTGGGTTAGAACTCCAGATGGAATCCTCATTTGGGACTTATTTACTGTTACCATAACATACAGCTTAAATTATTTTTTTCAAAATATCTAACATTCAGGTAGATGGGACATTCTGTGAAACACAAACTTATCTTCTTTATGAATATCATATATGTATTATAGCTACTCTTTTTTGAAAGTTTCTTATTTAAATTCCAGTTAGTTAATGTACAGGGTAATATTAGTTTTAGATATATAATACGGTGAATCAACACTTAACACCCAGGCTTATCACAAATGCACGCCTTACACCTACCTTTTCATTTGCAACATCTGTCAGCTCCACGAAACTCTTCAATTTGATGTCAAAGTCCTTTAAAAGTTTCCACTGATCTCCTTGGATTCCTACACCTACTTTTTTAATTGCTTCATTTTCAAGCAACATTTTTAATCCCTGAGGAAAAACTGTAACATTTTATTATTATTTCCATAGGGCCTTTCAAGTATATTGATTTATTTCCTACTTCTTACACACTCTATGTTTATATTTAAATTTATATTTATGTGGGGCGCCTGGGTGGCTTAGTCGGTTAAGCGTCCGACTTTCGCTTAGGTCATGATCTCGCAGTTCATGGGTTCAAGCCCCGCGTCGGACTCTGTGCTGATTGCCAGCTCAGAGCCTGGAGCCTGTTTCAGCCTGTGACTCCCTCTCTCTCTGACCCTCCCCTGCTCACGCTGTCTCTCTCTCTCTCTCCTAGAAATAAATAAAAAACATTAAAAAAAAATTTTTTTTAAATAAATAAATAAATAAATTTATATTTATGTTAAGTTTAAATTCAGAAGCACATTCATCTTGAGTGTTTCCTTTCTTACCTAAAGCAAAGTCGTGACACATAAATAACAAGAAAAGCAACTGGTTTGAATGCTTCCTCTAACAACGCTAACAGTCTCTTTCAGATCACGTAGCCCCTCTAAATTTCATTCTCTTATTGTCTAAAATAGGAATAATATCAATGCCTGACGGGAATGTTGTAAACATTACACAAAACAGGAATAGAGGGGCACGTGGGTGATTCAGTCCGTTAAGCATCTGACTCTTGATCTCAGTTCAGATCACGATCTCACATTTCATACAACCAAGCCATGCATAGGGCTCTAGGCTGATAGTGGCAGAGCCTGTTTGGGATTCTCTCTCTCCCTCTCTCTCTGCCCCTACCCTGCTTGTGCTCTCTCTCTCTTAAAATAAATAAATAAACTTTAAAAAAAAATAGCGATGTGAGACAGGTAGAAAATGAATACTTCAATACATTTAAAGTTAAAAAATAAAAATAATAAAAATAAAAGTAAATTAAATAAAATAATTAAATAATCAAACAGTTAAAACATAATTAATTAATTAAAAGGGGTGCCTGGGTGGTTCATTTGGTTAAGCTTCTGATTCTTGATTTCAGTTCAGGTCACGATCTCAAGGTCAGGAGTTCAAGCCCCACATTAAGCTCCACATTGGAGCTCTATACTAGGAGTGGAGCCTACTTAAGAAAATAAAATAGGGGCGCCTGGCTGGCTCAGTCGGTTAGGCATCCACCTTTGGCTCAGGTCATGATCTCACAGTTCATGAGTTTGAGTCCCACATCAGGCTCCATGTTGACAGCTCATATCCTGGAGCCTGCTTCAGATTCTGTGTCTTCCTCTCCCTCTGCCTCTCCCCTGCTCTCACTCTGTCTCTAAAAAAATTTTTTAATTAAAAAAAATAAACAAAAATAAATATGAAGAAATAAAGAAATGAATGAACGAATATAAGGTGATGAAAGAAGCAGCAGCTAATTCAAAAGCTTAATTTTGTAGGGATAAAGCTGACATAATACAACTATCAACCATATAGAAATGAAAGAAATAGATACCAACCTGACATAGAAGAAATATGAAACAAGTAACATTTGCTCTCTGACACACATAACTGAATCAGTGCAACTCTGCTCTGCTTCCCTGGAGTGTATACTGGTGGCCATTCCATGTCAAATCCTACCACATCTCCAACAGACAGACTCATGCTAAAGGGGGGAAAATAGTGTAAATTAAATACATTAAAATTTTAACTTCTACATAACTTCTACATTCAAAAAACTTAAAAGACAAACCACATACATTAGAAGATATCTATGATACAAAAAACTGATAAATGAATAGCCAGAAGATACTAAAAATTCCTTGAAAAGCCCCTAAGAAAAAGATAATACAGTAAAATAAAGAAAAAGAAATATATGAACAGCCAACTCCCAAAAGAAAATCCAAATGGGCAACAAATCCAAGTAAATAATGTGAAGACACAAGATCTCACTCAAAATCAGATGCAAATTAATCAACACGATTTCATAAATATGTGACTGGCAATAATTAAAGCCTCACAATATCAAATGAAAGAAAGGTATCTACCAGTGGGACCGTTTATATACTGGTGAATGTTAAATTAGTAAAATCCTCTTGGAAAGAGCTTTAACAATATTTAGCTGAAGATATATAAACACTGTTACCTCCAAGTTTTTCTCATAAATATATCAAACTCTCATATGTGCACAATCAGACAGATGTTTAAGAATATTCATTACAGTGACACCTGGGTGGCTCAGTCGGTCAAGCATCTGACTTCAGCTCAGGTCATGACATCACAGTCAGGACATTGAGCACCTGCAACAGGGTCTGCACTGGATGTGTAGCCTGCTTAAGATTCTCTCTCTCCCTCTGCCCCACCCCTGCTTGCACACACACGCTCGCGTGCTCTCTCTCTCTCAAAGAAAAAGTATAAATAATAACAGAATACATGTAACATGTGAGGGAATGCTAAACACTGAACTCATGAAAGAAGTTATCTCAGAGGGGTATGGAGAGGAGAATCAGAAAGGACATACCTGGGGCTTCAGCTGTATTTTATCATAATATTTCTTAACTGAGATTTGAAAAAAATCGGATATTAAGATTTGCCAAAGCTATGTGGGAGGAACATGGATAGGGTTTGTTGTATTATTTTCCATTATTGCTTATAATTGCCCATTTTATAATTTTTTAAAAATTAAAAATGTACAGAACAAAAAAAATCTCAACCTTTGCTTTGGGCCAAGATGCAGTAACAGGGATCAGACATACCCTTCTTCTGTGAACAAACAGAAAACTGGACAAAATAGGTAAACAACAGACACTGAGCAACAGGCAGTATAGGACTCTTTCTATGTGGGACACTTTCCAGACAACAGAACAGGGAGGAGAGTCCAGAGCAGAGCACTGAGTTAGGGAGACAGAGTTCAGAGCCAAAGACACAGAGGACCTAGAAGCTGTGGGTGGTTTCTGGAGAAAAGGGAGCTACACAAGAAAGAAACTGAACGAAGAACAACTAGGGAATCCTCAGATGAACAATTCCTAGTGCTTACATACAGGGAAGAGGCATTAAAGGTCTGAAAAGTCACACTAGAGATTCCTGTTGATCACCTGGGGCAGTCAGCAAAGACGCCAGAAGGACACACCTTATTATAGGGCTAAATTATTCCCAGAGTAAAGACTTCTAAAGACCTGCCCTAAAAAAGCTTAAAAATAAAGGCTTGGGGCACCCAGCCAGGTGGCTCAGTCAGCTGAACATCCGACTTCGGCTCAGGTCATGATCTTAGAGTCAGTGATTCGAGCCCCACATCAGGCTCACCATTATCAGCCTGTCAGAGCAGAGAGCCCCCTTCACATCCTCTGTCCCCTTCTCTGTGCCCCTCCCCCACTTGTGTTCTCCCAAAAAGAAACTTTAAAAAATAAAATATAAATAAATAAATAAATAAATAAATAAATAAGGCTCAAAAGGTAAAAGGTAGTCTTCAGGTAACATAACTGCCTGACAAAGCAAAGCTTCTTTCTTTGAAGGAAAGCAAGCAAGTCCAACATTCAACAAGGTAAAATCACAATGTCCAATCAAAACTGTCAGCCATTAGGATAAAATGGGAAAATGTGACCCCTAACCAGGATAAAAATCATTTCATAAAAAAATAACTAAAATAATGTAATTAACAGATAAGCACACTAAAACAAGCATTACAAACATGCTGAAGATGTTCAAATATTTAACAGATGTTCAAAGAAAACATGAATATGATGAGAGCCAAAATGGAAGATATTTTTAAAAAGAAACAAAAGGAACTTCTAAAGATGAAAAACACAATAAAATAAAGAATTCACAGGATGGGACGACAGACACTATCAAAGGGAAAAAAGTCAACTTTCAAAAAAAGGAAGTATTCAAACTGAAGCACAGAGAAAAAAAGAATTAAGGAAACTATAAAAGACTGAAAGGGAAAAGAGCTACATGACCAATGTGTATAGAGGCTACCAGAGGGAGAAAAGAGTAACAGGATGAAAAAAAAATTCTAAATAAATTTTTAAAATTAGTTGAAACTATAAGTCCACAGATCCAAAAAGCTCAATGAAACCCCAAACAGGATAAAGACAAACCACACTACAGATCATAATCTAATTTTTTTAATGTTTATTTATTTTTGAGGGGGACAGAGAGACAGGGTGTGAGCAGGGGAGGGGCAGCAAGAGAGGGAGACACAGAATCTGAAGCAGGCTTCAGGCTCTGAGCTGTCAAGACAGAGCCTGACATGGGGCTCAACCCCATGAACTGTGAGATCATGACCTGAGCTGAAGCCAGACACTCAACCAACTGAGCCACCCAGGCGCCCCGGCACATCATAATGCAATTGTCAAAAACCTGTGATAGCAAAAATCTTTAAGCTGGCCGGTAGTGGCTAAAAAACAAACCTGCCTGTCTTTCCTAATACACACAGAATTTATCAGAACTACATTCCTCAAATCACTTATGCTTATTGCCTTCAGATATGACACGCTATAGCACTGACAAAGGTTAAGACGGTGGAATTAATATACAATTGTAAATGACAGATTTCACTTTCTCTGTGAGACAAATTTTGTTCTATATAATAAGACCCAAAAGTGGCCAATTAACTGTATGTAGTAGGAGTGAGGACACCTGAATACTATATCTAGACTTCATCTACCATCAGGAGATAATAGCTAAACTTAACCCTGCTTCTTTTAACCACTGCAATGTATAATAGTTTAAAAAAAAAAAAAAAAAGACAGGCATAACAATTTCGCAGAAGATTTGAATGCAGTCTGTACTACTTCCCCTTATAAAATGCTTCAAGTGTCTTAGATTATAGTATTGCAGAGTCCTAACTTAAGAAACTAACGTTTTAAAATACTAACCGTTTGGGGGCACCTGGGTGTCTCACTCGTTAGGTATCTGACTCGATTTCCGCTCAGGTCATGATCTCATGATTTGTGAGTTCAAGCCCTGCTTGGAAGTCTCTCTCCCTCTCTCTCTGTCCCTACCCCATGTGTTCTCTTTGTCCCTCTCTCTCTCTCAAAATAAATAAATAAACTTAAAAAAAATACAGTCAGTTCTAATGTTCTTTTTAAGAATCATTTGCTGTAATTGTTGCTAACTAAATGCAAGAGAGTTGATCACAACCATTATTCAGTATTACTAGGTTGGTATTTTTAATGAAATATAATGGGGCATTTGGAGGTTGAATAATTCTTGGTTTTTTTGTCTTACATTGATGAAATTAACAATAGCTTCAACAGTTCTACATATCTGGGGGCACCTGGGTGGCTCAGTCAGTTGAGCATCCAACTCTTGGTTTCAGCTCAGGTCATGACCTCACAGTCATGGGATCGAGCCCCATGTTGGGCTCTGTGCTGATAGCATAGAGCTTGCTCTCTCTCCCTCTGTCTCCCTCAACCCCACTCACACACACGTGCTCTCTCTCTCAAAATAAATAAAACAAACTTTGAAAAAATAGTTCTATACATATGAATTACCAAAAGTAACAAAAATTTAGCAAAAGTAATAGAAAGGCTTACGAATAAACAAACAGATACACATTATACCTTTAACCCAGTGTTTTAAGAGTTTTTTAATATAAAATTAGAACTTGTCAAGTGATATCCCACATGTAGAAATAATTATCTATAGAATATATCTTAATTGTAAAATTTAGTATACTTACAAATACTGTCATAACAGTTATCTTCAAATGAACCTAAGAAATTCAAATCTCTTACCTAATATCTTCTGATAGAAAAGAACAATCACTAGCTTCATAACTGTAAACAATGGATCCAGTGAACTCTAAGAAGGGGAGGTTGTCTTCAAAAACACTCCTCTGAATAGATGCCTTGAGTTAAACAAAATTCCACAAATAAAGTTCACATTAAATAAGAAATGCTCATGGAAATCATGAAGTTCAGTGAAACATTTAAATTATAGTTCTAAGTTTTATCACTGATGTTCTGAGATTTAATGAAGTCATAAGGACAATGTAACAAAAATGGAACCATCCATAATAAAATTATTTTTCTAAAGAGCTTATTCATAAGTTTGTGATCTTATATATTTTCATAAGAGTACTTATTTTATTAAAGTTTTTCTGTAATTATATTTGTATTCTAGATGTAATAATGTTGACTTAAAATGCTGAAGACCAGCTGGTGGATCCTGAATCTATGAAAACTTAAACTTGCTACCCACAAAAATTCACCACAGTAAATACTGTCTAAATTATCTAAATCAGAACATACTAGGAAGGTCAACCATACAAATGTGATAAAAAGATGAAAGTAAGGCACAAGAGTTCCCATTTTGTAAAACTAGTTAAAATTTAACCCCATTCCACCATTCAATAACTAGTTATGGTTAAATCACACAACAGCAATTCTAATTAAAATAATGACGCAAAGTTTACAAGTGAAGACTGACTCATTTTATAGTGAAATTTACACTAAATTTCCTATCTGAAATAAGACGTAGGTTAAGCGCCTGACTCCTGATTTCCACTCAGGTCATGATCTCACCATTCAAGAGTTCTCCAGGAGTCCACTTGAGATTCTCTCTCTCTCTCTCTCTCTCTCTCTCTGCCCCTCCCCCACTTGCTCAAGCGTGTTCTCTCTCTCTCTCTCTCTGTTTCCCTCCCTCCCTCCATCCCTCCCTCTCAAAAATAAACTAAAAAAACAAAAGAAGAACTGGTGAACTGCATACCTTTCTTTCTCCTACAGGACATCTCTCATTCTGCATTGACATCCATTCAGGAAGTTTCCGCCGCTGTGGAGTTGTTTCCAATTTTTTTTCATTCATCTTTAATAGGCTCAAGTAGCAAACTCCAAAAAACAATTACTCTGTGAATAAATACAGTGCAATCTTTGAAAGAAAACTCAGAGAGAGAGGCTTGTGGATATGACTGAAGAAACAAACATGCATATTTAAAGTTACAGCATTTGGTCCACGTATAGGTTTTAAGAGATGGAATTGAAAAACAAAAGGAAACAGGTATAATATGCTAGATCTAATAACTATACATTTAGTATTTCTTCTTTTAAAAATAAGTGAGCCAGTTTAACTGAGTTCAAAGGTTCTAGACACTTCAAAATCCTATTATTCTATGACTTTGATCCTTTGAAAGAATAATCTTTATCTCACTACCAAAGACAATCATTAGATGTATAAATTCTTATAAATTTTTGACATCTTTAATTTTCTTATCACTCTTCTAAGATCTAAGTAAACTTAGCAAACTGTTGGACTTATTCACAAGTGTACTTGAAAAATGAATTTTTAGACAGAGAACAGCTTTTCTAGAGTAAGGGTTTTTTTTAATTAAGCTCTTGGCCTAGTAAGTGAACAAATTTCCCTAAGAATAAGTGTTTCACAGGGGATATTTTTAAAAATCTGTTACTAGCTTTGAGGACTCTTCCCAATGTAAACCACACTTCAAGAATAGTTATAGAAACTGACAAAAACTGAGGACTGATGGATGTGGGGGGTAGAGGGGGATGGGCATGGAGGAGGGCACTTGTGGGGATGAGCACTGAGTGTTATGTGGAAACTAATTTGACAATAAACCATTTGTAAAAAAAAAAAAAAAGAATAGTTATGGAAAATACAATGAATAGAAACATGATATATTCTTTTTGTTAATGGCAAATGGTACCATATCCTCATGTGACTTAACATACTAAAGTAGCTTTAAGTTCTTAATAAAATTTTTCCAAGTCCAACCTTAGTTTCTATTATCTCAAATTTCCAATAAAGGGGCAGCAGTTTTGAATATATACCTGAAGATTCTTATGATGAAACATGATGTTAATATGAAATAATCAAAGCAACTATCTATGATTTAGGGATAGCCTGTTATCTTAATTGATACTTGGCCAAATAAACCCTGAAGAAATTAAACAGTATCAGCAGGTATCCATATTAATTGCTCATTTCCTCAAGCATGAACCCCCAAAACTGAGAATACTGATAATTTATAAAGGAAAATGTTTAGAGATTACTCTAGCAAAATTTTCTATATAGAACAAACTCCACCATTCTATTGCATTAGGAAGTAAAGGGTTAACCAAGGCTAGTAATACACACTCCCTAATGGAAAAGGGTGAAATGAAAGACCTCAACAATGGGTCCAAATGAATAAAATACTAATGACATAAAACTAGATGACAGCCTTATAAACCTAACAATGGCATTTACTAGCAGATTCATACAATAGAGTACTTATCTAGAAAGTGCTGTTCGCAAGATACAGCTCACCTATCCTGACTGCTAATCATAAATACGCCTGACATTATGGATTTATTAATTTATGGCTGTAAAACGGGGAGTAGTCAAGTAAGCTGTGTAATTAAGAGAATATAAAACAGAGGAGTTCCAAAACCAAAACAATTTCTTTGTGCAAAACAGAAAAAGGGGGGGGGAGGGGCTGCACACATTGCTCAAAACTGTTCTTTTAATCCAAAACCATAACATGTCCAATTGCAAAAGTAAAGGACATTTTTGGAATCTGTGTCTGACAGTTTCGGGTTCCTCCAAAAAAAGAATATGCCATCTGCACTTCGTGCTTGCCTGTATTTTTTGAATCATTAGCGAAGTTTTGACATTGGGTAAGATCTATGAATCACTGAATCAGAATGGACAACTCAAGTATGGGTGTTACCACTTGTATTATATGTAATCAGATAAAACACATGAAATATATGTTTTAGTCACTATACAATATTTTACAACTATCAGTAGTTATTAATATGTGTCTCAAACTCAAACAGGAGAGTTAAAAGTTGATCTCAAAGTCTACTTTTATATATGTTCTGTTCTTAATCTTAAAATATTATCTTTATAAAACAAGTTTTTGCCACACACAGAGTAGATAATTTGCAACACTGCCAGAAATTTGAGGATCCTACAAATAATAGACAACTCTATAAAAACAACTACAATATCTTGGAATTTTGTAATTCATTCATTCATACTACCCAAACAGAAATAAACTCCAGGAACTCTTCCCTACAGCCACCTATAACACTAAAACTGCTTTAATTTTTTTTTTAATTTTTTTTATTTATTTCTAGAGAGAGAGACAGTGTGAGCAGGGGAGGGTCAGAGAGAGAGGGTGTCACAGACTGAAACAGGCTCCAGGCTCTGAGCTGGCAGTCAGCACAGAGCCCGACGCGGGGCCCGAACCCACGAACCGCGAGATCATGACCTAAGTGAAAGTCGGACGCTTAACCGACTAAGCCACCCAGGCGCCCCAAAAACTGCTTTAATTTTAAATGCTTAGTTTTCAGATGTAAAATACTCTCTTTTACACAAAATTCTGTCTAGATGCTTCCAGGCAAAGAATTTGAAAGTAAACTTGTTTACAAACCTAACATCTTTGTCAAATTTACTTAGCTCTCAGGACAGATAAAAAGCGTACAGAAAATTAAGGCTGTAGAGTAATTTGCAACAGGGAAATTCTTCAAGATACATGAGGATTTTTTTTTAAGTTTATTGATTTATTTTAAGAGAGAGAGAGCAGGGGAGGGGTAGAGGAGAAAGTGGGAGAGAGAGAATCCCAAGCAGGTTCCACGCTGTCACCACAGAGTCCAATGCAGGGCTTAATCTCAGGAACTGTGGGATCAGGACCTGAGCTGAAATGAAGAGTCAGAAACTTAACAGACTGAGCCACCATGGGGCCCCAAGATATATGAGGATTTTAATTTTTTTTTTTAATGGTTTTATTTATTTCTAGGAGAGAGAGAGAGAGACAGCGTGAGCAGGGGAGGGTCAGAGAGAGAGGGAGTCACAGACTGAAACAGGCTCCAGGCTCCGAGCTGGCAGTCAGCACAGAGCTCGACGCGGGGCTCGAACCCATGAACCGCGAGATCATGACCCAAGCAAAAGTCGGACGCTTAACCGACTAAGCCACCCAGGCGCCCCATGAGGATTTTAATCGTTGATCAAATTAAGGCTATTCTCCTGAGGGATCCAAGTCATTGATTAACAGAAGTTTTAATTTATATATTTAGTTGTTATGTTGTTGAGTATGAGCCACTTTGACTCATCTTTCTGTAAAATGAAGTCTTTTCTTTTCATAACACTTTATCTTGTATTACTCAAGGACCTTAAATTCCTCTTTGAAATAAATACAGGGGGTCCCTAATTAACAATGGTTTGATTTAGGATTTTTTAACTTTACAGCAATGCAAAAGCAATACATATTCAATAGAAATCACACTTCAGATCTGAACTTGGATCTGTCTCACACTAGTGATATGTGTGGTATGATCCTCTGTGGGGATGCTGAGCAGCAGCGGTAAGCCCCAGTGCCCAGTTAGGCACACCATCATAAGGATAAACAACCAACACACCGACAACCATTCTGTAACCATGCAACCATTCTGGTTTTCACTTTCAGCACAATACTCCGTAAATTACATGAGATATTCAACACTTTATTATAAAATAGCCTTTCTGTTAGATGATTTTTGCCCAACTGTAGGCTAATGTAAGTGTTCTGAGCACATTTATGGTAAGCTAGGCTAAGTTATGATGTTTGGGAGGTTAGATGTAAGAAATACTTTTGGTCTGGGTGCCTGGATGGCTCAGTTGATAAAGTGTCTGATTCTTGGCTTTGGCTCGGGTCATGATCTCACAGTTCATGAGTTCAAGTCCCACATCAGACTATGTGCTAACAGTGCAGAGCCTGCATGGGATTCTGTCTCCCTCTCCCTCTCTCTCTCTGCCCCTCCTCCACTTGCTCTCATTCTGTTTCTCAAAACATTAAAAATATATATATATTTTTGGTCTATCAGGAAAGTCCTAAGTCAAGAAGATCTGTAATATACCTTGATTTGGTTTGCCTTAGATTTTCCTATAATCAACCTTATTATCTATCTACCATTATCTCCTACTTTTCAATCTTTATCACTTTTTGAAAGGCTGCCCTTAAATAATATACACTTGGGATTTATTTTTTATTTTTCTATTATTTTGTTTTGAATAGCCCAATTGAACATGTCTGTCTTTCAATAGGTTAATTCATCTCATTCACAGTTAGTGTAAGAATATGAGTTTTCTCTTTCATCTTACTTTGATTAGTATTTATTTTACTTACTTCAGTTTCTTACTCTTTTTTCATTTTTCCTGATTGGCCGAAATTACCATTCATACTTTTTTCCCATAACCAGTGACAAAATTTCACTTTTTTTCCTAGTAATAGTAATCCTACTATTACCATACTATCTCAGCAAAATAACATAATATTCCTTCCCCACCAAGACGCTACATTTTCAAGGTCTCCCTTGAAAGACAAAAGTCAGTGTTTTTACTTCCCCACTCTTACATATACTGTTTTTTGATATGATATGGTTTCAGTTACAGCTTATTAGTTTACTTGCCATTGCTCTTCTATTTCAAGAATCCTTACTAGTTTCTTAACATTTATGTTACAAATTTTATCAGCCATTTTAATATAAATGTATTTATAAATCTAAATATATATTTAAATATATATTGTTTACTATAGCCTCCTCTTCCCTTCATCTTATGCTTCCTGAATCTCTGTTCTGACTCAATTGTTCACAGAACTTTTTTTTTTTTTAATTTATTCATTGTCAAGTTAGCTAGCATACAGTGTAGTCTTGGTTTCAGGAGTAGATTCCCATGATTCATCACTTACATACAACACCCAGGGCTCTTCCCAATAAGTGGCCTCTGCAATGCTCATCGCTCACCTTCCCTATCACCCCCAACTTTCCACCCCCATCAACCCTGTTTGTTCTCTGTAGTTAAGAGTCTTATGATGTTGTCTCCTTCTGTTTGTATCTTATTTTTCCTCCCTTTCCCCTATGTTCATCTGTTTTGTCTTAAATTCCACCTATGAATAAAATATCTGTCTTTCTCTGACTAACTTATTTCACTTAGCATAATAAAGAGAACTCTTCAAATTATTTTCATCAGGTAGAATATGTAGGTTATAATAAACTCTGACCCCCTGCATATGTGAAAATGTATTTTTTCAAATAGGAGAATGATGTGTTGGTTGAATACAACAGTCTCTCAGTAGTCTATAAATATTCTCTTATTGTCTTCTACCTTTTAATGTTGTAAATAAGAAATCGTTGTTTCCCTGATGCCTTTTCTCTTATGGGTAATCTCCATTTCCCACCTAGGAGCTTGAAAGATGTTCACGGATGTTTGTATTTTAAGGTGCCTAAGTGTAAACTTTATTCTCCCTGGGATCAGGATTCCTTTCCACATCTTTTTCTTAAAATCAGAAATATTTCCCCTCATTATAAGTTGACTTGTATCCCTCCCCCCAAAAAAGATATGATGGAGTTCTGACTTCCAGTAAGTGCTTCAGCATGTGGCTCTTTATTTGGAAACAGTGTTTACAGCAGTAAATCAAATTTTAACAAGGTTATTACAGTGGTCTCTAATCCAAATTAAGTGGTGTCCTTATGAAAAGGGGAAATGTGGACACTAGGAATGCGTGTGAAGAAACACAGGGAGAAAGAGTCATCTAGAGATAACTAGATCTGAAACAGATCCTTCCTCCACAGCCCTCAGAAGGAAACAACTCCACCAGCAAGTGGATTTCGGTTTCGTCTCCAAAACTACGAGGACAAATTTCTGTTTATTATAAATTAAATCACATAAATTTACTATAAATTAAATCATAGTTTGTAGTACTTAACTGTGACACCTGCAGTAAACCAATACACCCCTATTCCTAGTTACTGATTGCCATTATTTATTCCTTTTTTCCTTCTACAGCATTTATTCACATCCTGGTGAATTTCTTGCCTGGATTTCTTCTCCTAGACTCTACTTTTTTTCCCTCCTACCAACTCTTTAATTTGAAGATGCTTCTTCCACTTGACTTCCAAGATGCTAATTTCACTCTCAACGGTGCTAGTACTCTTTCAGTTTGTCTACTGGATTTTTATAATGCTAAGACTGTTAGCTCCAGAAACTTTGTGCTCTAGTTGAGTCTCCCTAAATGTGCTCATTATTTCTTTCTTTGTAAAAGTTACAACTTAGTTCAAATATCTGTTTCGATAGGAATCTCCTATTCTAGACGTTCTTTGGCCTTCTTTCCACGGATGCTGGCATCCTTAGTTGGGCTGTTATTATTTTTCTTTCCTTGTAAAGCTCTATTTACCATCAGCAGTCATCTGCTCTTAGGATCCCTCAGGAAGTTGTGAACAGGATAAAGACTGTTAGGTCTTGCAATGAAGTATTAGGAGGCAATTCTTCTTTTTTTTTTTTTTTTTAAATGTTTTATTTATTTCTAGGAGAGAGAGAGAGAACATGAGCAGGGGAGGGTCAGAGAGAGAGGGAGTCACAGACTCTGAAACAGGCTTCAGGCTCTGAGCTGGCAGTCAGCACAGAGCCCGACACGGGGCTCAAACCCACGGACCGCGAGATCATGACCTAAGCGAAAGTCGGACGCTTAACCGACTAAGCCACCCAGGCACCCCAGGAGGCAATTCTTCTAGTCAGAGGTCTCCTAGGTTGTAATCTCAAGACCTAGCCCACCAGCACACTGAGCTTACGAAGTCCTCTAAGACAAGAAGATCGAGTAGGCGTCCTAGGACCAGTTGTTCAGTTCACTCAACAAATACCTATTTTGTTTTCAGCTACATTTGTTCTACCACAGTAATTCTACTGAGTATTTTATTTAGGGAATTATGTTTTAATTCCCTTCTTACCCTGCAATTTTCCTTTTCAACTATTTTTGGTTCCTTCATTAACGCATTCCTGTTGAATCTATTTTTTAAAAATTTTTTTAACATTTATTCATTTTTGAGAAAGAGACAATGTGACCAGGGGAGGGGCAAAGAGAGGGAAACAGAATCCGAAGCAGGCTCCAGGCTCTGAGTTGTCAGCACAATATGCCAATAAAAGAGGGAAAGGTGTTTGTTTGTTTTTTAAATGAACAACCAAGCCTACATTTTTTTATACTATAGAATAAGAGTTAGCCAACTTTTTCTCTAAAGAGTCACACAGTAAATACTGTAGTCAGACATTGTGGCACAAATGCCATAAGTCATACTTATATAATCACAGTTTTATTCTAATAAAACTTTAAAGACATGAAATCTAGATTTATACAAATTTCACCAAAACCTTCTTCTTTTGATTTTTTTTCAGCTTCTTAAAAATGTGAAAACCATTTAGCCCATAGTCAGTACCAAAGCAAGCAGCAAATCACACGTGCCCCACCACAAGGTAGCCGACTCCTGACAGAACACAAACAAAATGGTGGAAGATTGGAAAGTGTCCAATGCTACTGGCATGAACAACTACAGCTATTTTTTAATCACCACAATACACTGATAAAATACTTAAGACTATAACTTCTTAGTAAAACCTTTTTGATATATTACTTGCAAAATGAAATTCATGATAGCGGAATGAGTGGGCTTACTACAGAGGGTTAGTAATATTAGCCAATAAACCATTGAGATTATCCCCCCAAATTATGAATGTTTTAAAAAAAATTCACCTTAAACGATTTTATTTCATATCAATTAGATAATAGGACAAGCTGTCTACTGAGGGCAGTTCAAATGCCTTTTAGCTCATGGCAATAGAAATACAACTATAAGATTTAAGATTTAAGTTAGACCAAATATGGGAAAATTAAGACCAACTGCGTCCCATATTAACTAGAAGGGATAGCTTTTTAATCACCTGGCTTTTAAATCACACTCTACTTCACTCTGTCAGAGTAGAAATTCATCTCAAGAGTACAACATTTTGGGCACTTGGGTGGCTCAGTTGGTTAAGTGTCCCAACTCTTGACTATGGCTCAGGTCATGATTTCACAATTTGTGAGTTCAAGACCTACATGGGGCTCTGAGCTGATGGTGCAGAGCCTGCTTGGGATTCTCTCTCCCTTCTCTCTACCTCCTGCTCTCAAAATAAATAATAAACTTTAAAAAAAAGAAAAAGACTACAACACTTTTCCATTTAGAATGCTATGATCTTCTAGAGAATGAACAAACTAACTCTGTTTCTTAGAAAGCTGGGTTTCAGTGGAGCAGCTCAGAGATGCCTTTGTCCCTAAAACCTTTCACTAAGCTAAGGAAATTAATACTACTGTTACCATGGTAACTGACTTGCCTAACTGCTTGAGGGCTAAACTGAATAAAGAAGGTATCCCAGCCTACTTGAAAAGTGTTAAAAAAAAAAAAAAAATAACAGTTACATTACATGATACCTCCAGATAACCACTTCACATCCAGGAAAAAATTTTTAGTAAGTAGTTCAGTGTTAAACTGATAGGCAATTATACTGTTTAATCTGAACAAAATTTTACCTACTATCTAAAATGGTTTACTTCTATTTGTTCAAAATATGTAAAGGCTAATCTGATAAAATGTTTTTATAAATTTAGATTATTTAGTCAAAAATCAAGAATGTTTATAATGACTCTGAAATTTGCTAACCAAATGTCATAAAAGAATAGTCATGGTGTGAGGCACCTGGGTGGCTCAGTTAGTTAAGCGTCTGGCTTCAGCTCAGGTCATGATCTCGTGGTTCATGAGTTCAAGGCTTATACTGGGCTCTGCGCTGGCAAGTTAGAGCCTGGAGCCTGCTTCAGATTCTGTGTCTCCCTCTCTCTCTGCCCCTCCCCTGCTCGGACTCTGTCTCTGTCTCTCTCACTCAAAAATAAATATTAAAAAAATTTTTTTAAGTAGTCATGATATATAAGCTGTAATTTCAATTTCTCACTTTGGGCATTTATGCAAATTTTACAAATAGCCATTAAGTTTCAAAATATTTCTCTGAGGAAGAAAACTCTATGACCATCGCTGTATAATAAAGGAATTTCTATCACAAAGGAAAATTAATAACAAAGACTAACTGATTTTGCAAAAGTTAGCAGACTGCTCTCGTATTAAAAATACTATTACGAAGGGGAGCTTGGATGGCTCAGTCAGTTAAGCATCTGACTCTTGATTTCGGCTTAGATCATGATCTCATGGTTTGTGAGATCAAGCCCCGCCTCGAGGCTCTGTACTGACAGGACGGAGCCTGCTTGGGATTCGCTCTGTCTGCCCCTCACCGGCTCACACTTTCAAGCCAGGCACCTGTGTGCTCTCTCTCTCTCTCAAAAATAAATTAAAAAAAACATTTAAAAATTCTGGGTTTGATCTCTTTTTATCATGTTACATGTTTTCTAAACAACTGTAACCTTACTCTTTGAGTATGACTATACTTACCAATATACTAGCAGCGAGTTTATAGATATATATACACATGCATTTGTATACACATATACCCAATCTATAATTCATTTTAGAAGATATAATTTATAAGGTATTCTTCTTTACTGTTTTTGAGAATTCCTTCTACTTTTCAATGTACTGCTAGGAATAGGAGGGGGCAGAGGAAAACAAGAGAAACTAAAGAATTCATGACAAAGCCCTCATTAAATCCCTAATTAAAGAAGCTTTCAAGACTTTCATTAATCTATTGCTAGACTTCTGCTAATCTTAATTTCCTCCCAAATAATCCAGACAAGCAAACTAGAAAAGCTAAATAAAACCACCTATTAGCATCTGGTTTGGCTATAGTAAGTTACTGAAATTTTAAAAATAGAATGTTTTTGTGAAAGACCTATTTCTTTACTATAGGTATTCACCAATTTTTCATAACTGTCCAATATTATAACACAATTCATATTAATAAAGTATAAATAAAAAATTGTATTAATAAAGGCAATCGAAATAAAGTATAAACGAAACCAATCAAATAAATATAATAAAGTGCCATTAAAACGCAAGCAACAGGGGAAAGGATAAAGCCTCATTCTATGCTGTGTCATTGTGAGAAGTCGTACTGCCCATAAACCAGGAACACGACTTGACCTGAACTGAATCCATAGCTCAGTGAAGTGCTTTATAACTGAATCTCACTATCCAACTGAATAATTCATTATTTTTAATGAATTTCCTCTGTTCTGTAAGTAGCTACAGCCGGTCAGCTGAAATCAACCATTATAAAAATGGGAGAAACTGCGGAGAAAGTTTTCAAGTAAGTCAATTTAAAACCTGCTTAGGCTGCCTGTTTTTTCATATGGCCTGAGATGAAATTTTATAGGACTCATTCTCAAGTGTACATTGATGGCTGTCTACCCACCATCCATTCCATCCTGCACCCTTTTCACAGTACCATATCTTTAATTTAGTAAAGACTAGTTATTTACCCACAAAGCCAGTATGCTTTGGAAAGCGGCCCTTACTCCCAGCTCCCATGAGAAACCCAAGTGATCTGAAGGTAATTCCATTCCCTTTGCGACAATATTCAGAAACTCAGGTTAAACTCAAGGCATTCCCCCAAATTTGGCTTCAGAATAAAATATACAACTTAATTTAGGCCAATGAGACACAAGAAGAGGGTTCCTGAAAATAATACTGTCTTACACTGGTAAGAAAGTGATTTGAAGAGACACCCTCTATTTGAGAATGTGAAGCCTAGGCCGTCTACAGCCATTTTGCCACTACAATGGAAGTCTCCTTGAGGAGAAAGCCATCTTAAATAGAAACCCAACAAACAAAAGAATGCAAAGATGAGAATGGAGTCACAGTCAATGGACAAAGCCAGTCTAGCTAGTCAGCCCTGCCTTAGGTAGGTAACTAACAAATTCTAGGTAACTCACAAATATAACTTAAAATTGTGTGGTTAATCCTTTTCTTTAACTCCTTATCTTAAATAATAATGAACTATAAATAAACTTTGTAGCCAAAGTGTACAATAACAATAGTTTCATAGCTTCATATATAGAGTTTTGAAACCTTTTAAAATAAGAATCAAAATAATAGTAAATAGCAATTTAACAGAAACTTATAGCAACTAAGTGCGAGCAATATTTAACTTCAAGATGTAAACAAAGCTCTGCAATTCTCTGGATTGAAATTCAGCAGTGCCACATAGAAAGAAAAATGCATAGGGGCACCTGGGTGGCTCAGTCCATTAAGTATCCAACTTTGGCTCAGATCATTATCTCACGGTTTGTGGGTTTGGGACTCACATGGGGATCTCCACTCTCAGCGAGGAGCCCACGTCAGACCCTCTCTCTCCCTCTCTCTCCGCCCCTCCCCCACCAGTCATTTTCTCTCTCTCTCTCTCTCTCTCTCTCTCAAAAATAAATATTTAAAAATTTTTTAAAAAGAAAGAAAAATGCATAAATTTTACAACAACACCAGTAAGTATGGGAAGAAGAGTGAAAAACAAAAATGTAAAAAAGAAGTTGGGAAATTAACACACAATTCTGAAAGCAACCATAAGTTTATCCAATGCAAATCTTTCATAAGAACCTCTTAAGATGGGGGAGTTTATATAAAATGAATAAAAGAGGGGCCCCTGAGTGGCTCAGTCAGTTAAGTATCCAACTCTTAGTCTTGTGGTTTTGTGAGTTCGAGCCCCACGTGTGGCTCTGCACAGCCAGCACAGAGCCTGCCTGAGATTCTCTCTTTCCCTCTTTCTCTGCCCCTCCCCCACTCACACTGTCTGTGTCTCTCTCAAAATAAATAAATAACCTTAAAATTTTTTTAAACAAATAAAAGGAAAAATGCACAATTTTGTGATTATACACCTCCTAGAAGGCAAAAGTTATCTTCTAGCCCAGTTGTCTTTCTATTGTACTTCAGTGCCTTCGTTTTATGAAACAACAGCAACAGCAGATCAGGTGCCAGTAGGCAGTCTCATGCCACATGTCAAAATTTCTAGGAGAAGCAACAAAGCTTTGGTATTTTTTCCAATGGGTTCTATCAATGCTACCACCAACTATGAATATCCCTAATCCCTCTATCTTCTGGGTTTCAAAGAGCCTAAAAAGTGAGTGAATCTCTGCCCTCCCCTAGCATATCAGACTAAAGGTGGAAAAAGAGATCATAAAAATATAAAGACAATAAAATGGAAGTCAGAAAGAAACCAAGGTATAAAATAGGCTCAGGAGAGAAGGTCACTGGTTGTACTTACTTTTGGGAGAATGCAAAATTACTCTAATTACTTATTCTCCCATGAAGAAATTATTCAAAAACCATCCTCTTTCTTAATCCTCCCATACACTAAGTGTTTTATCAAAAAAAAAAAAAAAAAAAAAAGTCACCTTTAAAAGAGGTTGACTGCTTCTACTAACCAGCTTTTACAAGAGATAAGCTTATTAACTTTGATCAAAAACCTAAGGTCTCCTAAAATAGTTTTTCCCTAGTATCTTGAGGGCAGGTAATTTACCTATTTGATTAAGAGGAACAAATACTCTTAATGACCAGATTCATGATAAGCCTGTCCAAATTAAAGTAGTTCTCTATATATGAGCAAGAATCAATTTGAAAATATAATTTATATCCGAACTCGATAAAAGCAGAAATGACAACTTACCAAGAAATAAACCTAACATAAAACATAGAGACTCATTTTAAAGACAACTAGGAAAGTTTACTAGGATGTCCAAAAAGGGCTATAGGACACACTGGATGTGTTAGTTGCTGGATGGTTAGTCTCAAAATTGTAACTGTATTAATTAAATCAGTACACTCGAGAAGCAATACCAAGAACACATCAGCAGGAGTTTTCATCAACTCACACAAGTTTATATTAAAGTTCTCTAGGAAGAGAAAATGTTCAAAAGTAGTAAATTTTTTTTTTTGAAAAATAAGATCAATAAGGGAAAGTTCACTCTGAATATGAAATGGTACAAAACAAGAGTAATTCAAATTATGTGGAACTGGTATAAAAAGAGATATAAGTCAACAGAATAAAATATACCATGTCCTGAAACAGATCCATGTAAATACAGAAATTTGACATATGATAAAGGAGACATTTGTCATCTTCAAGAAAGAACAAAGTACTCAGTGAAAGAGGCCAACAAACCTGTCTATAATTCTGATACACCACTGTCAGAAAAAATTTAAAAGATTAATCATATACAATATATCTGCAAAAGAAAAGAAACTGGCCTTATCATTTTCAAAGACATTTTGTAGAAATTAGCAACATTTTAAATTGCACACCCTTTAAGCCTGCAATGATATCTATCCTATGGAAATACATGCATATATGCACAAATATGTACACATTATATCAGTCTGTAATAACAAAAATACTAGAAGCAATTAGTAGGGCAAATCAGCAAATAAACAATGACATATCCAAAAAAGAACTCAAACTCAACACCCAAAAACCAAAAAATCCAGTGAAGAAATGGGCAGAGGACATGAACAGACACTTTTCCAAAGAAGACATCCAGATGGACAACAGACACATGAAAAGATGCTCAACATCACTCATCATCAGGTAAATACAAATGAAAACCATAATAAGGTACCACCTCATACCCATCAGATGGCTAAAATTAACAACTCAGGAAACAAATAGATGTTGCCAAGGACATGGAGGAAGCACTATTGGTGGGAATGCAAACTGGTGCTGCCACTGTGGAAACAGTGTGGAGGTTCCTCCAAAAATTAAAAATCGAACTACCTATGCCCCAGCTATTGCACTACTAGGAATTTATCCAAAGGATACAAAAATGCTAATTTGAAGGGGCACATGCCCCTCAATGTTTACAGCAGTGCCATCAACAATGGGGAAATTATGGAAAGAGCCGAAATGCCCATCGACTGATAAATGGATAAAGAAGATGTGGTGTGTATATGTATATGTGTATACATAATGGAATATTACTCATTGATCAAAAAGAATGAAATCTTGCCATTTGCAACAATGTGGATGGAACTAGAATGTATTATACTAAATGAAATAAGTCAATCAGAGAAAGACAAATAAATGATTTCACCCACATGTGGAAAGAACCACAACAGATGAACATAGGGGAAGGAAAGGAAAAATAAAATAAGATAAAAACAGAGAGGGAGGCAAACCATAAGAAACATTTATAGAGAACAAACTGATGGTTGCTGGAGGGGAGGTAGGTAGGGAGATGGGCTAAGTGGGTGATGTGCATTAAGGAGGGCACTTAGTTGGGATGAGCACTGGGTGTTATATATATAAGTGATGAATCAGTAAATTCTACTCCTGAAACCAATACTACACTATATGTGAACTAACTTGAATCTAAATTTAAAAAAAAAAAAAAATTTTTAAAGGAAATAAACAATGACACATCCATAACACAGCATAATAAGCAATTAGTAAAAAAATAAAATAGAACTAATGTATTAAGATGACAACTTCTGTAACACTGTACAAAGTCAAACAGGAAAAATTGTAAGTAGTAGTTACCATTTAAATTTTAAAATACAAAATGAGGGACACCTGGGTGGCTCAGTCAGTTAGGCATCTGACTTTGGCTCAGGACATGATCTCACAGCTGTGATCTTGAGCCCTGCATCAGGCTCTGTGCTGACAGTTCAGAGCCAGGAACCTAATTCAGATTCTGTGTCTCCCCCCTCATCTTTCTCTGCCACTCCCCTCCAAAATATAAACAAACATTAATAAAAACTTAAAAAAATACAAAATGAATTCAACTTAAAATTCAAAATACAAAATATAAATGCAAAGAACAATCCAGAAGAATCCATATCAGTTAATAGGGGTCCCTAAAGGAAAAGAATGGAATTGAAGTCAGGTATGTGAAGGGAGAGTTTTAAGATTCTATAGTTTGTTTCTCAACAACCACGTCTCTCCTTCCCGCCTGCCCTCCCTCCCTCCTATCTACCTCTTTCTTGCAATCTGAGAGTAATTGAGCCTCTGTAAATAATGAAATCAATAGTGATTGATATTTTTCCAATTTGGGATCCTGAGGATAAACAAATTCTCATTTTTTAATAAAATCAAGAATGAGAGGAGTAAAAATAGGACGATTACCTTAAAGCTCGGAAAGAAGAAGGAAACAAACCCATTTCACCCTCCCCACCATACCCCCCAATGTATAACAGCAAAGCTTTTTCAATGGGAATAACTCCTCTCGAGCACCAGGAATGAAACCCAACTGTTTTAAGGTCTGTGGGGAAATTCCATTCTCCCTACCAAATAACCAATTCAGGGGCAGGAACTATATGTAGGTCTCATTCTCTGATCTCCATCCCCTGTCCATAACTATTAGATGCAGTGGTCCTCAGGATTCTCTTTACAATGTATAGCATGGGATGCTTTCGCTCCAGCTAGACATGAAGGGTGAAATATATTCCCATGGTTAAGCCACACAGCCATCTTACAGCCATATAAGAAATTGCCCCAAAAGCAAAGCACTTTCTTGCCTTCTTCATGGAAAAGGGACAAGCACAAGGCCAGAAAAATAGTCAGAGCTCTAACTGAACTTGCCTTCAGGCCACTCTATCTCAGGATGTGTCAATAAAATAGGCTAATAAACTTTTATCACTAAAGCCAGTTTGACTTGCGTTTTTCATTAGTTGCAATGAAAACATCCCTGTTGATGGGATGGAATAAGTAAAATCTAACACTACTTCTTGAACTGATTTTTTAAACACTATAAAGAATTCCATTTTCTTTATCATAATTTGTTTAACTGTTCCCTACTGATGACAGGTTGCTTACAAGTTTTATCGAAATAATGGTCAATAAACACCCTTTGTGTATCTTTAGGCATTCATACTATTACTTGTATAGGATGGATTCCTAGACATGAAATTGCTAAGTCATGGAACACTACTTCTCTGCCACTTCCTTACCAATAAATTATTCACAACCCTGAGAGAGAAGAGAACCCAAAGAAGACTACACAGAAAGCCAGAAAAATGTCTATAGAAGATGCATTATAATAAGACTTTGGTGAAAGACTTCAAATTAACAACTGAGAAAAGATGCCATCCATCACCTGCAACTCTTATAAGAACACTTTGGTCAAAGAACAAAAGTCCATGAAGACTTATGGGTTGACTAGGAGTTGCAATATATCCATATGTAACTCAATATCTAACTTTTCAGTGTTGAGTATAGATCAAGTTGGTGAGATCTGAGTTGTATATTAATGGACCATTATCATCACCATCAGTATTATAACCACTTATATCTACATCCTACCTCTTTTCCTCTCTACTTGTCCAAGAGCTTACAATATTTGATGCAAAATTTCCAAAGACAGTGCCTCTTAGTTTTCTGACTAGCTCTCCAATTTTCCTTGCCTACACCCTGCTCCACTCACTTGTTCCCATAGGGATGCCACATCATTACCAATGACTGAATCCTCCCATGATCTCAATTCTAAGCATCTCTTTCTCCAATCTATTTTTCAAATTCATTCCCTCTAGAAATTCAATTCAAACAATCCTTTGATCCAACTAGGACCTATAATCCAATGGTCCTACCTTTCCACTCTCTTCACTGCCACACAGTCCTTACTTCCCCCTTGACCAGTTTAAACTACAAAATTATAACCACTTCCTTTCAAACTCCCTTGACTTCATTATTCTCTCCTGTTAAAACTCTCACCCTGCCTAAAGAAAACAAATTCTCTGTCTACTCTATGCCTGTACCTTTGCAGCTAAAACCCAACCATGCTGACTGGTCTCACCTTAAATTCATGACCACCAGGGGCACCTGGGTGGCTCAGTCTGTTAAGCATCTGACTTTGGCTCACATCATGATCTCACAGCTTGTGGGTTCGAGCCCCGCATTGGGCTCTGTGACATCAGCTTGGAGCCTGGAACCTGCTTCAGATTCTGTGTGTCCCTTTCTCTCTGTACCTCCCCCATGCATACTCTATCTCTCTCTCTCTCTCTCAAAAAATAAACACTAAAAAAAGAAAAAATTTATGACCACCAACTGTCTTCCTAGCAATTCTACAACTTTTCACTTGTCTATTTCCTAGCCTCTCCTCCTAAAATAAATATTTCATATCATTTCCTCCCTACTTAAACCTATCATAGCTCCTACCCTATCCTCACTTTCAGCTGACCACACCTTACTTCAGATTTCACTGAAAATAAAACCAATTAAAAAAGAACTTCCATATGTTCTTACCCTGAAATATATTCACATAACTAGGAGTGAAAGGAACTTCCTAAACATGATAAAAGGCATTTATAAAAAATCCATAGCCGGGCACCTGGGTGGCTCAGTCAGTTAAGTGTCCAGCTCTTAGTTTTGACTGAGGGCATAATCACAGGGTGAGTTTGAGCCTGCGTGGTATTCTTTCTCTCCCTCTCCCTCTGCACCCCACCTCAAAATACATAAATAGCCTTAAAAAAGTTCACAGCTAATATATTCAATGGTGAAAGACTGACAGTGTGGAACTTGCTTGAAATTTTCTCTCTCCCTCTCTCTGCCCTCCCCCACTCACTCTCTCTGTATTTCAAAATAAATTTTTAAAAAGTTAAAAAAAAAAAAAAAAGCAAGGCACAGAGATATCCACTTTCACCACTACTATTCAACACTGTTTTGGAAATTCTGACCAGAGAAATTAGACATAAAATAATAAACAAATAACATTCAAATTGGAAATGAAGAATTAAAACTATCTCTATTCACAGATGACATGACCCTATATAAAAATCCCAAGGAATTCATAAGAAATTTATTAGATCTAATAAGAAAGTCAGCAAAGTTGTAGAATACAAGATCAACACACTAAAAGTCAGCTGTGTTTTCTACACTAGCAATGAACAATCTGAAAATAAATTATGGAAGTAATTTCACTTATAATAGCATCTAAAAGAATAAAATAAAATACCTAAAAGCAAATCCAAAAAGGTGAAACACTTGTATACTGCCAAAACATTGCTGAAAAACATTTTTTTTTAATATTTTTATTTATTTCTAGGAGAGAGAGAGAGAGACAGCGTGAGCAGGGGAGGGTCAGAGAGAGAGGGAGTCACAGACTGAAACGGGCTCCAGGCTCTGAGCTGGCAGTTAGCACAGAGCCCGACGCGGGGCTCGAACCCACGAACCGTGAGATCATGACCTAAGCGAAAGTCGGACACTTAACCGACTAAGCCACCCAGGCGCCCCTGAAAAAGATTTTTAAAATACCAATTAATGGAAAGACATCCATGTTCATAGATAGAAACACTTAAGATTGACAAGGTGCCGATACTACCCAAAGCAAACTACAGACTCAATGTAACATCTACCAAAATTCCAACAGCCTTTTTTCCAGAAATGAAAAAGCCAATCCTCAAATTCATACGGAATTCCAAGGGCCTTGAACAGCCATAACAGTCTTCAAAAAGAACAAAGTTGGAGACTCACACTTCCCAATTTCAAAAGAGACTACAAAACTACAGTGATCAAAACACTGTGGTACTGGCATAAGAATAAAGATATAGATAAGTGGAGTGTTCACTTCACCAGCACATATACTAACATATATAGATCAGTGGAATAGAACTGAGCTTCCAGAAATTAATTCTTACATTTATGGCTAACTGATTTTTGACAAGGATACCAAGTCCATTCAGTGAGAAAAGAAGTTCTTCAACACAATGTTGAAACAATTGGATTTCCACATGCAAAAAAAAGTGAAGTTGGACCTTTACCTCATATCATATACAAAAACCAACTCAAAATATGTTGATTCAGATATAAGAGCTAAGACTATTAAAAACTCTTAGAAGAGGAGCGCCTGGGTGGCTCAGTCCGTTAAGCGTCAGACTTCGGCTCAGGTCATGATCTCACAGTTCGTGGGTTCAAGCCCCGCATCAGGCTCAGCGCTGACAGCTAGCTCAGAGCCTGGAGTCTGTTTCGGATTCTGTGTCTCCCTCTCTCTCTGACCCTCCCCTGCTCACGCTGTCTCTCTCACTCTCTCTCTTTGAGAAATAAATAAAACATTAAAAAAAAAAAACCTCTGGGGCGCCTGGGTGGCTTAGTCGGTTAAGCGTCCAACTTTCGCTTCGGTCATGATCTCGCGGTTCGTGGGTTCGAGCCCCGCGTCGGGCTCTGTGCTGACTGCCAGTTCAGAGCCTGGAGCCTGTTTCAGTCTGTGACTCCCTTTCTCTCTGACCCTCCCTTGCTCACGCTGTCTCTCTCTCCTAGAAATAAATAATTATTAAAAAAAAAAAAAAACTCTTATAAGAAAACATAGAAGTAAATCTTCATGACTTTGGACTTGGGAACAAATTCTTAAACATGACAACAAAAGCACAAGCAACAGAAGAAAAAATAGATACACTGAATTTTATCAAAATATAAAACTTTTATGGATAAAAGAACATCATCCAAAAGTGTAAAGACAACCCACAGAATGGGAGAAAATATCTGTAAATCATATTTATGATAAGTGTTTAATAAAGAGAATATACCATAAAGATCTCATATAACACAATAACAAGAAGATATACAGCTCAATTTAAAAATGGGCAAAGGGACTGTCATCACCCCTCATCCCAGCCTTCCTCTAACCCCCGCCCTACTCATCTCCCCTTCTCTTTCCAGCACCCTCACCCTTAGGGCTGAAAGAACTGCTTGTGGACCCACTAGAGGTGTAAACAAGGCAAGAGAGAGAGGTACTGAGCTTCTAGACAGACAAGGACTCCCTATCTCCACCCGCAGACACCTTATCCTGCTGCCCAAAGTGGAGACAGAAGCCCTGGGACTGGGTCAGTCACATGGGCAACAGGGGCAGATGCCAGAAAATGTGCAAGTGTCTCAGTTTAAAATGCTGAATTACCCCTATGATGAAGATCTTGAAGACCTCTGTCCAGTGTGTGGCCATAAAGTGTTTGGATACCATTATGGGCTCCTCACCCATGAAAGCCGCAAAGGGTTTTTTAAGCACAGTCCAAAATAAGAAAAGGTACACATGTATAAAAAACCAGAACTGCCAAACTGATAAAACACGGAGAAAGCGTTGTCCTTACTGTCAAAAATGTCTCTGTGTTAGAAGCTTGTAAGGGCCAACGAAATGTGCAGGGAAGGAATAAATCTGGACCAATGTACAAGAGACATGTCCTTAAAACAACACAAAAAAAGCCCTCATCCAAGCCAGTGGACTTAAGCTAAAAGCCATGCCCTCTGAGCTCACCATCTCTCTGCAATTCAGAACATCCATTCTACTTCCAAAGGCAGACTTCTGAACCATGCTGCCTCGCCTCCTACTGACTATGACAGAAGTCTCTTTGTAACATCCCCATTAGCATGACAACATCACCTCAATGCAGCCTGCCAGGTTACCAAAAACATGTCAGTTGCCTAACCAGGCCATCAAGTACCCAGACCCCTACACCAGCTCATGGACCTCAATAATGGGTTATATTTCTCTATGGACAGTTACCAGACAAGCTCCCCAGCAAGCATCCCACATCTGATACTGCAACTCATTAAGTGTGAGCCAGATGAGCCTCAAGTCCAGGCCAAAATCATGGCCTATTTGCAGCAAAAGGAAGCTAAGCACGTTTGGGCTTATGTGCAAAATGGCTGATCAAACCCTCTTCTGCACTGTTTTGACTGGGCCAGGAGTAATAACTTCTTCAGAGAACTTAAGATATGTGACCAGCTATTACAATTTATGATACCCCTTTCAAGAGAGACCTAACTCTGTTCCTAACTAAAATATTCTTGGTGCTGAAAACACGTTTTCCTTACTTTTTTTCTTTATATGATTTACAGAGTTAGAAAAATCTTATGACTTTGACATTAGGACTATCAAGCTTAAGTTTATGGGACTTTCATTATATATAGCTCTTAGTTTGGGGGAAGGGACAGTATTTCATGTAAACTATAGGAAATTTGGGGGGCTTTTTCTGAATAGCAGAATGTCTTTACTTATTCCCATTAACTCAGGTGGTTTATGGCTAGAAAATTTGTTTATGTGAACCAGCAACCTAGGGAACTTCTTAAAAATTACCAAGTAAAATGTAAGGATGGTGCCAACTTAAAAAAAAAAAAAGAAAAAATACCAACATTTAGTTGTGTTTAGACCCTAAAGAGTGAAAATTATACCACTGATTAGTAGTATCAAATAAGTCTTTACCAGCTGTTTACTTTGACAATTGGTTGGTAAAGCCCTTGTTTTCAGAGCTGATTCTAAAGGATGTTTACTGTCATTGGATGGGAATTGGGCAAATGGTGAGTGCTAATCTACTTGGCCCCGGTTTTAGTTCTTATTATCTATGTCTATGGTTGATTTTAATGGAATGTTACATTGTAAACACAGTTCTTATTTGTATAAGGATCTCTCTTTAACTACATAATTATTTTATTTCCTGAAACTCAAGACTGAATTAATGTGGGAGAATGATAAAGAAGTTGGAATCTAAAAGTAGCTACCAAAGCACATTTGGCAGTCAGTGGTTTCATTCTCTGTTTTAAGAACAAAGTAAATCCGGGATTTGATTTCTCAGTGTATCTGTTACAAAATCAATTTCTCCCTTTTCCAGTCATGGGGGTAGATGTGGCTACAAAATATCTGTGGCTTCTGATCACCTAGGACTTTTAGAGGAAATTTACAACTCTTTGAGAGAAAGACAATACAAAGCAGACTTTTAAGGTAAAGGGTGAATGTTAAAAACTGTGTAGATGGACCAGGGAATATGGAAGTTGTGTGCAAATGGAAGATAGTGCTTTTCATAGCAGTCTTCATTAAGCACTGTGGTTTGTACAGGGAAACAAAAAAGTTACCTAAACGGATTCAACTAAGTTGATAGAATACAACCACCTTGCTGTTAAGACTATTGACACATCCAGCTCTTTACTCTTTTGTCCTTTATCGCTCCATTTAAAGATGGCTGAAGGTGGACATAGATACCAGGCTGCAGAGGACAAGATGAATGCATTGAGTGAGCACGGTCAGGCCAAATATTTTCTGAGTATGTAATCACTCTGTGATAATCAAAGTGTTTTTCACTAATAACAAACACAAAAATGGGTGGCTCTGTCAGTCAAGTATCTAGCTCTTGATTTCAGCTCAGGTCATGATCTCACAGTTCATAAGTTCAAGGTCTATATTGGGCTCCCCACTAACAGTAAGGAGCCTGCTTGGGATTCTCTCTCTCTCTCCCCCTCTCCCGCTTGATATCTCCCTCCCTCTCTCTCAAAATAGTAAGTTTAAAAAAAGAGAAAAAGAAACTTCCTGCTGTTCTTAGATTCACAATTTTGTCTTTAAGAGACAGGTAAGATATTGGAAACGAAAATGAAAATGATAATTTTAGGTACAACTGAAAGTTAATGAAATGCAAAAGTGAGGAAAGCACAACTGACATTTGCAGGCAGATGGGCTCACTTAGGGTTACAGCCTCACTACTTAATAACTGTGTCTTCCTAGACAGGACATCAATCTCTGAGCTTTAGTTTTCTCATCTGTATAACCCCACCACCAGGCTCTGCACTGATAGCATGGAGCCTGCTTGGAATTCTCTATCCCTCTTTCTCTCTGTCCCTCCCGTGCGTGCTCTCTCTCAGTCCAAATAAATAAATAGGGGCATCTGGGTGGGTCAGTTGGTTAAGCATCCAACTTTGGCTCAGGTCATGATATCACCATTCAAGAGTTTGAGCCCTGCATAGGGCTCTGTGCTGACAGCTCAGATCCTGGATCTGCTTCAGATTCTATCTCCCTCTCTATCTGTCCCTCCCCCACTTACACTCACGTTTCTGTCTCTCTCAAAAGTAAATAAACATCAAAAAATTTTTCAATAAATTAAACAAACGTAAAAAAAATGGGCAAAGACTTGAACAGACATTGTTCCAAAGAAGCTATACCAAACAGCCAATAAGCACATGAAAAGATGCGCAACATCATTAGTCACTAAGGAAATGCAAATCAAACCCACAATAAGGTATCACTTCACTTCACCACCTAGGATGGTTGTAATAAAAGTAAGAATTATGAGAAAGAAGAAGAAAATTATTTGGAGAAGATATGGAGAAACTAAAACTCCTGCCACAAGGCTGATTAAATGTAAAACAGTGCTGCCAATATGGTTGGGCATAGTTCCTCAACAAGTGAAACACAGAATTACACGTGATCCAGCAAGTTCACTCTTAGATATATACTCAAAAGAATTGGAAACAGGAACTCAAGCAGATATTTGTAAGCCAATGTTCACTGCCGCATTATTCACGGTAGCCAAAAGTGGAAAATACCAAGTGTCCATTAACACATGAACATAAAATGAAATATAAGCACACAACCAAATATTACTCAGCCATAAAAAAATTATTTTTTTAATGTTTATTTATTTTTGAGAGACAGACAGAACATGAGCAAGGAAGAAATAGAGAAAGGAGACAGAATCCAAAGCAGGCTCCAGGCTCTGAGCTGTCAATACAGTGTGACATGGGGCTCAAACCCATGTACCAGGAGATCATGACCTGACACTTAACCAAATGAGCCACCCAGGCATCCCAAAAGAAATTAAGTTCTGATACATGGTACAACATGAATGAACCTTGAAGGCATTGTGCTAAATGAAATAAGCCAGGTACAAAAGCACAAATATTTTTTAAAAATTAAAATTAAAAGATGTTTAAGAGCTAAAAGATTATATGCTTCCAGAATGAACATATTCAAGAGAGAGATTATATTAAAGGTTACCAGGAGCTAGGCAGAAGGGGCAATGGGGAGTTATTGAATAACCAGTTAGACTTTGTTTGGGGTGAAAAAGTTTCAAAAATGGTGGTGATAGGGGCACCTGGGTGGCTCAGTGGGTTAAGCACCAGACTTCAGCTCAGGTCATGATCTCAGGGTTGGTGCCTTCGAGCCCTGTGCCAGGCTCTGCTGAGAGCCTGGAGCCTGCTTCAGATTCTGTGTCTCCCTCTTTCTTGGCTCCCTCCCACCCCCAACTTGCGCTGTCTCTCTCTCTCCCTCTCTCAAAAAAATGAATAAACATTAAAAAAAAAATTTTAAATAGCAGTGATGGCTGTGCAACATAGTGAGTGTAGTTAATGTCACTGGACTGTATACTTAAAAACTGCTACACTGGCACATTTTGTTACATATATTATACCAGTGTTTTCTATTTTTTTGATGTTTGTTTATTTTTTGATAGAGAGAAAGAGCACAAGCCAGGGAGAGGCAGGTGGGTGGGGACAGAGGATCCAAAGTAGGCTCTGCACTGATAAGGCTACCGGGGCTGGAACCCCTAAACTGTGAGATCATGACCTGAGCCAAAGTCGGAGGCTCAACTGACTGAGCCACGCAGGTGCCCCTTACCAGTGCTCATTAAGATGATGTGGTTTCCCTGACAAAACTCTCAAACAGCTTCCCACTTCCCCCAGAATGAAAACCCAAATTTCCAAAATACCCTACCATGTCCTACACTATCTGTCCCCTGCTCTTTCTTGTCTGACTTTATCTCCTACACTTGCTCCCTATCTCACTCTGCTTTAACTTACTGGCCTCCTAGACTGCTCTTTGAACACACCAAACAGGCTTCCTCATGGCCTTTGCACTTTCTTTCCCGCAGATAGCCACAGAACTAGCTTTCCTTCAGCTCTTTACTCAAAAATTACCTTTTCAGGGAGGCCTTCCCTGACAAGCTATTGTAAAACTGCAGCGTCTTACTCCCAACCAGTGTCACCATGCCTCTGTATTTTTCTCCAAAAGACTTTCAACATCCGACCTACTGGGCATTTGACTTATTACCTAGCTCCAAAATGGAAGCTCCATAAGCAGAAAGATTTGCGTCCGTTTTGTTTTAGTGTTGGTATCCCCAGAGCCTAGGGGAGTGCCCCATAAAGATCTGTTGAATGAATACAAGAAGACCGCTCTTCAATGACACCACAATCTAAAATGCCATATCCGCAGCAATATCCCTACAAATTAACATACCGAATTATACAAAACCTGAAGGACTATGACTTAAAGACTGCTAAATAAGTATCCTAAGGGTTTCATTACCCTCTTCCCTAGGGGCTGGTATTTTTACATACTCAAATCTATCCAGAAAACAACTCGGATTCAGCCAGGGGGGAAAAAAGGATTAAAGGATTTAAACTCAAGAAATCCAATTTAATTCGCTAAATTACACATAACAGGTTATCTCCCTCGACTTCGTTATGAAAATATAGAGTGGCTCCATTTCTGCATCAGTAAAGGCTGGATTCGGGGGCCGTAATCCCGAGGGCCCACGGCAGGCAACCGGTGGCACAGCTGGGGAAAGCTCACTTTTTGACTGGCAGAAGCCCTGGGAAGGCCTGCGGCACCGGGAGGGGCTTTCCCGGCGTGCTCCGGAGGAGGAAGGGGACCGGAGGATGCCTTTCCAACGCATCTCCCACACACTGCCCAGCGGCCTGCTCTTCGGGACTGAGCACGCACCCCCAATGTCTGGGAAGGCTAGACCGATACCCCAGGGGCTGGAGCTGGCTGAAACAGGGGTAGGGAGGACACGTTACCCTGAGAAGAACCAGTTCAACGGGTCTCCTCCTTCAGCCGGATGACTTGTGAAGCGCCACAACAGCAGGGCCTGGAACCCAGACATCCAGGCTGGAAACCAACTCAACAGACCTTATTCCCGCGCTGCAGAGGGCACGCTTCGCGTCACGGCGCCCACGGGACACATCAGCTGCGGGCGACGGATCCTCTCCACCCCTCCCTCCCGGGGCCGCCCCGCCCCCGTCCCCGCCCCCGTCCTCAGCCTCCAAGCTTGGTGCGCCGCAGCCCTCCCATCAAGCCCAGCTGGCTAGGCGGCGCGCGTGCGCGTGGACTCTTGCTGCCGCTGAGCACTCTGGGAAGTGTAGTCCCTGTGCAGGTGCCGGTGGGCCGCCAGAGTCCCGCATCCCGGAGGAACCTGGAGAAGTCACAACAGTCTTGCCACCCCCGTCCTCATTACCATCTTTACACCTGTCCAGTCACCTCGCACTCACGGTCCATCCCCGCGCGCCGGGCTTCGGTCAGGGCGCGCCCCGAGGAAGAGCGCGAGACCTTCTCTTCCCTTCAGCGGGCTGTGCTGGAGGAGGCGGGGTCCACGGCCCGCCCCCCGCTGCCACCCCCCCCTCCCCTCCCGACGGGTATCGGGCCGGTGCCCGAGGAGAGGCGGCGGCCCCCGCAGCGGCCGCAGGAGGGGCGGCGGCGGCGGGCGCCGCAGGCGATGCCCCTGCCCGGCTGCTCCGGCGGGGGACAGTGCGAGCGGCGGCGGCGGGGGAGTTGGCGGGGGGCAGCGGCTGCGGCGGCTGCAGCAGAGGGGCCGAGAGCTGGCGGCGGCGGCGGTCGTGAAGGGCATCGGTAGCGGCGGTGATGGCAGTGTCGATGTGAGTGTTTACTGGCTGGGGACCCCGGGGCTGCAGAGCCCGCGGCCGGCGGCCCGGCGGCGAGCGGGAGGCCGGGGCGGCGGAGGGATGCTGTGTGCGCGGTGCGGACCCGGGAGACGCCGCCTGTCGCCGCCGACGGTCGGGCAGAGGCGGGAGCCGGGCGCTGCGGCGGCGGGCGCCTCGCACCGCGGCCCGGTGTGGGGGTCCCGGGCGGAGGCGGGGGCAGCGCAGGCCGAGGGGCGTCTGCGATTGTTCTCAACACCCCTCCCCCACCCCACCCCGTGTGTCTGTTTGTCACTTGCAGCTGAAGATGGAAAGAGCCAGGCGAAGGGGAGGCGGCGGCGGCCGCGGCCGCGGCGGCAAGAATGTAGGGGGCTCTGGCCTAAGCAAGAGTAGACTCTATCCCCAGGCCCAGCACTCCCACTACCCCCACTACGCGGCCTCAGCCACCCCTAATCAGGCTGGGGGTGCAGCCGAAATCCAGGAGCTGGCCTCCAAACGAGTGGACATCCAGAAAAAGAGGTTTTACCTAGACGTGAAGCAAAGCTCCCGGGGCCGGTTCCTAAAGATAGCTGAAGTCTGGATAGGGAGAGGCCGGCAGGACAATATCAGAAAGAGTAAACTGACCCTGTCCCTGTCTGTGGCCGCGGAGCTGAAGGACTGTCTAGGGGACTTCATCGAGCATTACGCCCACCTGGGCCTGAAAGGCCACCGACAAGAGCATGGCCACGGCAAAGAGCAAGCGTCCAGGAGGAGACAGAAACACTCGGCACCCTCCCCACCAGTCTCTGTAGGGTCCGAAGACCACCCTCATAGTGTCCTCAAAACAGACTACATAGAGAGGGACAATAGGAAATATTATCTAGACCTAAAGGAGAATCAGCGGGGCCGCTTCTTAAGAATTAGACAAACCATGATGCGGGGGACTGGCATGATAGGTTATTTTGGTCACAGTTTGGGCCAAGAACAGACTATTGTGCTCCCAGCACAAGGAATGATCGAGTTCCGTGATGCCTTGGTTCAGCTAATTGAAGACTATGGCGAAGGGGACATAGAAGAACGAAGAGCTGGAGATGATGACCCACTTGAACTCCCAGAGGGGACTTCTTTCAGAGTGGACAATAAAAGGTTCTACTTTGATGTGGGCTCTAATAAATATGGAATTTTCCTGAAGGTAAGTGAGGTGAGGCCACCTTACCGTAATACTATTACTGTTCCATTCAAAGCTTGGACAAGGTTTGGGGAGAATTTTATCAAGTATGAAGAAGAGATGAGGAAAATTTGCAACAGCCATAAAGAAAAGAGAATGGATGGCAGAAGGGCCAGTGGTGAAGAACAAGAATGCCTCGACTAGAGTGAAATTGAACTCCATCAGGCAAAATTTTAAATCATAAAATTGGCTAAAAGTACTGATCCATAATCATTTGAAGAAGTTTTTCCTCTTTTTTGGCCCTTTGTTATTAGTAATACCTCTGGTAGTTTATACTTCAAGGAGTCTGATTCTCATGCTATACGTACAACATTATATAATTCTTATGGGAATTCCGACCTTCCCAGAGCTAAGTAGTTTAGCTGCTTCAACTGCTCCAGACCATTGAAGTATGCAAATCAGCACAAAATGTGACATTCTGACCTTCTAAATACCATAACTAAGATTTACATTGCACTATGACGTAATCCTGAAAAAAGATACATATACTTAATATGGAAGTGTAAATTTCTATTTAACAAGTTCCCCAAAAAAGAATTCCATCCCTACATCATTAAAAGCTGCTAAGCTTACCTGTAGGGCAGTTACCACAGAAACAGAAATTGACCTCAAGTATAGTCCAAATATATTTATTTATAAAAGTACATGTAGAAATATATCCGTTGTTCATTGGATAACAATATTAAACCATACCATGAAGGAGTCAAATCTTACAACTACTACAGTATTCTATAATTTCAAATTTTGTGGTAACCCTGCAGTTTATAGCTGCCATATCAAAGCCGTGGGAGAGTTTTAATTGGTTATTCTAACCTAGTTATAATCCTATCTTTACCTCTACTTACTATACCATATATTTTTATTGACTTTCCGAAGTTTTAGGAATTATTTTTATGTCACTGTTGAGTGGGAGGCTTCATCCTATGGCTTTGCTATGGAAATCTTGGTGTTTTAGCCTTTCATGCTAATTTGAAGGTTGTGAGAGGGGGTTTTTTTCCCCAAAATATATCGTGGACTCAAGGTGTTCTATTTTATGCTTCTTCTTTAGCACTGTTTCAGAGGGGTTGGTGCACCAGTTCACTGATACAAAAATACATCTGTAATAATACATCTTAGTAGCACTTTTGCAATTGCTACCCTTAAAACCGTGTCAACACTTCCAATATAGACCTGGCTTTTACAGGTATTTTAATTCCAGAAGAAAAAAACAGACCAAACAACTCTTTTTCTAAAAAGCATTTAGAATATAAATTTTCAGCCTGGAAAAATATTTTAGATTGGTTACAAACATATTTGAAAGGAAAATTCAAGCATTTTCCAAGGTGCTCTTTATGATACTTAAAAAGGTTTACTTTACACAAGACTCACCCAGTTACCTGTATTAAAAATTACTTTCCAGGAAGTGCCACAGCAATTTTTCAACACCTAAGCAATTTTTAAACAAGTGGATATATTGTATATGTGTACCAACCCACCCTGTATTAACTGACTAGAATTTTATCTGTTGAGCTGCATTTTATTCTGATTGAAATTACTGTCTTTTATCTTGGCTTTATTCACCTCCCACACGATAAGTCCATATAATCATGTTTAAGAGCCAGACACTGATTTCAACCCCCAAATATAGCTCTCATTGATGAGAGCTGGCTGCATGGACTGAGATCAGAATGTAGCTCTCCTTTTATATACCATAAGCAATTCAAAATTATTTTAATAATTTTTTTTCCTTCAGAAGTTTGTCCCCAAATACATTTAAGTAAGGTCACTAAGAAACGTTATGAGTTAAGAAAATAGTATTACTGGCTTATCTTGTTTAAAAATAAACAATCAGTAACCCAGACATATATGCTGGTATTGGTTTTCAGATTGTATTTCACATTTCTTCAAGTAGTATGAAGAAATCTCATTAGTTCATTATAATTGTGGACCATCTGGATTACTATGGAACAACTGAAGGTTGGAAGATAGTTGGAAATACTAGAGTTAATAGCACATGGTGGGTGTTGAGACTCTAAAAGTAGCAAGGATCTTTAAACAGTCCTAACTGTAAAATAACTATTGTAGACTTGATAAAAAGTAGTTTTTGATATATGAAGGAGTGATGTGCACTTGAATTACTGTACTACTGATTGTTATTGCTGCCCATCATAGTGCCTATTAATAATTATCAACCTGTCAGATTTTGGCAAACTGGAACTTTGAATGTTCCAGTATTCGAGTGTTCCTGTCACTATTGCTATGACTGTATACTCTCTCTTAAAAACCTTCCCTCCTAAAATATTTATATCCATTAAGTCTAAATGATTTCTGTCTTGGTTTTCAGTCTGATAAGATTTGAGAGTGTATGTCTATATACATACATACGTGTGTGTGTATGTATATATACATACACACAATACATGTCAGACTTAAGTATCTTTAATTCATTGTATATAAATATTAATTTTGCACTAATTGTTTAAAGAATTAGTTAAGTAGCCAAATCTTCTACATTGTATGTATACTTCAAAGTCATTACCATCTCAAAGCTATAGATTGGTAGATGCGTATATACCGGCAATCAAATATACTTTAGAATCACTAAGCCTTCTGCCAGTCCTTTTGTTTCACTTTTTTATATGTATTCATTGAAAAATGAAATGATGTTATGATTTTTTGATACTTAAAATCCCCAGTTATTCATTAGCCATACTCAAATAAGATCCAGTTCAAAACTCTGGTATTAGGACATGTATTGCCATGTATCTTATAAAATAAGCTACTATTTTTATCTGTGCAATATACATTTTATTTATTGTCATTTGTAACATAAATGGAGCTGCAAGTGTACATGGTATTCTTCAAAATAATAGGATCCCTGCCTTGACGACATTAAACTCTTAAGGCAACTGGATGCTAGAAGTCAAAAATGAACATTCAAGTTAGTAACCAAAATTCCTAGTTCACTGTATAATTCTAAAACACTGATGATGTTTGCACATAATAACCCAACCATAATGTGGTATAGACTCAAAACTGTAATAATATAAGCTAATAGTATGAAATTTGGAAACGGGTTCCTCATAATAGTTGGCAGTGTGCTCCTAGCAATTGAGAGCAACACTTCTCTGTTGCTTATATGCAAAAGATGCAATGTATTATAAAGTATTAAAAGTTCTGCCACATTTTATAATTTTCCTTGTTAAAGCCCCAAACTGCCATGTCCCTTAAACTTGAGTCAAACACAAGCTTATTTGCACTAAAGAGCATGGCCAAAAAGTAAGCGACAGGGTGGAAAAGCAAGTTGGAACCTCTTGAAATAATGGGTTCTAATGGAAGAATTTCACATTTGTCTATTTGAAAGCTATATGGTCCAGGCAGACAATCTGTCAGTTCACTAATTTAATAATGCACTTTACCTTTTGTATATAGAAGATGTACATTTATGCCACTTGACAGGTGGGGTGTGTTTCAATAACTATGTAGTTAGACTCCGTAGGGTGATCTCTTGCATGCAGATGTGTGTGTCGGAACTGCTAGAGTAACAAGTTTCCATTAAGTCAGTGTAACGGAGAAGGGTAGAAGATGCTTTTGAAACAACTCCCAATTCATTTAACAAACACTTTTAAAGCAGTGTTCATATTTGTATTCGTAAGAACTAAAATCAATGAAAAAAAAAAAAAAACTACTTCTAGCCCAGATTAGTACTACCGTGGAGACTACATCTAGTTGAGACTCCTCATAATACCCTGAAAGTTAATTTTGGGAATTTGTGCCGAAAAAAAAACATTAGTAATTCCGTTTCATTGTTGATGTGTGTTAAAACAACTAATGAAAAGACGGTACGTGATACTGTATAAGAATTAAAGGTATGGTTGGCTGATACAGTGTCATGAAGAGAAAACACCCAGACTAAAGAAAGAAAGTTTCAAATTAAGAAAATGCAAAGAGCCTAGAACCATTGCTAAAATAAATACAGTATTATTTCAAAATTTGCAGAACTAACTTTCACCAACCAAAAAGGGTATTGGGAGGTTTAGTGTATCTTTTCATCCTAAAAACTTCCTGAGATGTACATTTGAAAACTAGATAATTGTTGCTTAATAATAGGTTGTATGTACTCTACTAAGAAACACTGTGTACTAACATCGAGAATATGCTATATTTACTGCATTCATTTTATATATATGGATAAGAATACATTATATATAGTCATCCTATCTTAATATATTCATGTATTTATATTGTAATTTTGCAAATATTTTCAGTAAAATAAACATTTATCTGAGCTGCACAATTTGAAGAGGATGAAATTGGAATACACCCTTAGACATTCATTTTTACTAAGCAGCTACCATTGAAAGCTGGTGTATGTACTATCACTTCTTTAGATTTTGTTTATTTTAATATCTAAGTGATTAGGACTTAGTTTGAATTTTTAAGTGGTGTTCTGAAAATAATTTTTATAAGCGTGAGATTTTTTTCCCCTGCTTATTTCAAAATGTCTTTCATTGGAACTATTTATAAAATCCTATTCCAAGCTTTATGTAAGGGCTTTGCTTAGTCACCACATAGTTTGAAGTCTGTGTTTACTAAAACACCAAACATCTTTGGCAGGATAAAATCTAAAGTAAACCACAAAGAGAAGTTAAAATTGATTCTATGCCAACAGAATAACACAGGT
This sequence comes from Proteles cristata cristata, assembly GCA_017311185.1. Classification (NCBI taxonomy): domain Eukaryota; kingdom Metazoa; phylum Chordata; class Mammalia; order Carnivora; family Hyaenidae; genus Proteles; species Proteles cristata. The sequence continues at coordinate 639,956 of JAESUZ010003859.1, read as the reverse complement.
ATAATATTTATCACTGCCAAGTAAGATTCTTATAGTCCTTCTGAAGTTTCCTTAAAGATTTCTTGAATTTCACAGCTGACTGGTGGCTAGTGGCTAACCCATCAGAGGAAGAGAATAAGGATATTAGTATGCTGTTGAGACAGTCCATAGTCCACAGTGCTGTAGTAAAGAGGTATAGGGAAAATGTGTTTTTCCCAATCTAAGTTCATGTGAAAGTTGAGTCACACTCACTGTCACAAAGTAAAGATACCAAAACTTATGTAGGTGGATCTTGGAAAAACAGTATATGTATTAGTCTATTTTCTTCTATAATGTAAAAAAGTAGTTTTTTTTCTTGATTTGACATGTTTCTTAAAATTGAATTTATTTTAGTAGTGAGTTTTTAATCAATATTTTTGAATAGGAAAAACATATATATGGTATAGAATTTAAATGCTACAGTTAGATAGACCATGAAAAGTAACAACCAGTGTTACCAATTTCTTGTGTATCCTTCTAGAATTACTCTGAATATACAAGCATATGTCTATACATATATTCTTTATAAATATACAAATGAAAATATATACACTGTCCTGTGTATATGTCCTAGTAGTATCGCTTTTAGATCTGTCATTTTAAATGAATTTTTTCCCTTTTACTTAGATACCATACTTGTACTAGTTAATATAACACTTAATTTGAATTCTATTATTACACCAAGGGAACCTCAAGGAAATTTTGAATGAATCCCATTAATATTAACTTAAAGTGCAAATATGTGTATATATTAATTTAAAATGTATAAATATTTAATTTCCCTTCTCTATCCCTAACCACCTCGCCCTTCCTGTCCTCTCTTACTTCCCTCAAAAGAGTATTGGTCTTTTTCCTAAAGTAATACAGTTCAGGACTGGCAGGATATTAAACTATTTAGCAAGTGTTATTTTAGGTTAACTGTAGTCTCCAATGAAAACACCCATATTTAAAGCTTTAACAATTTATCACTAAGTTTTACTAACTCTGTTAGTATCTTATTGTTATCCAAAGACCTTGCCATTATGAGAGCAAATGAGTAATGGAACTATAGTGAAAGGTTGTGCTATGACTGTTGAAATCTTTTGATTTGTTAACATGAGCTTTCATCTTTATTATGATGAGGTTATTAATGAATAATTCATTTAGCAGCCTAGTCAAATCCAGTACTACACACAAAGGGGTAACACTAGTCCTGATTGTTTAAGGCATGGATTCCCCACTGGAGAGCTCAGAGTCTGTGATATGTCTTTGGGACCAGAAGGGGTACTATGATGATTTGGGGAGAAATTAAAAACTTTGGGGCTATGAGGTTACAAATACAACTAAACCATCTCCATTCTCTGCTGGAAGAGTATTAAACAGTAAATTGTTTAGAAATAAAGTTAGCATAATGCATTAAGTTTTTCATAACCCTCCCCCCCAAAATCATAATTCTCTTTTCATTCATATCAAACAGTATTTTAAAAGTCATCTTTCTAATAAACACCATGAAAAAATTATTTGAAACATTGAAAGTCTCATGCTGGAACCTTGAAGGATATTATCTAGTTATAAATAAAATCAACCAGAGGAAAAGAGCCGGGACGATTAGAAATACCTTAAAGAATATGAGGCTTGAGGAGGAATTTTTTTAATGGATTGATATCTATAAATTTTATGAAAATATTGACAGATTTAAAAAATTCAAGCACTGGCTTAAACTTTAGAAAAATATCTCCATAATCGATGGCATAATTTCCTGTTTGTAAAATGAGAGAGTTGTTAGAAGACAGGACCCTCTTAAATATATATTTTTAAAGCATAAAAAAGTTTATTTTAATGATGAGTAACTCGTCATCCTTTGCAGAGTCTATAACATTGGTAAAAATCTCCAGGTACTTACTTGTTCAAGCTTAAAATGGTTATATGTATTGCTTCTTATTTAAAGAAAGGGGTCAAAAAGAAGGTAAATTCTCCTGAAGGAACAAGTTTTGCTTGAAAACATAGTAATTTCCCGTCCTTAATCAAGGAGTTTCCATTGTTGGTGCTTTCGGGTAAATTATGTTTTCCAAACTTTACCTTCTTTCAGATATTCTTTGTGAGAAATGTCTTACTGGGACCAGGGACATTTACCAGTAAATAAAAACTTATTCATAATGAAATTAGTGCTGCTACAGTGGAGTGAATTTGTGATGTGAATATAAAGAAAATACTTATTAATGAAACACACAGTTTCTTCTTTTCTGTCGTTGACTTATTTCTAAGACTGAATAGGCGTTGTCTTCCCTCTAATTCTCCCCCGGATGTATTTAGTTTATGTGTTATTCTATTCAAAGTGTCCATTAGTTTCCAGGAAATCATAGGGGTAAATAAAAGGGAAAGTAATCCTTAAGAAAAATGTTCACACTAGTTAAAAATTAGACCTGCTCCCAAGTGTAAGATTAGGGGGAAAAAAGTGTTTTGTGGGCTTTTGTCTTGATCAAAATGATGGTATAAATCTGTTTATTTGATCTGATTAAAGACAGAATTTTCTTGTGAGATACCTATATTCAGAAATCTTTAGTGTCTTATTTTAGAGTAGTATAATACATACTCTTCAAGGTTTTATTTATTTGTTGTGGATTTGATGAGGCTGTTGCCTAGAGGTAGCAAATACACAAGTAAAAGAGAAGAGAAAGGTAGTGGTTTACTATTTTGTTTGCCTATAACAAAATGGAAGACATGAGACTTCTCAAAACCAAACCCCTATTTATTTAACCTTTAAAAGATCATTTGAGAAAGAATAATAAGACCTAATTCTTCCAGTGCAAGGCCTGACTCTCGGTAAACCATTGAACTTCAGTAGGAGAGCTTTTATGAAAAATGAGCAAGATCATGCCAGAAGCTAAAGTTTCCTCCTACTCTAAACTTCTAATATTCAGTATCAGTGGAGTGTGAAGAAAAAACAGAATACCAGAATTGGAAAATGTGAGACAATCTCTCTTTATATTAAAAGCAACAAAATAATGTAGCAATCTGCGACCATACCCAAAAGACCATGAAGAAGTGCCAGTTTTATCACATGTATGTATCTCTTCCGCCACACAAAATGAAATTTTGTTCCTAGTCATTCTTAAAATCAACCTGTTTTACAATGACTATACAACTATCCTATGCTTTAATTTTTTATAGTAATACTTTTATTATCTATATGAGATCTGATTCTTTAGAAGCATCACTTGTTTCTCCACATTCTGTAGTCATTTCTTATATTCTGCATGGCAAAAGAATTTTAAAAATTAACATCACACCCTGAAATGCCATTTTACCTGAAATAACCTTAAGTTACTGCTAAATAATACACCGCTGCTATCATTTCAGGGAACCCTGAGAAACAAGTACTACCTTTGACCTCTATTTCCTTGGTTTACTGAACATACTATGTTACAAATAATGATGTTTAACAAAGGAAATCAGGAAGGGCACTGAACTGTGAACGATATGGTTCTACTTTAGAGGACCCGTAACTACTAGAGTGTGCAAAGATAAAACATCATAATGAGTTTGTTTGTTTTGTTTTTAGCCTTGAGAAACCACCAAGGTTGATGATTGAAGGGGAAGAGAAGAACACACAAGGGTTTTTGTCCCAGATGCTTCAGTTAGGCACCCAAATCCTCCAGTGTATAGAGTGCCACCACCACAGTCAATAAATCAAATGGAAAAGAGCGACACCTTCTCCCTAGACCTCTCCTTTTGGTGCCCATTAGTTTATGAGAGACCGTGCTTAAGAGTTACCAAAGTGTATTTTGAAGTGTGTATACACGTGTATTTTACCGACTTCAAAAATCTCTGTGCACATAAAATTCCATTGCAGAAACAGTCCATGTAATAAAGCAGCCTTTAAGCCCAGCGGTGGTTTGCCATAGCAGTCTTCTTGGTCAGTTCGCAACAAATTGTTGAGAGTGAATTGCCTGTTGTTAGAAAAATTTTTTCTCCTCCCTCTTCTCAAAATAGCAGATACATTTTAGGTTCTTTCTTTTTTCTTCTTCAATGCTGTTTGAAACCGAAGTGGGATATAGAACAGTTTAGTTGGCAGGTATTTGCCCTTTTGTAGAAATCGTCCCTAGCTTCCCATTTCAAACATTTTGAGCAACTTTACCAAAAGAACACAAGTGCCAGAACTACCCATAAAATAAAACAACAGAACCATTAAGATAATAATTTAGGGGGCACCTGGATGGCTCGGTCAGTTAAGTGTCCGACTTTGGCTCAGGTCACAGTCTTGCTGTTCCCAAGTTCAAGCCCCACATTGGGCTCTATGCTGACAGCTCAGAGTCTGGAGCCTGTTCCAGATTCCGTGTCTCCCTCTCTCTCTCTGCCCCTCCCCTGCTTGTGCCCTCTCTCTTGCTTTCAAAAATAAACAAGCATTCAAGAACATTTTTAAAGATAATTTAAGAAGAAGGATAAGGATATGTAGAAGACACCTAAATATAAAAAAAAATGCTTATCATTTGTTAATTTGCTTCAGAAACTGCTATATTTTTTCTAGATCTTTCAGACTAGCAATGTGGTTTATACCAATGATTGACAGTCTAGAATTTCAATAGGACAAAAACTGATTTGAAAGTTCAGTTGAATTTATTATGGAATTTTATCTATTGCTGTTCTCCAGAAAGGTTAAACCATGCTATAATCACATGTAAAAATAGAATTCTAAAATTTCCATTCTTTTACCCCCCACTCATATGCTGTACCTTATTGGATGTGGGTAAGAATGCTAATTTCTCCCAATACCACCATGGCTCCACTTCATCCTATTTCTTTAGATGCCAATTGAAACACAATAAAGAGAGCCAAAAAATAATTGCCCATTGAACTAGATCTATAGATTCAGAAAGGACTGCTACTTAACTAATAACAACACCATTACCGTATTTCGGTATAGGAATTTAGTATGAATAGAAGCATCTCACTTGGGAAGATACAGACTAAAAGGTCAGTCACTCCAACTTTTCTGTATACACTGTATCTAAAGGAAATACTTTGACTAGCATGATTGACAAGTGATTTCAGAAACAAATGTAGCCTCTAAGAAAATTGCACCATGACCGTTTTTAAAGAGAAGGTGGTAACAGAAGAGTCAATCTTACTAATATTAACAACAATTACTTATTGAATACCTACCATATATTAGACATCGATGAACCCCCTGTAACTATTCTGCTACTTACAGCAACCCTGTTGTCACCATGTTTTTATCACCACCATTTTAATATGGTTTTCCAGAGATTTTCGAAACTGGTTCAGTATTTCAGAACTAATATATTTGAATCCAAATTGACACCAAGCTGAAGATTGTGTTCATTCAGTTAGGCCAGACTATCTTTAAGACTTACTCCAGAATTTAACCCCCTAACTAATCTAGCACAATCTACCCCCAAAACACTGCTGGTAAATCTGCCTCATTCCTTACTAGTAATTATTTTATCCCAAACTAATTCCTATATATGGGGCTAGTACCACCAAGAAACACTTCTTATCTAAGTGTTCATCTAGTTTGTTAAAGTTCAGTGCTATTAAATACAACTTATTTTATCTTTAGTTTATGTATTGAACCTCTAATCTCAACCATTTTAAATAAATGTCAATGCTTTTGAAAAGAGTTCAGATGATAAGAATATAGATGGATCATCCCAATTTAACCCTTAAATGCAGAGAGAAGATAAATTACTATTTATTGTGGAGCTCAATTTCATCTTCATGACCCAAAATCAACTGGTCATGTTGAACTGATTTGGAAATAAGTCTTGTCAATATCCGTGAAAAGTTTATTGTTTCTTTCAACTCTTTTTACCATCTTACTCTTCCTAGATCACTCCACTGATTTTCATATTTCGTTACCAAATCTCCTCTTCTTTTCCTTATCTCCAGCAGAATAAGCGGAACTGACCGCCCTCTTTACAGACACAAACTTTTCTTTGTTACTGCAGGCCAGTGGTTTTCAAATTTTGGTATGATTGAGAATCACCCAGAGGGCCTGTTAAAACGCAGATTGCTGGCCCTGCTTCCTGGGTTCTGTTCTGTAGGCCTGGGGCAGTGAGGAGAGGACCAAACAGTTGCATTTCTGACACATTCCCAGGTGAGCTGCTGCTGCCGCCATAAGGACCACGCTTTAAGAACCATGGCTGCAGGTTGATGTGATCTTACCTTAGCTACAAAAAACAGGAAAGGAGAAATGTGGTCAAACCAACTGTCACAACTTGGTAGAAAGAAGACTAAGTGCTATTCATTCTGCCTTAGAAATTTACAAGTCTAGAATGATATTTTTTGTCAGTTGACTAGACTTCAGGTAAAAATCTTTTTTTCCCCTTTTTATCCTTTCATGACATTTAATAACGTTTCTTCTTATTTTTTGACAGCTATCTTGAGATAACTCTGATAGGAATTAACAATTATGAATTCTTATATAAAAAGCTTAGCATTCAAATTGATGGAGACTGAAACACATTTTAAATTTATCAAATAATTGGTATATAAGCCTTAGTAATGGAAAGTAAATATTAATTTCTATACTCAACAGTTATTAATACAAGTTTTAGGGAATATTGAATATTAGGACTTGAACATTTTGTGATAAGTCTCATGTAGCTCAAATGGTTCATACTTACTAAAATAAGCTGAGTAAACAGAAAAAAAGGCTAACACTTAAAATGCTAATTGTCTCTTAAGATATAAAATGATGAGAAATATTCTAATTACTTTTAAGCATATATTTTCATTTTCCTATGTCTAATCTATATGTGTATGATAGAGGAACTATAGATATATACTGTAATGTATTTATGGCACTTTTAGTGGGACCCATTGATTTAAATTTAGAGAAACTTCTGGATGCTCATTGAGGATATTTGAAAACATAACCAACATACTTAAAAATAATTTATATTATATTTGCTAACCTGTAGACATTCTATAATTAATGTATTGATCAAAATTAATAAAACAGTATTTTATATAAGTCTATATAATTAATATCTATGATATAACCTTAATAGCTATCATTCTTGTGGATCACGCTTTATCAGAAATACCAAATCATTCATATATAGACAGTTGGCAGTTCTGCAAGTTCATTAACTTCTCTTTTCAACTACTACCCCTTCAATAGCTAGTACTCCAGATCAATGAATTAATTCCCTAATTGTGAAAAAGATGAACATAACAGAGATAGTCACCAAGTCAAAAGGATTATTATAGGCTGTATAATGGGTTTTTTAAAATTCTGTGTCCTGTTTGTATTATAGCTACGATTTATATTTTAGATTAAAAAATTTACATCTTATCATTTGAGTCAGCTTCAGACAGCATAGAGATTTATAAGAAATTTCAGTTAGCCATGAGGCCTACTTTAAGTAGTAGTGTTCCTTCCCTGTTGCTGAAATTATTTAAGGCAGAGAATAGACATGCACTTAATTCAGGATGCATAAAGGGAATTCATAAATCAAGCAAAAATTGGATTGTTATTACCTTGAAGATTCTTTTCAACTCTGAGAGAATTTCTTGGGAATACTTGGAACTTTTGTATTCAGGTCTTATGTTAATTTATCATGTTGGATAAAGAAGTGTGATTTCAATTTTTCTAGTATTATTCTGAAAGCATGTTAAGAAAAAAATTATTTCCTCCTACCCCTTGTTATTGCAAAACAACATGAGACATTTTCAAATTTTCATGAGCTGTACTAATTAAATGAATTAGTTAAGAAAGGTTTCATGAGATTTGCCCTGCAAAATTAAGTCTAACTTTTATGATTTTCATAAAAAATTTTTTACTTTTAGTCTTTTTTTTCCAGAAAAAAACATATGAAGGAGTGAACTCAGTACTTATATTGCTATTTCAAAAGTACCTGCTACAGGTTTATTTGGGAAGACATAAGTGATAGTACAGTAAATTGGATAGCCAAATTATTGCATATTAAGTTTTTCTTCATAAAAGTCTAGATTAAATTCTGTTTAAAGATTGAAGCAATAAATAATATTTTAATTCCCGATTTTTTCTTGCACTACTAATTTAAGATGAAAAAAAAACCCAACATAATTCGCTGTTTCCTCTCCAGTTTTCTGTATTAGAGAACAAGATTCCAAGTAAGTTGGTTAGTGCTAGAAATAATATATGTGATTCTCTCCTGGAGACTTTCAAGGCTTTGTATAGGCCACAAGGGTAACTGTGGCAATAACATCTAAATTCAGGGATCTGGCATGAACCTATATGAAATTCGGTTCTCACTTGCAAGGTCCATTTTTTCTTGTCACTTCTTCCAGTCGTCTCGTGCTTTCTTATGACACTATAACATTTCCAAATTTCAGTGGACAAATCATAATATCTTTTAGAAAGAGATCTGAGTAAGTCAAAATGTATTACACCAAAGTCTGTAAACTATTACACATTTCTAAATATTTAGCTAAGTAAATTTTACTCTGCACGAATATTACGTGTGTGTGTGCATGTGTGTGTGTGTCTAAAATTTTAAAGACAGCCCAGTCTCCCCCATCCACCCGCTCCATGCCCCCAGAGAAGTCCCTACAAATTGGCTTCATCTTGTTTGTTACTATAATTGATAGGCTGCCCTAAAGTGCTACGGTGAGAATTTGAAATCCGCATCTGTAGGGAAAAGAGAAGAACAGCATTCATGCCAAATATTTGCTATTTGTCATCCCTGCTTTAAAGCTATAAAAGTTCTCATTATAGCTCTAAAAATTTCAAGGTTAGCCAGACAGCTGGTTCTTGCAGCAGAGACTACCATTTGACTCACTCAAGAATATCTCTTCTAATATTTCAAAGAGATTGTTTAATCCAATAATCCCTTCTTTAAAACAGCAGAGACTCTCCAATGTACCTCTCAGGAGCTCAAAGAATCATGGCCATGATGGTGCTAGCAAGAATATCCTTAAACATTAAACTCTGTACTTGCCTCTAATGAGTTCTAACCTCCATTATAATGACAGAAGTTTCTCCTTTTAAAATTTAGTCCCGTCATTCTCAAACATTCATGTACATAGCCTATTAAAAATGTGGGTACAGGTCCCTACCCCCAGGGATTCTGATGTGGTTGGTCCAGAGTGGGCTTCAGAAACTGGCTTTTTTTATCTTGCTCTTTCTGAATGGTGTGGGGGCCATTCTTTGTCATGGCCTTAGATAATATTCTTTCTTCCATATCAGCTTTCTAGCTGGAATTATTTAGGTTTTAATACCATCAGCCAAAATGATTTTTTGGTTATCCTATTAACAAGTAATACCTAGGGCTCGCTTTAAACACAGAAGGCTAAATACATAAACCCAAGTATTTAATCTAGAATGTCATACTATCATATTGTCTAGCTTTCTGGGCAATGATCTCTGGGAATGCTAATTTCTCCCCCACCTCCAATGTTCAGTTTCAAACTACTTGATATGTAACCACTGGTTGCGTATTCCCCGGATGTCAAAACCAAAATATTCTGTCTTTTCTCGCCTGAGTTAACTCCATAGGTGATTTGTCTTCTACCTTTTCACAAGCTGACCCTCTAAGGCTCAAATGCCTTTTCCCAATTTTCTTTTTTAAATATAAACTTACAATTTATTGGGAGTGCAAAAAAATATCCTTACTCAGTCTGACTACCTCACTCTTCTGGTCTAGTTGAATTTTTTTTTTAATTGTGGTTTAAAAAGCACATAACATAAAAGTAACCATCTTAACCATTTCTAATATGCAGCTCATTAGGGTTAAGTACATTCACCTTGTTGTAACACCAATGTCCAGAACGTTCTCATCTTGCAAAACTGAAACTCTAAGCCCATTGAAAAACTGTCTATTCCTCCGCCCCATCCCCTGGCAACCACTACTTTCTTCTCAATCTTTTGTTTAAATAAGCAAGATACTTGCTTAACCCTTCTCCCATCAATAGTGGGTTTATTGCTATTGATTATTGCTACTTAGCTCTCCAAGTATAATCCTTATATCCTGTGTTGTTATGATTCTCACATGTAAAAAGGTTTACAGTTGCAAAGCAGTTGTGCTTATATTAATTAAGCAATCCTTAGAATCTTTAGGGTGGTTGCAAATGAAATATATTTGGTCCTGGAAACTTTCCTCTGAGTTACAAGGAAAGGTAACCTTTATTCCTCATGAGACCTAGGAGATTCAGGAGGGATAGTTTTTGTATGTTTTTGCTTGTTTGTTGAAATCTTGAGGTTAGAATTATCAAGGCAATTAGATCATGGAATTTCTGTAGATTTTTCCTATGTACATTCTAGGATTTTCTCATTACTTATGAAGTCGATTAGAAATTTTTTTCTGAAATTTGGCAGTTAATTTTCACTAAATGCTTTCAAAATCTTTGCTGAGTACAATATGAAACTTTACCTTTAAGCAGCTTCGTTAGAAATATAATCTGGGAGGAAATAGGCACAAATAAAAATGCATTTTCTGCAAATGGAGTGTTTAAAATGCTAGTTTTGGAATCATTGGCAGGAAAAAAAAACCCAAACCCAAGAAACATTCTTAAAACTCTTATTTTTCAATTTTTAAAAAATTCCTCTTCCTCTGTGATTAAAATTTTCTAAAGAAATGAATAAAGTTTTAAATCCTACAAGCAATATCCATCGAACTAAACAGAAATGCTGTAATTATGAGTATTATGCTGGATTTTGACATAGAAAAAATGTGCCTGTTCTTGGCCTAAATTATCTTGGAACTAACACAAAAACCAGTTGGTAGTGATTCTTGGATAATGATAACCACGTCATTCTTCATTTTATGAATTTAACAATTCATAATATTAGTGTATATGATTTTTTCAGACAAATTCTATTTATTTAGAACAATTTTAAATAATTTTGTAATTTTGGTACACCCAGATATTTCTTTAATGACCTACTGAAACATACTGATAATATTTGCTTCAAAGAAAATTCTTTAAAATTGAATCTCATGATTTCCTTGATCTCCCTGTAAAATTAAAAATGTTTTTTCAATACGAGGAAGAATTTTTGAGTTGAAAATACTTAGTGAAAGAGTTGTAATGCATCTGGTTCAGTAACATAGTAAGCAATTACTCTTTTTCCTTTCAGTGCCTCATCCCTATTTAAGATCTTTCTTCGTTGCTCACCATTATCACCTCAATATCACAGATATTCATTTCATGCCATCCAATTCTCAAAGCACACACTGCCAACAACCTAGAACTTAACCTCTCCTCTGAAGTCTCTAACCTAAGCTAGGCACTAATATTTTGTCTGTAAGACTCTGTATCTAATATAGTAAAAACTTCAGCCTGAAAATTCCCCAAGTTCTGAGCATTTTTTGACAATTATTTATATACTTTATCAATATTAGTATTAAATTTGCTTACAATAAAGAATGCCCATTGGATTTAGAATGCTAGTTTTGAATTATTGTTCTCCAAGCATTATTAAACTCTACTCCTATTTAAGGAATCCTTCAGATCATTAACTTATTATGTGCAATTTGGTTCGTTAATCACCATTTACTGTTTGACTTATTTTTTAAAAAGACCCAAATATTATATTTAATGACATACCAACCTGGGATTCAAGCAGTACCTTCTGTTAAAGTGATTTGCTTTTGTCTTCAGAAACACTACATAACAGCTATGTTTTATTTGATAGGAATTTTTTATAGTTTATATGAAAAAAATCAATATTAAAAAGAATTTGATTTCTATATTAGATTTTCAATAATTTAATTCTAAATGATAAGTTTCAAATTTTTTGTCACAAACTATGAAATGAATCTCAATGCCAAATTACTCACTACATCTGTGCTATAATTAATAACACCCTCCCTCCCCAATTTTACTGTGTATTACTCAGACTTGTTTCAAGTATTCATGGAATTTTAAGAATCCTAAATTTTCACCTTTTCCCTCCTGGTGTGCAGCAGTGTGGTATAGAGGCCAGGACACTGTGTTAGAAGCCCTGACACGGCCTGGTAGCTGGCCCAGGTGGAGTCATTTAACCTCTGTGGGACGCAGCTTGTTTACTCCTCACTTGTGGGGATTGTCTCATAACAGATGATCCCTAAGAACCTTTTTCAATTTCTACATCCCTGAAGTCATTGAAACTTTGATTACAGTTACCTTCAACTTCTTTCTTTGGCCTTTCCATATTTTTCTCTGCATTGTCTTTGTTTCATCTGACATTTATTGACCATCCATTCCTCCTTGATATCCTTCATACTTAGATACAGTTGCTTCAGTGAAGTATTTCAGTGCACTGTTTCTCTGTCTGATTTGCCCAATCCTCCCTTTTTAAAATTAAGTTTGAGACCAGAGACTATTTCTTCCTCTTTTCTATTCCCCATCATACCTAGCACTGTGCTGATTACTTAAATCATCTCTTCACTTCATTCATCTGATTATCTGCCATGTGGCAGGCAGTGTGTTGGTATATATGAGAAGTGTATTTGAAGCTATTATAAAATGCCAAATATCATTTTCCATTGTTAAATGGAAATTTATCCTTTAAATATGATTTAATTATGCATCCTGTTGTAATGCTCAAAATATATTTCATTGATGCAGATTTATAGAGCAACAATACTGTTTTAAATAATAATTTTGTCTTCTCCATTCCAAATCTCTTTTGATGTCCTAGGATGAAAATAATGATTGTGTTTCATCTCGAGTGACTACTGTATTCAAGTGGTAATGATTTCCTAAAATTTAGGCTGGAAATGATTATGAAGCCCCGTGCAGATTCATCATAAAAGACTGATGTGGTTTCCATGTGTGCATGGGCAGTTGAGGTGGGGAGAGGTGGAGGAAGACAAGAAGTAGTGAACATTGTGTCCTATATTTGCCCTCCCTGCTCAAGGCTTTGGTATTCAACCTCTCTTTAATTTTATTTTGCTCTCTTTGCACATACAATAGCTTCACAAACTCCTTTTCTCTCCAAATGCCTGGATTTACAAAAACCCATCAGTGTTCTCAACTATGAATCTCATCAATATCTTAGCCAAGTGAGATGAGCCTGATTCTACTGTTACTGTGTTGGTAAATCAGAAGCTGTAATAATTTTCAATAGATACATTGCAAAGAAGAGCGCTAATGGATAAATTCAATTAGCTACTGATACAAAAGATTCATTTGTCCTCAAAGTTCTTCCATAACTGGAATTTCTAATTAAATTAAATGTAAAAAGAATATGGAATTTTAGTTATAATACTTTGCATGTAATTTCACATATTTTTCAAAGTTCCTTCACATACTGTATCTCATTTCATCCTGATAAAACTACTGATTTCGATTAGTTTTGTTCATTATCTCTAACCTCACTTACTAGATGAAGAAAACAGAACCGGACAGATATATATATATATATATATATATATATCAGATATATAGGTCACTTAGCAATCTAATAAAATACCAAGGTTTATAAGGAACCCACTTCTCACTGTAGCTTTCTTAAGAAACATGGAAATTTTAAATGGTAAATATGAAATCAAAATTTGATAAAATTAAACACATGTTTTTACAGATAATGTAAATAGTTTTTGTTGTAATTAACATACAATATTACATTGGTTTCAGATGTACAGAGAGTAATTCAATATTACATTACAAAATGATCACTACACTAGGCCGTTACAATCTGACACAAAGAAAGTTATTACAATACTATTGACTATATCCCCTCTGCTGTACATCACATCCCCAAAATGTATTTATTTTATAACTGGAAGTTACTTATAACTGGAAGCTAATTCCCTTCACCTGTTTTGCCCATCTACCTTTCCCCTTACCCTCTGGCAACCACCAGTTTGTTCTCTGTATCTATGTGTCTCTGTTTTGTTTTGTTCATTTGTTTTCTAGATTCCACATATAAGTGAAATTATATGATATTTGTCTTTCTGTGACATATTTCACTTACCATAATACCCTCCAGGTCCATCCATGTTATCACAAATGGCAATATTTTATTCTGTTTTATGGCTGAGTAATATTCCATATTGTACCTTCTTTGTCCATTTTTCTATTGATGAACACTTAAGTTGCTTCCATAACTTGGCTATTGTAAATAATGCTGCAGTGAACATATCTTTTTAAATGTTTTTGTTTTCTTCAGATACATATCCAGATGTAGAATTGCTGGATCATGTGGTATTTCTATTTTAAATTTCTTAAGGAACCTCCATAGTTTTCCATAGGGGTTACAGCAATTTATATTCCCACCAACTGTGCACAGAGTTGCCCTTTCTCCATGCCCTCACCAATACTTGTTATTTCTTGTTTTTTGGATAATGGCCATTCTGACAGGTGTGAAGTGAGATCTCATGGTGGTTTGATTTGCATTTCTCTGATCATTAATGATGCTGAGCATCTTTTCATGCGTGTGTTGGTCATCTGTATATCTTGTTTGGAAAAATGTCTGTTCAGGTCCTCCGCCATCTTTTAATCAGATTGTTTCTTTCGTGATGTTGTTACTGAGTTATATGAGTTCTTTATGTTTTAGTTGTCAACCCCTTAACAGTTATATAATTTGCAAATATCTTCTCGCATTCAGTAGTAGGCCTTTTCATTTTGTTGGTGGTTTCCTTCACTGTACAAAAGTATTTTAGTTTGATGTAGTTCAAATTATTTATCTTTGCTTTCGTTGCCCTTGCCTAAGAAAACATATACAAAAATATCGTTTAAATGAATGTCAAAGACCTTACACATATGTTTTCTTAAGAAGTTTTATGACTTCAGGTCTTACATTTAAGTCTGTAATCCATTTTGATTTTATTTTGTATATGATGTAAAAAGGTGGTCCAGTTTCATTCTTTTGTATGTATCTGTCCAGTTTTCCCAGCACCATTTATTGAAGAGACTGTCTTTTCCTTATCATATGTTCTGTTTCCTTTGTCATAGATTAATTGATCATTGATTACAGGTTTATTTCTGGGCTCCCTATTCTGTTCCACTGATTGTATGTCTGTTTTTGTGCCAGTAACATCCTGTTTTGATTACCACAGCTTTCTAGTATATCTTGAAATCTGCGATTATAATACCTCCAGTTTTGTTCTTGTTTCTCAAGATTGCTTTAGCTATTCAGAGTCTTTTGGGATTCCATATAAATTTCAGAATTACTTGTTTTAGTTCTGTGAATTAGGCACATATGTTTTTTAATTTAAATTTTAGTTAACATACAGTGCAATATTGGTTTCAGGAGTAGAATTCAGTGATTCATCTACTTACATATGTTACCCAATGCTCATCACAAGTGCCCTCCTTCGTACCCATCATCCATCTAGCTCGTCTCCTACTTTCTGTCAACCCAGAGTTTATTCTTTATCATTAAGAGTCTCTTGTGGTTTGTGTTCCTCTCTTCTCTTTTTCTCCCTTCCCATATGTTTATCTGTTTTGTTTGTTAAATTCCACATGTGAGTGAAATTATCTGGTATTTGTCTTTCTCTGACTGACTTATTTCACTTAGCATAATACATTCTAACGCCCCATCTGTGTCATTGAAAACAGCAAGATTTTATTCTTGTGAATGGCTGAGTAATATTACATTATATATTATAATATATATATATATACACCACATCTTCTTTATCCATTTATCAGTCCATGGATATTTTGGTTCTTTCCATAGTTTGGCTATTGTTGATAATGCTGCTATAAACATCAAAGTGCATGTGTCCCTTCAAATCAGTATTTTTGTATCCTTTGGGTAAATAGTGCAATTGCTGGATCATAGGGTAGTTCTCTTTTTAGTTTCCTGAGAAATCTCCATACTATTTTCCAGAGTGGCTGCACCAGTTTGCATTACCACCAACAGAAGCACATGCTTTTGTCGCTACTTTAAATAGTTTTTTGAAATGCATTCTAGGCATTTTGCTGTTTTCATCACATCTTTAGGCTCAAGTCTGCGCTGAGTATTCTGTGAGTTTTGGCCCTGGCAGAAGGCATATCAAATCATTATTTTGGTAATCAATATACACAAGTCATTTGCCTAGATTCAGCCTTTTTTCCTCTACTTATTGAGTCTTTTGACCATCTCTATTTTTTAATCTATTTCCTGAACTCCCATCTTAGTGAACCTTCCAGAACTTGATCCTAATGACCAGAATACAGATCCCTAGCTGTCCTTGTCATGGCACCTGCATTGATTGCATTGTAGCCTTCAAAAAGCATAATTTACAGAATTTAAGAAATAAAAATACTTCTTTTTTACAGTCAGTTCAGATAATAATTAAAAAGCAACTAGAGAATTTTTTTCATAGACTCTGATGAGCAAGAGATAAATGACCACATAATAAATTGGAAGCAGGTTTTTCTCAAAAACCTATTTGAAAAAGATATTCTCTGTTTACATGAAATTAACTCAAGAACCTACATATTCTTCATTTACATCATTATCTGGTGATTATAGTTTTGTTCTGTTGTTGTTGTTTGGTGTCCCTGCAGTGATTATAGTTGTTAACAAAAGATTATAGAACACTGCAGTATTCTCATTCATACAAAATTTAATTATGCTCACTGTATTTTATTCATTCAATATTCAATAGGATTCAATTTCAATAGGATTAAAAAGTATTATAGTAAAGGTCTGTCGACTAGGGAACTCCATTAAATAAATAACCTTGCTCCTGGCATTCCCAATTAACCATGGTCTTGCTGCGTCACTGAGGAGTTAGCAGACTGAGTTCTAAATTTTACAGGCAGATTGTATTTTTCTGTCCCTATAAAAGTTTCACATTGGCTCAATCTGCACAAATTATCACATAGTTCTTCATATAAAAAGATCAATATGCCTAAGATTATCAAGAAGAAGCTTGATAGAAGTTCCCCTTTTTGCTAGGAAAGGAATAAAACAATAATAACTTTAAGCCATTCCCTTTGCCCCCCTCCCCCGTAAGTAATGGCAGTAATTTCAGCTGTATCTTTATGTTCTGTATTCCCCCAGTGTCATCAGGCAGAGTTAGTGGCCTCAGTACAGAATTGTGAATAGCACAGACTTTGGCGTCAGCCAGTCCTGGGTTCACGTCTAGGTTCTGTCACTATTGCGTAATTTGGGGCAAATTATATAACTTTATAGAGCTATTGTGAAAATTCATTCAATCAGCAGTCCGTTTATACTTATTATAAACTGTTCTGGTGCAAATCTTCATGGTCCAGAGGATGTATCAATAACAAAACAGATAAGATTTCTTGCCTCACAGAAGTTATAGCCAACCAGAATTCTCTTTTAAAAAGAATGGAAGCTATTAGCAAAGCTTCTATCACATAATAAGCATTTAATAAATACTAACAACATCATTATTAATTCTTCCCAATTCATAACATGGACAGTTTGCCAGCAAGTATAACAAAGTTATATAAAATTTGGGGTTCCTGGGTGGCTGGCTCATTTGGTTAAGCATCCAACTTGGGCTTGGGTCATGATCTCGTGGTTCATGAGATCTTGGGTTCATGAGCTTGAGCCCTGCGTCAGGCTCTGTACTGACAGCTCAGAACCCGGAGCCCACTTCAGATTCTGTGTCTCCATCTCTCTCTGTCCCTCCCCCACTCACACTCTGTCTCTGTCTCTCTCAAAAATGAATGAACATTAAAAAACTAGAGGGGAGCCTCCTTTTACCACAAGAACTCTCAGGTACAGCAGTAGTCAGGGAGTTGGGCTAGTTATAATCTCTTGAAGCTATTGTTGGTTAAATATAGAAGTGTACAGCTATGTAGGCAGAAATCTCTTGGACAAGAAACAAAAGGCACTAACTTTTGTAAAAGAAAAATTAAGAATTAACACTTCACCAAAATTAAAATTTTCTGCTTATCAAAAGACTGTTAAGAAACTGAACCCATGGGGCGCCTGGGTGGCTTGGTCGGTTGAGCGTCCGACTTTCCGACTTTCGCTTAGGTCATGATCTCGCGGTTTGTGGGTTCGGGCCCCGCGTCGGGCTCTGTGCTGACTGCCAGCTCGGAGCCTGGAGCCTGTTTCAGTCTGTGACTCCCTCTCTCTCTGTCCCTCCCCTGCTCACGCTGTCTCTCTCTCCTAGAAATAAAAAAAAAAACGTTAAAAAAAACCAGATAATGGTTGTTTAAAAAAAAAAAAAAAGAAACTGAACCCACTGACTGGGAAATATCAAAGCATAATTGTATTGCTGATGAGAATCAGTACAGCTTTGTTTCATTTTTTAAAGAGAGAATCATGGGGTACCTGGCTGGCTCAGTCAGAGAGCACACAACTCTTGATCTCAAGGTTATGAGTTTGAGCCCCATGTCGGGTGTAGAGATTGCTTAAAAATAAAATATTTTTTAAAAGATGGTCGTTAGTCTGCATGATTTGGGAATCAATGACCCCACCAATGAAAGGATTATATTCACTTGTTTACTTAGTGACTTGACAATTTAGCATTTTCTTGTCTAAATCTTTAACTTTAATTTTTTTTTTTTGCCAGAAAGAGTCTTTGGAAACATGTAATGCCCTAATTTTATAACAGATAGGAAAATATGAAAATTAGCATGTGGCTTTTTCATAATCATCTAACCAGTCATTTCAGAACCTGAACTAGGTTTTAGTAAGTGGGCCTTCCACTACTCAATGTCTACTTCTCTATTACTTTGCTAGAGTAGGATATAGTATGTGGGCTTTATTCAGAATATTTATTTTCTTCTGTCATCCGGAAGGGTTTTCATACGTGTTTACTTTAAAGTTGAAAACACTGCAAGACTATGGCTGTGGGTCATTTTTGACTTAAATAATAGCTTTTCAATAGTTAATACATGCTTGAACCCTTGGTTTTGGGATAATAAAGGAACAATTATAATTTAGTTACTGGCCTCAGTTACTGTCATAAAGAGGCTTCTATAGACCATCATCTTGTCACTGAGATTTTCTCATTTAATATAATCTTGAGCTATATTTTTTTGATGTTTTGTTTATCTTTGGTACTTACGAAACTCTAAATCTCTATCTCAGGTATGTTTATGTGAAATATTTCACAACTATCCATTCTATTAATTACAAGAATTTTTGTTGTTCACTCTAGAGAAGCAAACCCTGTCCTTTAGTGTCATTCAGTTTTTAAGGAAAATTCAATAGCCAAAAATCTAGGTTATCTTCTATCAATTTGTTATTCACAATTGTGCTCACTTCATATTTATGTGATTTTTATGTGAACAAAAGCAGTAGAAGCAATAATGACATGTGGTTTAGGGGTTTCAGAGCATTGCTTTCTTTTACTAAGTAAATGTCTATACTTTTCCTTTTCAATCATACTGAATTTTTTTTAATTTTGTAAATATAATAATTTTTTTTTTCAAATAGTTTATTGTCAAATTAGTTTCCACATAACACCCAGTGCTCATCCCCACAAGTGCCCTCCTCCATGCCCACCCCTCCTCCCCCCCACATCCACCAGTCCTCAGTTTTTGTCAGCATTCAAGAGTCTCTCATGGTTTGCCTCTCTCCCTTTCCCCCACCATTTCCGCCCTTCTTCTCCCCCTTGGTCCTCTGTTAAGTTCCTCCTAATCCTCCTATACGTGCACACATATGATATTTGTCCTTCTCTGCCTGACTTATTTCGCTCAGCATAACACCCTCAAGGTCCATCCATGTTGCTACACATGGCCAGATTTCATTGTTTCTCATTGCCATGTAGTATTCCATGGTATAGATAAACCACATCTTCTTGCTCCATTCATCTGTTGATGGACACTTAGGCTCTTTCCAGGTTTTAGCTATTGTGGAGAGTGCTGCTATGAACATTGGGGTACATGTGCTCCTATGCATCAGCATTTCTGTATCCCTTGGGTAAATTCCTAGCAGTGCTATTGTTGGGTCATAGGGGAGTTCTATTGTTAGTTTCCTGAGGAACCTCCACACTGTTTTCCAGAGGGGCTGTACCAGTTTACATTCCCACCAACAGTGTAGGAGGGTGCCCGTTTCTCCACATCCTCGCCAGCATCTAGAGTTCTCTGATTGGCTCATTTTAGCCACTCTGACTGGCGTGAGGTGGTATGGTTTTGATTTGTATTTCCCTGATGAGGAGCGATGCTGAGCATCGTTTCATGTGTCTGTTGGCCATCTGGATGTCCTCTTTGGAGAAGTGTCTGTTCATATCTTCTGCCCATTTCTTCACTGGGTTGTTTGTTTTTCGGGCGTGGAGTTTGGTGAGTTCCTTGTAGATTCTGGATATCAATCCTTTATCTGATATGTCATTTGCAACTATCTTTTCCCATTCCGTTGGTTGCCTATTAATTTTCTGGGTTGTTTCCTTGGCTGTGCAGAAGCTTTTAATCTTGAGGAGGTCCCAACAGTTTATTTTTGCTCTTGATTCCCTTGCTTTTGGGGATGTGTCAAGTAAGAAGTTGCTGCGGTGGAGGTCAAGGAGGTTGTTTCCTGCTTTCTCCTCTAGGGTGGTGATAGTTTCCTGTCTCACGTTCAGGTCCTTTATCCATTTTGAGTTTATTTTTGTGCATGGTGTGAGAAAATGATCTAGTTTCATTCTTCTGCATGTTGCTGTCCAGTTCTCCCAACACCATCTAATCATACTGAATTTTTAATGTGCAGTAAGAAGCCCGTATGTGAGGTAAGAAATGGTAATCAAGGGAAACAAAAGCATTCATTCATTTATTCAGCAAATACTGAGTTCCTCCCATAGGCCAGGCATTATGCTAGGGAAATTCCTTTTTTTTCCATTTTTTTCTAATCTCAGGTGGAGATAATGATGAATAGCAAAATTATGTATTTTAGATGTTGCTGTATGATGTGGATTTAAAACATCATAAACAATTGGTGGGCTTCAAATGGAATAAAAAGATATGAAATGGAGAAATTGTTATTTGGCTTTGAATTTTAGGGTTTTTAAATTTTTTTTAATGTTTATTTATTTGAGAGAGAGAGAGAAACAGCATGAGTGGGGGAGGGGCAGAGAGAGAGGGAGACACAGAACCTGACGCAAGGGCTCTAAGCTGTTGGCACAAAGCCCAATGTGGGTCTGGAACCCACAGGCTGCAAGATCATGACCTGAGCCAAAGTCTGGGTGCTTAACCGACTAAGCCACTGAGGTGTCCCTGATTTTAGTTTCAGTTTCGCCCATGAATACTTGACATCACATGTAGATAAATTTTTTTCAAGATATTACTATTTTCTTCTCAGAACTAATAGAATTTTTTGCTTATTTATTTTTGAATTGTCAGATAGTGTAATAAGGTTATTTCTATAGAAAATAGGGAAATTCATTGGATATTTTGACTCTAATGTAACCTCTTTAAAATTGATGAACACGTGGCCCTTTTGTTTTGAAGTGGTGAGGTGATCATAAATTAAGCCCCAAACATTGGCATTCAAAATGAGTTTTTTTCTTTTTTTCTCTTAGTTTATTGTCAAGTTGGTTTCCATATAACACCCAGTGCTCATCACAACAAGTGCCCTCCCCCATGCCCATTACCTCCCTTTCTCTCTCCCCCACCCCCATCAGCCCTCAGTTTGTTCTCAGCATTCAAGGGTCTCTCATGGTTTGCCTCCTTCCCTCTCCCCAACTGTTTTTACCCTTCTTCTCCTGCTTCATCCTCCATTAGCTTCCTCCTAATCCACCTATATGTGCAAACATATGGTATCTGTCCTTCTCTGCCTGACTTATTTCACTCAGCATAACATCCTCAAGTTTCATTCACGTTGCTACAGATTGCCAGATTTCATTCTTTCTCATTGCCATGTAGTAGTATTCCATTGTACAAATATCCCACATCTTCTTGATCCATTCATCAGTTGATGGACACTTCCATGTTTTGGCTATTGTTGAGAGTGCTGCTACGAACATTGGGGTACATGTGCCCCTATGCATCAGCACTCTCAAAATGGTTTTAAAATGTGATATTCATTATATATACTTCATTATGCACCAAAGTACCATAAGTAAAATCTTGTTTCCTTCCCACCTAAATGTTTTAAGTTCCTCAGTATACCAGTGGTATACTACTGAGCGACCAGTGTTCACTCATCCTTGGGGAAGCAAAACTGAAGGCCATACTGCCGTGATCACTTCTAAGGATCATTTGAGCCAAGTTTTTTTTTTATTGTTTACACCTTTATAAATTAATATTTTCACGGTGATAAATTTAACTTAAAAATCTTTTCTGTTCTAGACTATTTTTTAAGTGTAAGATGTTTTATATCCTTTTCTTAAAGCCAATACATTCCATATGGTCCGTGTAAGAATTTGTCTTCTTTTTTCTCCAGCAATAAAAATCCTGGTTTAGTTCAGTGCCCTGATATAAAATCCATGTTCTCTGTAGAGTATTAGTCGTGAATCCCATTCTAGGATATCTTACTTTTTATGGGACAACGAGAAGGCCGAAGTTTAAAAATGAAAAACAAAAAAATGCCACCCAATCTCTGATGCATCAGCAAGATTAGTGTGTTCAGTGGCAATGCTCCTTCACATTTTATATTAAACTATAATTTACATACAGTAAAATGTTCAAGTCTTAATATATCATTCAATCCATTTTGACAGATATCAAGACATAGAACATTTTTCTCACACAAGAAAGTTTCTGTGTATCCCTTTCCAGTCAACAGACCTACCATCCCCCAAACCCAACTTCCAAAATCAATCACTGATCTGATTTCTATCACTACAGGCTAGTTTTGTCTATTCTGGAATTGTATATAAATGAATGTGTATTTTTTTCTATTTGGCTTCTTTGACTCAGTCTAATGTTTTTGAGATCATCCATGTTGTCCAGTGTATCAGTAAATAGCTTCTTTTTATTACGGATAATATTTTTTTTAAAAACAGGGAAGAAATAATTAGATCTTCATCAAATATCTTAATTGACACATGACTATGATTAAAATCAGGGCAGCAAAACCACAGTAAGAATGAAGGGGACAAAATACCCTCAAATATTAAGTGACAGTACTCCTGACATTCAAATGGTTCACCCACCTTAATTACTGTTATGTGCATCAAGAGGTACTCTTCTGGGAGATTCTAAGCTGTTCTATTAACAACAAAGACACTGGACAGTTGCACTTCAGCAATTGCAATGGCCGTGGATCTGTTATAGCTTCCTTCCCTTTGTATTTCTCCTTTGACTTCAGAAAGTAAATGTGAGAAATTATTTCATGTGAGGAGATGCTTCTGATGATAGGTCCGTTATCAAAACATGCTGGAAGGAATGCTTTCATTGTTTATCATATGGTGATGCTTAGTAGCTTTTATGTGCTCTTAAAATTGTATAACATAGACCTTATGAGCTCAGTTTTATTATTACAAACTCACTGTGTTCCATAATTTATACAAATTGAAGGAAAGTAGATACAATGAAAGCAACATCCAGATTGCATTTGGGGCTTTTTTTTTTTTTTAAGTTCTAACTGAATTTACCAAAAAATTGCCATTTAAAGCAAAGATTCTTTAAAATTTGGGAGCAGGAATAAGTTTAAGTGAAGATTATACTGTGATTCTAGGAAGTCAGAGTAAATTGTGTATCAACAGATCCTAAAGGGTAAATTGTCACTATCTGCTGTTGTCTTTTTCAGAATTTTTCAGAATTTTATTCTGACCAAAAAGAAGTCTAACTACATAATGGTCAGGATTGAGCTGGCCCACAGCTGGTCCATCCCAATCCCTAACACCTCCAATTTTAAGATTCTTAAGTAAGAATGACAAAGAGGTCCCAGAACACTAACACACACACACACACACACACACACACACACACACACACACCTCAATAGCACATACAAGAACCTTCTTAACTTTATGGAATGTTAACATGTTATTTTCAGTGTTCAGCGAGGGGGAAAATGACCATAAAGGACTATAGTGCTTACATCAGTTCTATGGAAAAAGGTACTCAAACAAATAAGAAGTTTTGCCAGATTATTGAGAGAATAAAATTTCAGATTAGGCCCATTCTGTGAATCCTTCTCATCCACTGATTTTTCTCATATCTTTCTGCCTTCCACTAAATACACATTCCTTCTCCCCTCTCATACTTATTTTTCTCCATATGGTACCTAAATTCTGTCACCGCATTCATATTTCATCCTAATAATTCCAAAAATATTGAAGTGACACTTCCCTTTAACACAACTTAACTTTAGTATAAAATTTGGCTTAAGTCTTACCTCTCATTAGTCTTATTTCACTTAAAAAAGCAGTTACATTTAAATTATCAAGAGTGGGGCACCTGGGTGGCTCAGTCAGTTAATTGTCCACCTCTTGATTTTGGCTCAAGTCATGAGCTCATGGTATGTGAGATCAAGCCCTGTGTCAGGCTCTGCGCTGACAGTGCAGAACCTGCTTGGGATTCTCTCTCTCTCCTTTTCTTTCTGCCCCTCTCCCACACTCTGTTTTTCGCTCTCTTTCAAAATAAATATATATGTTTTTTAAAAAGACAGATTCTTAAAAAAAAAAAAAAGAAAGAAAGAAAAGAGTATCTCA
Source organism: Proteles cristata cristata (assembly GCA_017311185.1). Taxonomy (NCBI): domain Eukaryota; kingdom Metazoa; phylum Chordata; class Mammalia; order Carnivora; family Hyaenidae; genus Proteles; species Proteles cristata. Next base: position 615,540 of record JAESUZ010003859.1, on the reverse strand, counting down.
TTACTATAATTAACCTGTATGGAGGACTTACAATACTGTCATACCAAGTCTCAAGGATCTATGTTCTAAACTGTAAAGATGATCAACTGCTTTTGAGCAGTGTACATGAATTCTCTCAGCAGCTCATTAGCATTTTAGTTGTAGTAATTAATTTTAATTAACTGCCAATGCTGTTTGTTGCCATGTGGAAAAATGAGAATGTGGCCCTTCTTCCCATTCGAATATGAGTAATGATATCAGTTTAATGTTAGAAGGGTAAAGAGGTTTTAGGTTGTGAAATAAAGAATTATAAACCTGATTTCCCAGGGAGTACACTCTGCTTGGAGGCTTTTCAGAAGTCCTAGTTTTTATCAAAAATTAACACTGATAGTGAATCATCTTTCCTTCTCCCACATATTTAAGGTTCTGGCTAATGAAATTAGATTTTGCTTCCTCGTTTTGGAACTAGTATTGTTTTTGTTGCTTCTCAGTCAAAATGTTCTAATTAATAGTGCTGTTTTTATAAACATATACAGTAATTTAGAAATTCAAACTTAATGTCATAGCCATTTGTTTTTTTCCACTGTTGTGATTTAAAACAATAACTCTAATTTTTACAAGAAATAATTTCACTTTCTCTCTTTGAAGTTGGAAATGAGATCATGAATTGTTCTAAACTTAAGACTTACTCTTTAAGGGACACGTTCGTATAAAGTAGTAGGAGTAAGAGCAAACTCACTACTAATTTGCTAACAATATAAAGTATTGTCAGCAAAGTAATATCCAGACTATATTGACATAATTTAATTATATGTATTCAGGATTTAAAAGGCTTTACATCGTATTGTTGAAACAAAAAGAGTACTGGTGGTTTAAAGAAAACTTCATATTCACAGTTGTTCAATAGTTCCAAAACATCAAACTTTTCAAGTTTATCATTTTTTACTTAAAAATAAAATATGCTCTGAATACTGTGTTGATTCTTGAATTATCAGAAGAGGAACCGGTTAGCGCCACATAGAATTTTAGGGCTGGAAAAAACTTTCAATATCAACTAGTTTAAATGTGACATTAACCTAGTTCATGAAAATCACTGTTTTCTCAAGGATCTCAGCTTCCTTGCATTCATTTCCAGAAAATTAAAGGACCTCTAGTCCCCAATCCCTTTTGCTGTATGTCTGGTTTTTTTAGTCTCTTCTCATAGTCTCCATATTCATGCTAACGATCACAGCTGTGAGGATTTTCTCAATTCTTTATGCCTCAGTTAGCTTAAGAACAGTCTATTGTGTGCGGAAACATAACTTTTAATTTAAATAGTTGCCCAAAAGGGTGCCCGGGTGGCTCAGTCAGTTAAGCATCGACATTGGCTCCCGTCCTGATCCTGTGGTTTGTGATCCGAGCCCTGTGTTGGTCTCTGTACTGACAGCTCAGAGCCTGGAACCTGCTTCAAATTCTGTGTCTCCTTCTCTCTCTGCCCCTCCCCTACTTGCACTCTCTCTTTCTCTCTCAAACATAAATAAACATTAAAAAAAAATTTTTTTAAATAGCCGAAAGAAAGGTGGATAATTCAAGGTTTAAGGAATAGGTGTAGTAATAGTCGAGTCACTGCTACTCTGGAAAATACACACCCTATATATGCTTCTCTAGGGAGATTTAAAAGTGAGTAATACATGTCTATTATGTAAGACAAGTATTGTACTACGTAAGGATTAAAGACAAGTATTAAACTATTATAGTGGAGAAGCAAGAGGGAGGTAAGCATGGCTCTTCACTTGGAGGTTGAAGGTGAGAGGGGCGCAGGATGTTGAGGTCCTTTGTTTTATTTTCTCAGTCCTATTTCTCAGTCATTAAATCAACAGATATTTATTTTGCATACAGTATGAGCTAAACATTCTGATAGATATGGGTATACAGCCGACAAGATCTAGTCTTTGGCCTCAAGGAGCATAGCTTCAAGATCTATAGCAGAGAGCAATGCAGCTAACTGCCTACCGAACAGACAAGATACCTAAGATCTCTGAAAACCCTGTATAGCTCCACCACTGCACAAGCTATTTATTAACCTGGCTCATCTTGTAGAGTGAGAAGTAACTATCATAATTAGTTGTGCAGCTTTTTGGAAATGAAAAGCGCTATAAAAGAGCTGAATAGTAGAAAACAAGATTAAGTTATTTGGTAGGAATGGTTCTTATAGGTATGTTCAGTATTTATGTCATCACTATAGAACTATTACCAGGGAAAAGCTAAATTCGGTAAATACAATTTCCTAGCTAGATTTTGCAAAGTCGAGAAAATATTTATGTGTATTATGCAATCTTACTTTGGGTAATACAAGAATTAAATATAACGTGGGGTTTCCACATGTCTTCAGCTTCTACTAAGGATCTTCGCATTTCAATCGTTATTTGAATTATTTCATTAACAATTTTTAAATACTGCCACTATCCAAGACTGTTATCTACCAATAAGCAGTTATATTTTCATATTCAGATGCTAAAAGAAGATTCATTAAATTATATAGAATAAAGATCTACCTTTCTGTGATCAACCTCTCAGTATTTGGGTTTGGGGGAGTTGTTATCAGTGATTTATCATACCTGATTCTTTCTGATTTTACTTATGTTTTTGAAGTTTGTGAATTCTCTTAGAGAAGTAGGGTACCAATTTACATCCTATTCTATATCCTCAGAAGATGAAGGATTTATAGAATTGGGCATTTCTTTCATATCCTTTTATATGGTCACATTCTTATACCCAAGATTGAGATTATCAAACTATATGAAAAGGAAGGTGTTCTTTTTCAATGGTATTTAATGTTCCATGACTATACACTAATCTTATTATTAGCATATTTATGTTTTTGTGAGCATTTTCACCCTAATTAAATGAGGCACTACATCACTATGTTGAGCCTGTGGCATAACAGAAGGCACATGTCCTGTCATTAAGAACCATGATCTTACATTCTCCCTTTTTCCTCTGAACAATATAGTTTTTTTTTCTTTTGGTCTCAGTATATTATGACATACCTCTGTAGTTTAACTTCCTCACATTCAAACAATAAAAATATTAAAATTTAAACTTATATGCATGCCACTTATTTTTAAAAATATATATTAATGTAATTGTTACTTGGTAAAAAGATCTTATTTTTTTATTGTCTTTCCCTGATTTAACAAATTTAATGATATGGAGAATTGCTTTACAGTTGCTTATTTTATTCATTCCTTATACTGGGTGCTTTTGTCTCTAACGTCCTTTTGTCCTTATTAGATTATCGCTATACATTTCCATTTAGATAAAGAGATAGAAGCATGAAAATTAATAACATGCATCAGACATTTTTGCTGTGCTTAATAAGAATGAGCAATTAAGGCTAGAAACCTCAGTGTTTAATACTGTTTTCAGAGCTCAGTTATAATACATATATTGTCACTTCAGTGATTAAAGAGAATAAGTAAGTATAATGTGTAGTCAGATTCAAACAAAATAACTAAGCCAATATTTAAAAAAAAAAAAAAGCTATGGTGTCTGTGCATGGCATGGCAGAGTACTAATAAAATTTGCCTAAATAAATTCTCATGATGTTTTCGGATATTATGGGACTGCTTTGGCCATACCTGGATTTGAATCTTCATAATGTCAAAGGTTCTAACAGCTATTTTTTAAAAACACTCTATACTGTTTTTAGAAAGTTATAATTCATCTTCCTGCTTATACTTATGATAAGTTTGTAAAACTACTGTACTGTTATGAAAAAAGTAAAAGTTTATATGTACTTTGATTTTGAAAAGTAGCATCATATGCATTTAAGAGAATTTTTTGGTAACTTGTGGCACTTTGATAAAGGAATGTGCAATTATAAAGATTTATGCCATTTTAATTTTTTTAATTGCCAGAAATTACTCTTACTAGGCTTTAGACTGAAAACCAAACCCAATTTTAAGACTGGCACTTTTTCCTACTGGTAATTCCTGTTTCTCTAATTATAGGAAACATTTAATTTAAACCATTATTTGCAATGAGGTTTTACTTTCCTCCTCCATCCTAAGCTCAAAAACCTTTAATTTAAAATTAATCCGGTGGTAGTTAGATAAGCATTTTAGTTATCATGGCCATTTAATCTGGTGCCTGACTATAGTGATCTCATAAAAATAGCTAAACTCCTGAAAAACAATATCAATCATTTTAATTAGTTTTTATTGATTATAACCAATTGAGTAAGTTGATATCCATAGAGTCATAATTTATCTTATATTCTGGGGCTGCCAACATAACTAAGTACACAGCATTGCTAAAAACACCCTCATATATCCCAAAGAGAAGTGACAAGAAAAAAACAGAATTCTGTATGATTATGGCTATTGCAGACACTTCTGTTGAGTTTCCAGTATTTTACTGTGATACACCCATGGGTGGTAGAAGTAAAGTGAAAATAAATATAAATGCTTTAACATTGGATGGTGGCATCCATCAATACAGATCATGCATAAGCTACTGCAATAAAAAAATACTCATTGTGCCTGTATTTGAAGAATTTATCTTAGATTTCCTCTGGCCTTTTCCATTTAAGGCTGTACAATCCTTTTAAATGTAAAGACAACAGAATATATAAGTGAATGAATTGGTGGCCCTGTTTGCCATTGGATAAATATTCTGTTGAACTTGTCGAGGGACATTGGCTGTTGCATATTATGACATAAACTAGGTTGTTATAAGCCACATGTGAGTCTTATGTACAAATCAGAGCATTTAGAAATTACACATCTTTCTTTTTACTCACAAAAATAATTCAGACTTTACAATCCAAATTTATCATTTTAAGCTGCTGATTATTGAAAAGCACCTAATATGGATTAAAAGACTAAATGAAATAAGATGTATGAAAGAATACTAATTAATAGCCTAACCCTGTATATTATCAAACTTCTGATAATGTTAAGTTTCTTAGAAAGCCTTAAAATATTTTAATGAAAAATTAATTACCTAGAAATGAAGGCACTTTATTACCCTGAACTAGCTACTTGTCTGTATAGAATTTGTCTATCACCCCATAAAATATTCTTTATCCTTTTATAAATTTATCCTACTTATGTGTTTTTCTAAAGCTTCTTATAATATAATAATTCAAAGTATTTTAACTTAATAGAAAATTGTGTTACATGGTAGAACCAATGAACAATTCAGAAATAAAACTCTAGAGTAACAAAAGTATGTGTGATAATAGCAAAACTGTTGTCTAGGTTAGTCTACAGTCATTTGAGGTTAAAATGTAAAATTTGAAGGCTTTTTCATTAAACAGTTTTTAGACACCTTTTATTTTTTAAGTATTATTTTTAATTGGCACTACCTTGTGCTTAAATGTTGGCCAAATATAAGGGCAGTCAAAATTATTATGCCAGCCTGTCATAACTCAGTTTCGTTTAGTTGAGTTTTTTTTTTTTATTTAACCCTAAAACATTAAGAATCAGTTTTGTTTCTTCTATGCTCAAGTCAGCCCCGCCTGGTAAATTATCAAATTTAAATAAATAATATGGATGTGTTGTTGTGTATAGTTTACCCTCTTCAGAAAATTAATTGTTGACTTATACAAGGGATGTGATTCAGCAGAAAAGGCATAGGATAATTTTTTTCAAAAGTTAAATTTTTTCTGAGGTTCAACCTTACATCTTTTTGACATTTATAAAACATAGGCTAGCTTTCTTTCATCCAGAATGGTTTTTTTAACAGAAGAATATTTCAAAGCAAACGAACTTTGTTTTCCTTTTCATTTGGGGCCGTTTCACTTAAGAAGAGAACATTTGTCTATAATTGTACTTATCTTTAATTCTTTCTCTGTGGTGGCCATTTTTCTATCACTGGTTTTAAACGTTTTGCTAAATGTGAATGTGCTTCACAGATGCAGTTTTCATTATATGGTACAGACAGAAGTCAAGTTCATTAGCAGTCTACTCTTATCGAGGAGAAACTAAAACTAAGTTCCATGTCAATTCTTTGGTTTGTATCTTGGTATCTTTTTTTTTTTTTTAATAAGATATATTATCCCAAAGGTGTGTTAATGTCATGGCATGAACAATCTTAAATGTAGATCTATTGAGTATTTTGTGATGCTGAGTAACAGACTTTTCTCAAATCTCTGTGATGCTAAATATTTTCCTTAGGAGGTTTTGTTTAATGTTAGATTGTTGTTCTGAAAGATGTTGGTCTTAGTGGGATTTTTTTAAACTGGGAAAACAAATAAACGCATGTATTACAAGTATAGAAATGGTGAATTGTAAACTTACCGTATAATAATGATTCTATTTTCAAAAATGTTTTGCTGTTAAATATATACAACATAAAATTGCTGCCATACTGTAATTGAATACTTTTTCTTAAATGACCCTGTTATCACTATTCCAGACTTAGAAGTTGGGCAGATACATGATTGATTCATGTGTCTGCATAGATGCTTCAAGGTATATTCTTCTCTTGGTGAGTAAAAATATATTTTCCTTGGCATCAATGCATTGAGATCTGAATATACCTGTATCTATCCATTCTTATTGCACATTTCTTATACAGTATCTTCTAATATGCCAAAATTGGCCTAGACATAACTTAAAATTGAGGGTTTGTTACATGCTTTCTAACAGAAAGGTTTTCAATGATATTGATTATGGGTGTGTACTGTGAAAATAGTGAAACTCCCTTTAAAATTTCATATATGCTAAATTTAAATTAATATTTTTTCTTTAGCTCAAATTTCCCTAAATCCAGAGAGAATATCAGCCCTTTTCACTGTTGTCAAATCCAGCATAAGGAACAGCCCTATGACACTACAAAAAGAGTTGAGGAATAAGGAATAAGTCTCTTATGTTACACTCCAGAATAAAGGCATTGTGTGAAAGAAATGAACCGAAGTTCTCCGTGAATGCAAGGCTTCTGTACTTGACATTCCTCCACCGAAGGGAAGACAAGTGTCAACATCATTGGCATCATTTTCAAACTGATCTTATGTGGAATATCTTCCACCACACTGGAGTACTTATTGACTCTTACCGGGTTTTGGCTTTTTTTTTTTGTTTTGTTTTACTTCATCAAGTCTTACCGCTTTCAAAAAACCATTTGTCAGCAATGAGGTAGAGGGACATAGATTTGAAAATACTTTCTCAAGAGATCATGTAACTATTTAACTCAATTTAAAAAGAGGAGGAGGGATAGTTTCGACTCACTGCCTCTCACAAGAAACATGTTTTTAAATCTGTAACTGTTTTAGTGTTAACAGGGTACAAAGCGTTTTTTGTCCTGTATTGTACTTAAAAGGTTCTCATTGATTGGTGATTGTATTGTACTGTAGGGAAACAAATCATTAATGGCCTTGTATTGTTTATAATAGACCATACCACGTACTACTTCAGTTTTTATGTTCCAAGTTTTCCAGTGATGCATGTTAACAGTTAGGTCCTAAAATTCTGTGGTGCTAATTCTTCCATATCCAATGGTGCTTTTGTGGATGCTAACTGCGCACATGCTGAACAAAGCTTGAAGTTTAAAACTTTCCTCCCTTCCTCTGTTTATATAAAGTAAAATGAAATAACTTGAATTTGTCTCAAAGTATCACTGACAATCTAATAAACTGGTTTATATGTGTGATTAGTTTGGATTCTTAATTATTTTTCAGAAAGCAGATTAGCTCTGCTGGGCCCTTCCTTCAACCAACCAGCAGTTGATTTGACTATGTGTTTATTTCCTGATTTCATTTGTGCTCCCACGTTTGTGGTACCTTGGGAATTTAAATCCACTTGGCCTGACTTCTATAATCAAGTTTATGTCGGATCTGCAAAAACTAGACCTATCAGACCTGGAAATTAAGTTGAGAAAACCAAAGATGCACCATGAGAGTGCCTTTGTGTATTTTAGTATTTTATTAATAAAGTTTTATTATCTACTTAAACCATGAGATAACATTTGCATGGAAACCAGTATGCCTTCAGAACTTTTATTATTGCTCAAATGACATTGAAAAGGCCATTCCTCTATGCTGATAGTGAAAATAAAGCTCCACTTTACATATATGAAAATACAGACAAAAAATAATAATAAAATCAGAACTTTCCAGGACAAACTGGTATCCTGTGCCACAATGGCATAATAGATAAACCCATGCTTAGTCTTATTGGATTTTTAATTTTCGCATCCACACTAAGAATCGCAGCGTTAGGACAGGCAAAGCTGCTATCCTCGTGAGGGCAGAAGGCTGTTTCTCTCAAGCTGGAGATAAAGTCAATATCAGGGCAGTGTGCAAATTTGCATTCTAATCTTGGTACTTTGCCTAACCGACAGGTAACCTTAACCTTAAAAAGAAAAGATCAAAATAAATATAGTAAAACTCCTCAAGCAACAACTATTGATCTCAAATAGAGAATGAGCAAGCCCATCAATCTAACATAGTGAGCCCAATGACTAAAGTCATTCCCATGCCGCTGTGGTTCTTTATTTTATCAAGAGCATACCTACAGCACTTTTGCCTCAAAGAATTATTAAATCATGTCTAAGGTCTACTATCAGAAAATAAAGTTGACAAAATAGAGCCAAAATGAGTACTGGGCTTGCATCCCCATGACTATCTTGAAGAAATGCAATATTTACAGAATCACAGCCTCTCCAAAGATATTTCTATGTGTATTTTTGTAGCTACCTTTACAGCATGCCATTTTATGAAAACCGGCAAATAAATGTGTGGCAAAATAATTCCAGGTCTTCTTTAATCAAAAGGAGAGAGAGAGAGAGAGTAGGTAGGTCTATGAATGTTTTAGAGTATCTTTACTTCTGCAGTAATATTTTGCCTGTTAATTAAGAGAAAAATTAATTCTAATTTTATGAAAGGATAAAAGGATAAATTGCTCTGGAAAATACCTGCTTTATAATTTACGTGAAACATCTCTCATTTTTATCCCTACAGCCACCAGATTTATGTATTATTGTTCACCATTATGTTTGTCCCACCTAAAAAAATTATTCTTACGAACTTTATCAAGTTTTTTTGTATGAAATTATTTTAAAAATTCAGCCTTAAATAAAATGAATACACTTTGTAAGTTTGGTTCATTTATGAAAATAATGTAGTCTCTCCATCTTTATTATTTAAGCTTTTTTAAAGTTACAAAATTATGCTTGTCTTTAGTTTTATCAACATTATTTTGGTAAGTTGTGTTTTCTGTTCCTAAAATAATAATTTCCCTTGGAGATCATAAGCTCAAGGGATCATCTGTAAATCTATGAATGAAAGCACTTTCAATAAAGCTCCAGATATTCTCCATTGAGGAACATCTTTTGAAATAAATTTCATGTACAATAAAAATCTAGCCTACTCATCTTAGGGAACTAATTTATCTCATCAGAAAGTGTGTTGAGTTTGAAAATGACCAATAATAATAATCTTGCCTTTATTTTTAAAAGAGCCAACCTAGGAGCACCCGGGTGGCTCAGTGGGTTGAGCGTCCGACCAGCTTGGGTCATGATCTCACAGCTCGTGGGTTCGAGCCTCACATCGCACTCTGTGCTGACAGCTCAGAGTCTGGAGCCTGCTTCACATTCTGTGTCTCCTCTCTCTGCCCCTCCCCTACTTGCACTCTGTCTCTCTCTGTCTCTGTCTCTCTCAAAAATAAATAAACAATTTTTAAAAATTAAGCTAATTTATAACCTATATCATTTCAGATTTGTCTTCCTCATGCCATTTTTTAAACCATTGAATTTGGTGCATACTGAGTTCACATTAAGACTAAAAACACTTTTCTTACCCTCCACTTTATCCATGGGGCAGTATAAAGACTCCTAGAAAATAACTAAAAAATAAGTAATAAAATTCACATAAAAACGAATGAGTAGTAGTTGTTAAGACTGAATAAACCTTATAATGCAATGAGCAAACATTATGCATATTCTCCCCAAATTGCTCTCAGATTCTGTGAATGGTAGCTAAAGCTTACACTTTCTGCAGAGCATAATGTTTGCCATCATAAAAAAAAAAAAAAAAAAACTTAACAAAAGACCAAGCCTTGAAAATCAAAAGGACTCTGAATGAAAGGATTGGCCCTCAGCTTGGGGTATGAAGAAATTCAGTTTTGTTAGTTCATTCTGAGTAAATGCACAAGAGACACCTTTTAAACAAGGTCATAAAGAAAACATCTTGAGCATGAGATATCCTGTGAAGAAAATTAATTTACAACAAAAAAATTAAGTCTTATCCCCATTGAGTATGACTGAAAGGAAACTGCATAAGAAGTGTTCTTTAAATTTTGCTTTATACTCTTTAAATTATTTAATGATAAGTGTGTATTACTTTGTCATTTTAAAAATGAGTTTTGGGGGTTCCTGGGTGGCGCAGTCGGATTAAGTGTCTGACTTCAGCTCAGGTCATGATCTCATGGCTCATGAGCTGGCGCCCCACATCGGGCTTTGTGCTGACAGCTCAGAACCTGGAGACTGCTTCTGATTCTGTGTCTCCCTCTCTCAATCCCTCTGCCCCTCACTCTCTATCTTTCAAAAATGAATAAATGTTAAATGTTAAAAAAAAAACTTTTTTAATGATTTGGTTTTTTTTTAGGGGCACCTGGGTGGCTCAGTCAGTTGTGGGTCTGACTCTTGATTTTAGCTCTGGTCATGATCCCAGGGTCGTGGGATCAAGCTTTGCATCAGGCTCTGTGCTGAGTGTGGAGCTTGCTTAAGATTCCCTCTCTCTCCCTTTCTCTCTCTCTCTCTCCCCCTCTGTCTCTCTCCCTTTCTTGTGTGTGCTGTCTCTCTCAAAAAATATGAAATAATAATAATAATTAAATAAAAATAAAATGATTTTGTAGAGGAAGGAAATAAATGCTAAATAAATTAGAACACCTACATCAACTGGTGGTATATTTTCTCTCTAGTAGGAAAAATCTGCTTATAGAATCTAATTAATGTCAGAACATCACTTGACAAGTATAAGATCAGGTAAAAGGAAATATTAATGAATATTAACCATGTTATGATGAGGCTCCATAAAGAAACAATAATCACACTAGCTCATCAGAGCAGTCACCCCAAGTCAGAGATCACTAACACATCTTTATGTTTTGTATCTTTTTTTTCAATTCCATATGACACCATTTTTCAGTGTGAAAGTGTTATTGCTTATCAATATAATTAAGCCACATATTTTATTTGTATCACTTTAAGCTCCTTAATGATAAAATATCATGTTATCACCATCATTCATCATTAAGCATTATCATTATATATTATGTAGTCATTATGTATTACATCATTACATAAAGTATATCATGATTACTAATGTAGTCATCGTGATTAGTAATAATTAGCCTTATTTGGCATTATTCATTCACTATCATAATGTCATTCATCATTAGTGAAAGTTTCATATACAACAGATACCCCTCTGGCTGTGACCTTTCTTGAGAGAGATTTTGGGAACATCCCAAATCAGCAGTAGCAATTAATGAAAGGTCAAAACCCTCCTTCCTTGGCCTCATGGTAGAACTTGTCACTAGATCATGGCATTCTCTCCAGTGGACCAGATACATCTCTGGAATCTTTTTCAACTCAGCACTCCCAGCAACCACTCCCAGTTGACTAGGCTTAGCCTACCCTCGCCTTTGACATCTCACGAACGTAAAGAAGCCATCTGTGTTTGTCTGGGTCCTCCAAGAAGCAGATTCCAAGATAGGATTACATGTGGGGTGCATGGGGGGCTCAGTCAGTTGAGCATCCATCCCACTCTTGATTTTGGCTCAGGACATGATCCCACAGTTCATGCGTTCTGCGCTGGGCTCTGCACTGACAGTGGTGGAGCCTGCTTGAAACTCTCTCTCTCTCTCTCTCTCTCTCTCTGCCCCTCCCCATGCATGTTCATTCTCTCTGTCCCCAACCCCCAAAAAATAAATAAAACATTTTTTAAAAATAAGATTTGATGTAACAATAGATTCACTAGAGGAAATGCCATTGAGGGAAAATGGAAGAATTGGAGGAGCCATCAGCCTGTGATGCAGGTCCACACCCAGTGACAGAGAAGACAAAAGAAACTGGGGGGAGGGGGCAGGGAGGGAGGAAAAAACTTACTTCTTAGACTTCAGCACAGTTCTAAGGAAATTCCAGCCAAACAATGGGTGATCCTTGAGCCAAAGTCACCCTTCAGAGGAGGCCAGAGTCTTCCAGGTATGGGCCTGCTTAATATCCTTGCCATGCTTGGTCACCTGCTGGGAGCCACCTTGGCAAAGCACAACCTTAATGCAAACATGGTAACGGATTTCAGAGCATAGCAGCTGATCTGTGGGTCAATTATGGTCCCTGAAGTAGAAAATCTGAGACATGCATGTTCAGGGCCACTGCAGGGTCCTGTCTGCACTGCATGGACTTACATGTTCACCTAAGTTAGAGGAGCACCCTCTCCATGGTCCCCATGGGCCTCTCTTCCTAAGAGAAAAACTCAAGAAATAGAAGTTAGGGAATAAAGTGCAACCCCTGATGTTGCATTGGATCTCAGGGTCACAACTGGAACTTCTCCTCTTCCTCCTCCACCATCCATTCTAAACTACCCTTCACCTTTGCACGACTCAGTGGCTTGCCTAGTGGCATCACTGAGACCTTCATTCCCGAGGAATCTGACTTCAGATTGGGCTGTGGTTGCTGCACAGGTCCATCAGCAGTTGCAGTGGGGCGAGGAAGTGCTGGCAGGCTGCCTGAATGGAACACACACGCATTCTTTCCTCCCTACCTCCGTTGTTTAAAGCATCATTATCTCCTCCTAACCATCAAGGGTTAATTACCCCTGCCCAGCTGGTGACTCTTTTCCTAAACTGCTGATTCCTAGGCATAGGGAGTCCACAGTGTCCTGGCAGCAACTGTAACTTGAAGTTCGATGGATACTGGGTGTGTCTTTTGCCAAGAATATGCCACAATTGGGGACTAGAACCTCCAAACTGCAAAGCCGAGAGCTGCAGGGATAGGCGGCACAACCAACCAGTGGGTCATTAGTAGTGACAGTAGAGAAGTCACTCCTGCTTCTTCCACACCCTTGATTCCCAGATTTATGTATTCTTCCCATTGGGTGCACAGCACTATATAGAGGCCCCTGGTTTAATGCACATACCACATCTTGACGGATGGCATCCCATATTTTTTTTAGAGTATTGCCTCACATTGGCCCTTCTGCTGTGCCTTTTGAAAGCTATTTCTGCATTCCATGAAGCTGGCTTCCTCTGGATGGTATGACAGTCATGGTTGGATCATAAGCCCACTCTGTCCACCTCCACTGGGAAGTGGGTCCCCTGGTTGGATGCCTCTGTCTCTGCTACCGTGGCTACTCTTTTCATATGCCCATTGTACTCATTGTCAAGTGGCCACTGGAAATCTGACTCATGTCAGTTGGCTGAGTCATTTTGTCTTCTTGGTTGTTCAGGATGCCTTCTGGTGGATATTAACCTGTAAAACAAAACACTTCACAATTCACGTCTACTCCCATGTGTCCATCTACATGTCTCTACCCCAAACTTTTGTGTTCCAACCTTCTAGTTCTTTTCCTTTTAGGTCCCTGACCAGAGAGTCAAGCTGATGTAAATATATTCACCTCAAGCCACTTCTTACATACAAAGGGGATGACAAGGTTCCCTGCTTGCAATTCCACCTGCTGGAAAGATATTTCCCCTCCACAGCTCCTTTCAAGGCCACCCCACCCATTTTCAGCTTGTACCCATATATCTACCCATTTCATCCTAAGTCAAACTCAACCCTTTTCTTCGTCCTTCAGCTGGTTTATGAGAGCCCCCATATGTGCATAGGTGTGAGATGAGAAAGGGATGCTGATGCATCATTGAGGGTGCTAAAGATAAGGGCCTTGGGCTACCTGTTCATACAATATTCTCATGATCTCTGGTCCTCTGCAACTTTGATCATGCCTATATCATTTACATCTCTTGGTGAACTACCTTGTGGCCCATCCAACTTCATGACTTGGAGGGTTCAACAGAACCCAAATAATGAAGGGCAGTTATGTACCCATAGTCCACAACCATCATCTCCACCAGCAGCCTAGCCCTCCAAAATCTGTTTCTCAAAAAGTGTCATATTTTCGACCAGTTGACTTGGTCTTATTCCAGAATCCCAGGGGCCTGCACTGGGGTTTGCCAAAAGCTCTCTCTTCTCCCACTGCATCCTTCTCAATACTAATACTTCTAAAGCCATAGGATCTGTCCATTCATATGAACCAAACAAATAACAGGGCTACTATACTTGCTACAGAGCTTTTCCTGCTCTGAGCCCTACTCAAAGCTGGAAGTTTTCCATGCCACACAGTATATTGGCAAGAGCAATATTCTTATTTGTGGAATGTATTGTCTCCCAAGCTCAAAAAAAACTAACCAGGTGCTAAGCCTTCTCTATATTATGAAGGTATAAAAATTTATAAATTTATAAATTTATAAAAATTTATAAAAAATTATGAAGGATGAAAGGTGCACCAATGTTTTCTAGTTTGGAAAAAATATCCTGGCATGCTTTTGACCATTGGACCCCCTAAAAACCACCGAAGTGGCAGGAGTCTGATTATCCAAAGGGTACATAATGGAGCTCGGACTTTCCTCAGCCTCCTCGTTCCTTCTGCTGATCACAGGGACCAGTGAGCAATGTGACTTTCACTGCAGCCTCGAACTGTTGCAGAATCCTTTCCTGAGGGCAACTCAGAAATTTCCACTGCACTGAGTGTTGTCATTGTTTTCTCAAGGCTTCGAAAAACTACCTTAGCAGTGAGTTAGCCCCATTCCCTGAGGTCCTTGCCAAGATGTAAAACCTTAGATCCTGAGGAAGTTAAATTCCAGGCCCCTTATCAAGCACTCTCAAAATACAGTCCAACGTATATGCCTCCAGATCCTGCTCGCACATGCTAGATAATTCCTGCAGCTCTTCTGGTGCATAGTTTCTTTCCTCCTTCATCATTCCTAGCACATACCTATCTAAGCTATGCCAGGACTGATCTTCAGTTATCAGACAGGGAGGGCAGCTATAGAGGGGACCCTGTGTTCCTTGTGAGGGAGAGGTCTCTGCAGCATCTTCTGGTGTGTCTGAAGTGCTGGCTCTTACCAGGGAAGGAGGGGATACCTTTACAAACCTAAAGGATTTGGTAGTATAATGGTAGGGAGGGGAATCCTGCAAAGACAGTATACTCAGGAGCATCCATCTACATGTCCTTCAGGGTCCCAGGTTTCCCCAACCAGCACCTCAACCTTAATATAACAGATCTGTCTTGGCTGAACATTCAAACATCTGGGGGGTCTTTGCAATTCTCTTTAATTTTCAGTCTGTTCAACTGGGTCTCCCACCCTAGAGGAGGCCTCTTTATAACCTACCAAAGAGATCCTCTGGCTCTCACACTTAGCCATTAACTATTTATTAACGGCTCTGAGCCTCTCATTCCCCTCCTGCTGGCATCAGTACAACTTAGCAGTAATCAGCCAACTCTGCTGTCTTTGAGGACATTGTTCTTACCATTGCTTTCAAATGCCTTAGTCATCACATCTGCTACAGCATTCCTCT
>JAESUZ010003858.1:0-33882 GCA_017311185.1 Proteles cristata cristata | reverse complement strand
TCCCTGTTCCTGCTGCCTCATATTTATACCTTTGTGACTGGTTTACCTCACTTAGTATAATGTCAAGTCCACATGTTGTAGCAAGGGGACAGTATTTCCTTCTTTTTTAAAGGCTGAGTGATATTCTGTTGTGTGTCTATACCATATTTATTTATTCGTTCATCTGTTGATAGACACTTGTGTTGTTTCTCCTTTTTTGGCTAGGAATATAAGTGTATGAACTCTAGTTATCTATTTGTAAAAAACCTCTCTGACCACCATGTCTCCATCAGCTATACTATATTTCTTTGGTCTCTTCTGTTAAGATTTCTCTAACGGGTTTTATGCAGATAGCCTCCACTTCCTCCCTTCCATTCCGACCTTGTCTTCACCGTAACCCTCAAACTGCTCTGTCTAGCCTATCCTGACACGCAACTGAAGCTGCCCTTGTTGAGCTGGGCTAACTCTACAGCTCTGGTAGCTTTGCATTCAAACTCCTCCCAGGGCAAAGCCCCTTACATCCGTGACCTGCACCTACTCCCTAGGTAATCTGGCCCACACTCACTGCTTCACATATTACCTCTATGCTGAAGACTTTCAAATTTATATCCTGATGTCTAATTTCTCCTACAAGATTCAGTCTTACAGATACAATGCACACTTAACATCTGAGATCTTCCATAACATGGTAAACATGTCCAAAACAAAAGCCAGATTTTTGCCTGAAACCTATCCTCCCCCATCCCATCCTGCTTAATCACGACTGCAACACTTCAGTTGCTCACAGCCATACTCAAGAGCAAAGTCTTTTAATACTATACTAAAACAAATCTCACATCCAATGGCAGCAGTCAAGTAGACCTTTCTAAAACATTAACTACTCATACCTATTCATTAGAGAAAAGACATGGCTTCCCATCCCATCTGGAATGAAATTCCAGCTCAGGAGCCCCTCATGCACTGATCCCACATCTTGTGCCATCTCTCCCCCAAGCACTCTGTGTGCGCCACTGAGCTACAGACATGCCAACTTTCCTGAACCTCTCTGACCCTTGTGCGCTGGCCAGGCTTGAGGCCTGAGTACCTGCCGTTCCCTCTGCCTGGAAGGCTCTTTTGAGCTCTCTCCCAGCTGGCTCCTTGACATCCTATTGGCCTTAGCTTCTGACTGTCTCCTCAAAAAGAACCAGCAAGCTGGGTATACCTTCCACCCTCTCCACACTCTTGATATTCCTATTCACTGTACCAAACCTGTTTGCATTACTGAACCTCGAAGTCTGTAATAGCTTGTTCATGTCTATTAGTCCGTTTCCTCTACTAGACTGAGTTCATGATGGTAGGAACTTGGTAAATCTGATCACTATATCCAATAAACCTAATTACTCTTTAGATAGAAGGCACCCAGGAAACACATACCATAGGAATGAAAACATTAGTATTATCATTTTGTTCTTGAAGTCACATGATCATTATACAACAGAAAAACAATAAATTACAGCCTCAGACAGAGGCTTAAATCCCAGTGCCACCACTTACCAGTTACATACTCTCCTACTGCTGCTATAACAAACTATCACAAAGTGAGTGGTTTTATTGTCAAATTAGTTTCCACATAACACCCAGCGCGCATCCCCACAAGTGCCCTCTTGAATGGAAAAATCGGTATCATAAAGTATTAATTCTAAATTTTGAGATCTGAAAAAAGTAAAAATAAAATTAGCATATATGACTCCACTAAAAAAAAACCAAAAACAAAAGTGAGTGGTTTTAAAAAGTACAAATTGGTTACTGATCAGTTCTGGAGATGAGAAGTCTGAAATGGGTCTCCCTGAGGTAAAATCAGGGTGTCAGCAGGGCTGTGTTCCTTTGGGGGCTTCAGGAGATCAGAATGAAGACATTTTGGGGAGCCATTACTCAGTTACCGCTTCAGTTATGTGACTTCAGGCAAGTAACTTGTCTTATTATGTCTAACTTCCTAATTTAGGAAACAGAACATTATTACCTATCTTAGAGAGTTATTACTGGAATTTTCCTTGCAACTATTCTAGAATAGCCTTTAGCACATGGTAAATGAGCAATAGGTGCTGTTATTTTTCTTAAAGTGTATGTTTTCACTGAATATCAATTAATATACCAATCAAGTATACTGACAATTCAGCAACATTACCTGCCCACAGCATCAAGTGGCAAATATAAACATATGACCTGATAAATTAAAAATACTTCATAGGAAATGCTATAGTAGGAGAATACAGGGGCGCCTGGGTTAAGCATCTAACTTCAGCTCAGGTCATGATCTCATGGCTCACAAGTTTGAGCCCCATATCAGGCTCTGTGCTGACAGATCAGAGCCTGGAGCCTGCTTCAAATTCTGTGTTTCCCTCTCTGTCTGCTCCTCCCCTGCTTGTACACATGCGCTTTCTCTCTCTCTCTCTCAAAAATAAATAAAAACATTAAAAAATTTATTTTTAAATAGGAGAATACAGGGGCGCCTGGGTGGCTCAGTCGGTTAAGTGTCCGACTTCGGCTCAGGTCATGATCTCACGGTGCTGACAACCAGCTCAGAGCTTGGAGCCTGTTTCAGATTGTGTTTCCTTCTCTCTCTGACCCTCCCCTGCTCACACTGTCTCCCTCTCTCCCAAAAGTAAATAAAAAAAAATTCTTTTTAATTTTTTAAAAAATCAATAAATAGGAGAATATAGAAGCCAGAGGAAGCAACTCATCTCAAGGGCATCATAAGGGCTTCAAATGGGTGACTTGTGAGCAAGAAACTGATGAAGTTGGAAGGTGACGACAGGATATGGGACAAATGAGAGAGAAAATAAAGGAAGAGAAATCTCATAGAGCTACTAAAACATCCTTGGTAAGAAACAAAAAAAGGCTGAGTAAAAATATTAAGTTAAAACATGAGATCACTATTTTTGTAGGTCAAAATCATTAGATATTGAAATATAAAAACACTGGATATTGGAATTTCATGTTTGCAACCTAATAAAAGCAATTCTTCAGAGGAGAAAGAAGAATTTGATAACTGTTATTAGGGTTAAAAGTTTTACAGGGCACCTGGGTGGCTCAGTCAGTTGGGCATCTAACTTCAGCTCAGGTCATGATTTCACGGTTCCTGGGTTCGAGCCCTGCATCAGGCTTTGTGCAGACAGCTAGCTCAAAGCCTGAAGCCTGTTTCAGATTCTGTGTCTCCCTCTCTTTCTGACCCCCTTCTCACGTTATCTCTCTCTCTCTCTCTCAAAAGTAAATAAAATGTTAAAAAAAATAAATAAATAAAATTTAAAGTTTTATTTGCCTTTTAAAAAGAATCAAATTTCATATGGCACATAATGCTGTCCAACCTAGATTATCCTCCAAATCTTTAAATAATATTTAAAATGTTATTGATAGCTATAAAAACAAGTATATTAAACAGACTTTAAACTTGATAGGGAAGTATCTGCATCCCAAGAATGACAATGCTGAAGGAAGAAATTAAAGACCTAAATAAATGGAGAGAGAAATTATGTTCATGGATTGGAAAATTCAACACAGCAAAGATGTCAATTCTTTCCAGATTAAGAAACAGATTTAAAGAAATGAACATCAAAATCCAAGCAAGGACTGTGACACACACTTATTCCAGAATTTACATGGGAAGGACACAGCACTTACTAAAATGATTTTGAAAAAGAAGAATAAAATGGGAGGACTTTAGATTAAGGCTTTACATGAAGGCTACACAGTCAAAAAGACAGTGTGGGGGTGTCTGGGTGGCTCCGTTGGTTGCATGGAAAATTTCGGCTCAGGTCTTGATCTCATGGTTTGTGAGACTGAATCCCATGTCAGACTGCTCTGACAGCACAGAGCCTCCTTGGGATTCTCTCTGTCTCCTCTCTTGCTGCTCTCACCCCCATGCCACACTATGAATGAATGAATGACAGTGCGATTTGGGCAGGGAGATAGATAACATAGACCAATGGCACAGACTCATCTGAGCCCAAGGACTTTTATGAAGGCACAAAAACAAGTCAACTGTGAATCTGGCAATGATTTCATGGACATGATAAAAGCACAAGCAACAAAATAAAAACAGAGAAACTGGACTTCATCAAAATAATAAACTTTTACATATCAAAGGACACAAAGGCAACCCATAAAATGGGAGAAAACACTTGCAAATCACATATTTGGTAAGGAACTGATACACAGAATACATAAAGAATTTCTACAATTCAACAAAAGTCAAATGATTCAATTAAAAAATGAGCAAAGAAGTTAAACACATATCTCTCCAAAGAAAATATATAGTCAAGAAGGACATGAAAAGCCATTCACCATTACCAATCATAAGGGAAATGCAAATGAAAACCACAATGATATCATCTCACACCCATTGTGAAGGCTATTATCAAAAACAGAAAATATCAAGTACTGGCAAAAATATGAAGTAACTAGAAGCCTGGTGGGAATATAAAATAGTTGCAGCTGCTGTGAAAAACCATATGACAAAAAATTAAACAGAATTACAATGATTCAGAAATTCAAAAAAAAAAAAAAAAATGAAAGTAGGGACTCCAACACATAGTGGCATACCCATTTTCCAGCAGCATTAATCACAACAGTCAAAAAGTAGTGGTTTTGGCGTGGAGATGGGGAAGAGAGGTAGCTATGGCTACGAAAGGGTAGCAGGTAGGCTTCTTGCTGACAGCCTGTTCAGTACCTTCAATGTGATGGTACATACACAAATGTACACGATAAAACTGCCTAGAACAAAATACACACACGGAAAGATCTGCACCTAACTAAAACTAGTGAAATGTGAGTAAGGTTGTTAGACTTATCAATGTCAATATCCTGTGCTAATTTGTACTAGTTACAAAAGTAGAGAGTGGGTAAAGGACAAATGGAATCTGTATTATTTCTCACAGCTGCCTGTGAATCCACAATTCGTTTAAAGTTCCAAAAAAAAAAACAGGGAAACCATTTTAGAATTTTAATTTTTGAACTAAGAAAGGAAAATCAAGTGAAGTTAAACAATACCTTCCTCCACGGATTTAGTAAAGTTGCACATGAGTGAAGACAATCCCTTCAGACACCCTGCCAGAACCGGCAGCTTGGGCTCTCTTAGTGCTGATGTCCTCTAGAAGGAGAATTTTTAAAAAGATACCATTAAAAGAGAAAAACACAATCAAATCTATGGAATCAGAATAGCGTAAGGTTTGTCACACCTGGGTCTTAAGTTCACCCAAAAAAGCCCGGAACAGGTTTTCTGAATTATTTATCATCTCACTAGGATGAACTTCACCTAATACGCCTAGGAGCTCATATATTTTTTCTAAAACTGAAAAATAAATTTTAGATAAAGACCTAAAATTACACTTACATAAATTAAAACAAAAATGTATGAATAACAAAATGAGAAGATATTTAGTTCAAAAATAATTTCATAATAAGACATAAAAAAATAGTTTTATGTACTGGAATCTTCCCTGATACATTTTATGCCAACCTACTATTTTAAGTGACACTTGACATGTGTTGTCAGTGTTTAATGAGATTAAAGAAATTATTTCATGGGGCACCTGGCTGGCTCAGTCAGTACAGCATGAAACTCTTAATCTCCAGGTCACGAGTTCAAGCCCCAAATTGGGTGTGGAATCTACTTAAGAAAGAAATCATTTGGTAAAGATTCAACTTTTATAAGCATAAGTCTTCATGTGTTTCTGTTTGTTACCATTTGGGTTTGTTTGGGCCAAAAGGATTCATCTGTGAAACATATAAATGCTTTCGTTGAGAAACCCTAATTTTTACATTAATTTTTTAACATTAATTTATCAAAACATTTAAAAATAAAATTTATACGCATCTCACCTGTATCCTGTATTCTTGTTTTTGATGCAAGTTCTCCATAGAATTTGCTAAATAATTCTCCAATTCCAAATTCATCCATGAGTCTCGAACTTCTTCAAGTCCGAAGTAACTAAAATCATACAAATTAGCACTGTCTAAATAGGAAAATAATGGCAAGGTTTCCTCTACTGCACTGTTTCTACACAACAAAGCTCCAAAATCATGTGTGTCTGGGGACTTTCTTGGCCTCTCAGGACACCTATCTAGCCTGACTATTTGGGAAGAGGTGGGTGATAGAAGAACACAAGGGTTACAAAGAGGAAGAGGGTGTAGACTTAATTTGATCTTCCCAAGAAACCAATAATATGGTTAGAACCATTCTCTCAGAGGCACTTAAGGACTAACAAGACCTAAATTCTAAAATAGAGATTGCAAAAAAAGAGATACATTTGAGAGGAAATAGATGAGACTGACACCACCCAAGAGGTACTTAAATATGATGTATAGGCTCACTTTCATGGTAAGGTTTAGGAAAGAACTCAGAACAACTAATGATGCAAAGCCTAGCAACTTTTTGTAGCATTAGATTTTAAGAGTCAGTTCATAGCAGCACTCTCCACAATAGCTAAAACACGGAAAGAGCCTAAGTGTTCATCAACAGATGAATGAATCAAGAAGATGTGCTTTATCTATACCATGGAATACTACATGGCAATGAGAAACAATGAAATCTGGCCAGGTGTAGCAACATGGATGGACCTTGAGGGCGTTATGCTGAGCAAAATAAGTCAGGCAGAGAAGGACAAATATCATATGTGTGCACGTATAGGAGGATTAGGAGGAACTTAACAGAAGACCAAGGGGAAGAAGAAGGGCGGAAACGGTGGGGGAAAGGGAGAGAGGCAAACCATGAGAGACTCTTGAATGCTGACAAAAACTGAGGACTGGTGGATGTGGGGGGGGGGAGGGGTGGGCACGGAGGAGGACACTTGTGGGGATGAGCACTGGGTGTTATGTGGAAACTAATTTGACAATAAACTATTTGTAGAAAAAAAAAAAGAAAAGAAAAAAAAAAAGATTTTAAGAGTCAGAGTAACGAGAGTTAACAGAATAGCAATAAATTCCTTGCTTACTTTTCCTCTTAATTTCCCTCACAACTGAAATCCTTCCTCTGCTTTCCAGAAGAGTGTGAGAGCAAAGGGCCAAGGAATTACCAGATGATAGTTGGAAAATCTTGTCCATACATCAATGTCACCAAAGCCTAGCCTCCAACATCTCTCACCCAAACACAATTTAAACCTCCAATTTTCTGCCTTATAAGTTATATATACACATAATACGAAACACACATACTTAGAAATAATATAATTACCTTAATAAGAAGATCCAGGGCTGAGATTCTACATTTAGCAGCTTTATCTTTTGTGTAAACACTAGTGCAAGTATTCTAGGTTTTAAAAAGAAACATACCAAAATCATCGATAGCATCCTTGTTCTTAGAAAACTTCACAAGAGCTAAAACTACACTTCTGAGAGGAGCAGTACCAACATACAACATACTATAATTTGGCAGTTATTTAAAATATAATATTAGATTGGGGGGCCTGGGTGGCTCAGTCGGCTAAGCATCCAACTTCGGCTCAGGTCATGATCTCACAGTTGGGAGTGTTTAAGCCCCACGTTAGGCTCTGTGCTGACAGCTCAGAGACTGAAGCCTGCTTCAGATTCTGTGTCTCCCTCTCTCTCTGCCCCCTCCCCCTGCTCACACTCTGTCTCTCTCTCTCTCTCTCTCTCTCTGAAAAATAAACATTAAAAAATTTTAACATAATATTAGAGTATATAAACATACAGGTTAAAAATTACTAAAGATATTTATGCAGTTTGCTATGGTAACGATGTCAACAATAATAACAAAAACACAAAGTAAATGGACACCTCTGCAGATTAAAAAAAAAAGTTACACTTCCTTGCATACCTCCCATAACACTTGTCATGTCAGGAAAGCAAGTATGAAAAACTTAACTTAACTAATGCAGTCCAGATAATGGTTCGGACTCCACAAAATGACAACTCAGCCTCACAAAACCAGGAGGCACTCTGGTCAGAGGGTGACTTTCTTAACTTCCAAGTCTCATTTATAAGCTAGAGTGATTAAAAGTACCTAACTCAGAGAGTTGTGGTAAAATTAAGTAAGACAAACTGTACATTAAGGAACTTTGTAAACTATGAAGCAACGCTGCATGTTAGTTATTTCTATTACGGAGGCAATTTTTCAAAACACAGTGACTCTTGAACAGCACAGGCTTGATTTTCTTTGATAAATACGGTACGGTAAATTTATTTTCTCTTATGATTTTCTTAATAGTATTTTTTCTCTCTTACTCAATTTTAAGAATGCAATATACAAGACACGGAGCAGACAAAATATGTGTCCATCAACTATTTATGTTTATTGGTAAAGCTTCCAGTCAACAGTAGGCTTATGGTAGTTAAGTTTTGGGGAAGTCAAAAGTCAAATACATGGATTTTCAACTGCATGAAGCAGGCTGGGGGAGGAGTCAATGCCGGAAGCCTCCGTTATTCAAGGGTCAACTGTGTTAGGATTCTAAACCAGAAAGACTAGAAATCTATTTAAAAAAAAAAGACTGATTATTACTTTATATATTAGAGGTAACTGTGATTAATTAAAAAAACCCTCTTAGAAATTACCCCCAGATTGAATATATCAAATCTTAGAATATCCAAGAACTAGAAGCAATTCAGGACCAACTTACCTTGAGCTGTGGCACTTGGTGAAAGTATAAACAAGTCTGAGAAAGAACAACTTAATTTGTGATTGCTAGCTCCATAGCAACTTATAAGAAAACCTGAGGAAGGCAGGTTGGAAGAAAATGGGAGGCACAAGAAAGGCAAACTTTTCAGACTAGGGCCAAAAGGAACACATGAACTACATGAAATATGAATCTTACCCAGCAGGAAAATTCTGTAACATTGTTTCTTAAAGTGTTTTGAAATCTACCCACAATTCAAAAAACCAAATTTACTATGTATGACTTTTTATGAGACGTTATTTATCCTATATGCAGCAAAGCAGTTTTTGATATAGGCCTTAGCTTATTAAATTTAAAAAGAAAAACCCACTTCATTTCTAACACAATCAAGCACAATAAGGAAACTCCTCGATGAAAAAGGCAAGAATAAAACACAAATGCAAGTTTAACTTACACCATAAATTACAATCGATGCAGGTATATGTTTTTTCTCCTTACCTTAATATCAAGAGAATAAGGTGTGATCTTCTGGCCAATTTTTTCTAAGAAAACATATAAAAATTTTAAGACTTCTTCTCTACAATCACGAAACTGTAACAAAACTACAGTAAATATGGGTAAGAAGGAGAGTCACTCAACATTTAGGAATATACAAGAAAAGGAAAATAAAACTCTTCAACTTACTTCATCAATGTTAAGTGATTTCCGAACAAATAGAAGCAAACCGAGATCTTTGGAAAAAACTAAGGAAGTCTGTAATGCTGGACAAAATAAATAAATAAGGTAAGAGAATTGGCAAAAACCACTCCATAAACCCACCCTAAATGGGTTGCGTATTTCTCAATTCAGCCTTATAAGCAACTAAACATTAACTTAAGGTTGCTGTACTTAAACAAGGAAAATAGGAAATTCTAGATGATATTCCGTTGAGATGACACAGGCAGAATTATGGCTCCAAAGACACTTGAGTCCTAATCCCGATGTCACACCTGTGAATAGAGTAACTTTATGTGGCTAAAGGAAATTAAGATTGCAAATGGAATTTAAGTTGCTCATGGTTGACTTTAAAGGGGAGAAAGTATTCTGGATTCCCCATGGGCCCAATATAATCACATGGGTCCTTAACAGTGTTGGAGAAAGGAAGAAGAGAGTTGGAAAGAGGCGAGCAGGAGAAAAGAAAGATTTCAAGCACAGGAGTTACTGGACCCATGGTTGCTGGCTTTGAAGATAGAAGCCAGGATCCAAGAACTGTGGGTGGTTTCTACAAACCAGGAACATCAGTAAGGAAAAAGGGACTTAGTCCTGTAATTGCAAGAACAGGATTCCGCCAACTAGAATGAAAAAGGAAATGAATTCTACACATGACCCTTTGGAAAGGAAAAGTGACTCCGCCTGATGACTTGGTTTTACTTTGGTGAGACCCATGTTAGGCTTCTAACTACAGAACTGTAAGATTAACAAACCTAAACCACTAAGCTTGTATTTTTTACTACAACAACAACAGAAAACTAACACACTCCTCTGTAATCTCTCACACGAAAGGACAAATACTAAATATTCAGAATAAACTTGGAACTGCTTTACCTAAAGGAATGAAAAGGAATTCTAACTTAGAAACGCTGAGACTAGAAAACATTTACATGTTGGTTTTATAAATTTATTTTCCCATTAATAATATACCCTTGACGATAGGTACTAGATAGCAGCATAAGTTTTGAGGCAATTTTTAAAAGTGCTGCAAAAAAGCAATTTTACTACAAAGGAACAAAAAGCGCTCATTCAGTGATTGCTAAAAAGTTAAGACAACTGCATGACTATCCGGTTACATTTCTGCAATGCTTCTGAAAAGTAGGAATCTTTTGAGGTTTCACACTTGAAGGTTTGAAAAGGTACTGAAGGGGCGCCTGGGTGGCTCAGTCGGTTAAGCGTCCGACTTCGGCTCAGGTCATGATCTCGCGGTTCGTGGGTTCGAGCCCCGCAGCGGGCTCTGTGCTGACAGCTAGCTCAGAGCCTGGAGCCTGTTTCAGAGTCTGTGACTCTCTCTCTGACCCTCCCCTGCTCTCGCTGTCTCTCTCGCTCTCTGCTAAAAATAAATAAAACATTAACAAATTAAAAAAAAAAGATATCAGCAGGTCAGCGAATGTGTTACACACAATACACCTAGGATGCATACATCGAAGCCTAGGGAGAAACAGGAATCCAACAATTTGGCCTGTGGAAAAAGATGGGGCGGAAGGTTGGTGAATTGACAGCAGAGGCAGGAAAAAGAAGCTTGAGGCTTCGGTCAGGATCTACAAGTTGTTCCTTGGTAAAGAGTGAAAAATAGGTGTGTAGCGTCTTTAAAAATGAAACTGCCTAGCTTTTAGAAGACAGTCTTAGCCAACGCTACAGTGTAGAAAAACCCCTCCATGAACCTGGTCTGGCCGGATACCCCAATTTTACCGGGAAAACGCCTTTTCGTAGGGGGTCAGACCACCTAAACGAAGGGGGAGCACCGAGCGAGGTTTGAGTCTGCTGCCGTGG
Organism: Proteles cristata cristata; assembly: GCA_017311185.1. NCBI lineage: Eukaryota > Metazoa > Chordata > Mammalia > Carnivora > Hyaenidae > Proteles > Proteles cristata. The sequence continues at coordinate 22,774 of JAESUZ010003858.1, read as the reverse complement.
GGCGCCGAAGGAGGCCGTTCAATTCCCCCTGTTGATGAACAGTGGCGTCTCCCAGAGGCGGGGCCGTAGACGAGCGCTTCTGTGATTGGCGGGGCACCGCTGGGGGCGTGGACAACAGTGCAGCCGGCGCGAAACCTAGCCCCAGCCCCTGCAGTTTCGGAACCTGAGCCCCTAGGTGCGTTGGAGACCTCTGCGCGCGCCGTAGGTGGCCGCCCTTCCCCAGCAGCACCTAGCGGGAGGGGGCGGGGCGGCGTCCGGCCTGGGTGTCTGTGCGGTGGGGAGGGGGAAAGCCGGAGGCGACAGCGGCGCGAGCCTCCCTTTTCGTTGCACAGGTACCGCGAGCGCCACGTCGTCCCCGGCGTCCACCCCGAGCCGCCGCGGCAGCCAGCGCGGGCGGATCACTCCCGCGCAGACACGTAAGTCCCTTCCCGTGGGTAGGGCCCGCCACATTCCCCTCGCTTCTCTTCTGGGCTTTTCCCGCCAGTATGGTCTATGAGCTAGGCCCCGCGGGTTTCTGGCTCGGAGCGGTGTCTTTAAGCCTTGCGGGGAGTAAGATGTGCGAACGGCGAGGCTTTGCTCTGTGTTCTGCCGGTTCTGGTGTGCAGACACTTTTTGTATGAGGCAGGCAGCACCGGACCCTCAATTCCACCCTTGCCAAGCCGCTTTTTTATTTGTAAACATGTCCGTGCCCATTTGGCTCCTTTTTGTTTGGTTTGTTACTTGTTCCCAAAAGACTTGATGGAACTACAGGAAGACCCAATGTGAGAATTAATGGCCATCTTTTCTGTTTTGTATGTCACAAGCTCGAAGTGAGGATGCCAGGTCACCACTGCATCAGAGACGTCGAGGCGAAGATTCTACCTCTACAGGAGAGCTGCAGCCTATGCCGACTTCGCCTGGAGCTGACCTGCAGAGCCCTGCCGCCCAGGACACGTTATTTTCCAGCCCTGCTCAGATACATTCATCAGGTGTGTTTTTGACTTTCTAACTTTTACTGTGGTTAACATACCAGCTTCTGCTGGTCAAATTTGCTGGTTTGTTAACGGGTAGTTAATGTAACTGTGCACAAACTAATATGGTCATCAACATTAGGGCTTAGTGAGAAGAGAAAAAAGTTTTGGTGCTTTTTTTACTGGAGGATATAATAGTTCTGGGAGTCTTTACCACCTCAGGTTACAAGGAACGTTATTTACTATTGTGTTTAGATGACTTAGATCAACTGATAACATGGTGTAATTTATGATTTGATAGGCTACCAGAATTTTATTGTGAATTGTCAAATTTTGTTTTTATAGCTATTCCCCTTGACTTTGACGTTAGTTCACCACTGACATATGGCACTCCCAGCTCTCGGGTAGAGGGAACCCCGAGGAGTGCTGTTAGAGGCACACCTGTGAGGCAGAGGCCTGATCTGGGGTCTGCACGGAAGGGCCTGCAGGTGGATTTGCAGTCTGATGTCGTGACTACACAGTACAGTTTTCTGATAGTGGCTCTTGAGGAACTAGAATGGGTAATTCCCCATTAACATTGTCCTATTTTTCTGTATAGCCAGCAACAGAAGATCTAGTGGGGAGTGAGCAGTCTCTAGGCCAAAAACTTGTGATTTGGGGAACAGATGTCAATGTGGCAACATGCAAAGAAAATTTTCAGGTAAGCTGTATTTTAATATCTTACAGCTCTGAAATTTTTGGCAAGAAGGGTTTATGAATTATGAGCAGCCATAACGCTTGACTGTATAAGAATATATATGTCTCCAATAATGACAGACTCCTTATTTTTGCATTTTGAGTAGTTGGTGATTCCTAAAGGCATCAAATTTCATCTTTCTCTGTCCACATGAAGAGATTCCTTCAGCGTTTTATTGACCCTCTGGCTAAAGAAGAAGAAAATATCGGCATAGATATTACTGAACCTCTGTACATGCAACGACTTGCAGAAGTAATCAAATAGTCTTATAACGGGGTGCCTGGGTGGCTCCGTTAAGCGTCCAACTTTGGCTCAGGTCATAATCTCATGGTTCGTGGGTTCGAGCCATGCATCGGGTTCTGTGCTGGCAGCTCAGAGCCTGGAGCCTGTTTCAGATTCTGTGTCTTCCCCTCTCTCTGCCCCTCCCCCGCTCATGTCCTATCTCTCTCTGTCTCCGAAATAAACTAAAAAAATTAATAAAAACAAATAGTCTTATAATTCAAATTATGCACTTGTAAAACAACTGGCAGAACATAACTTGTCTTCTCTTCTAGATTAATGTCATTGGGTAGCCTTTTTGAAATGTAAACTGTGAACACATAAAATCATTTGACAAAAATCTATACAGATAGCTCATCTGCTACCCACAGGTAAGAATTTGATTTTGACCTTGATGGATTACAGTACACATCCACAACATCTAGATGGTTTTTTAATAGCTGAATTTCCTGGGCCTCCAGAGCACAAAATCTTAAGAAAATCAGATGATGTTTTAAGGTGAACATTTTCTCATACTTTTACATTTCCAACATTGACATATGTATTAGCTGTCAGTGGCATGTCATAGTTTAGTTAGCCCTTTTTCTTCATAGCATATAAAATAATGATTGAATATTAAAATTGATAGTTGCTTGGGTTGGTTGAAATAAGTTATCCTAAATGAAAATATCTTATAAATAAATGCATTACACATTTGTGTTATCTTTAACAGATTGTGTTAGCTGTATTATAATCTTTTTAAGCTTTAGGTCAAATTTTATTATTGAAGCATCAGCTATGTTAATTATGATTGTAGGCTTGTGGCAAGCGGACTCGGTTTTATATCTTGATCTTGCTGCATACTAGCTTTGTGACCTTGGTCGAGTTCCCTGGCGTCCCAGAGGCTGCTTTTTCACCTGTAAAATGGGAAATAAATGTTAACAAATTTGAATGCAGTAATTAACAATTTATCTCTTCTGGTATCATGGGAAAAATAAGACACAAAAATATGAGTTCAAAATCCTTTCATTACTAATTTAAAGCCTAAGACATAGCAGAACATTTTGAAGGTTTCATATGCATGATCACACTTAACCCAAATGAAAATATGCAAAAATGAGATGACTCAGTCTCAATGTACCCAAAAGTTTGTAAGCTGCATGTTGTGATTATTTAGAGGTGATACTTCTGGATTATGCCATGTGTTTTTGTTCTTCTATTTTGCTAATATGAAATGCTTTATTTTTTTGTACTTAATTCTAAGATGGGAATATAAACGTAGCCTGGTTTCTTTACAGTCGTTTTTATAGGAAGTTATCCCAACCTTTGACATGGCTGTCAATGAGATCTTCTTTGACCATTATCCTGACTCAATCTTAGAACATCAGAGTCAAGTAAGACCATTCAGCGCATTGAAGACAAAGAATATGAGAAACCTGAATCCAGAAGGTAATGTTTTTAATAAGAAAATACATAAACAAAATCTTATTTCAATATCAAGGCACTTAAAAAGAATTGGTGTATGTGATAGTGGTGATAATGGATTATAAATTGGCTATATAGCAGGTTCATTTACCTTATACACCTTTTTTTAACTTAACTGAAGTTACATAAAAGATGTTACAACTCTTGACAATTCTCTATCTTAAGAACTTGCCCAACTATAATAATTTTACAATTACTAAGTAAGCACTTTTTAATTTATTTTTTTTTATTTTTGTGTTTTTAAAGTAAGCCCTTTTTAAAATCAGTATAGAAAACAAATGCAAGAGGCGCCTGGGTGGCTCAGTTGGTTAAGTATCCACCTTCGGCTCAGGTCATGATCTCAAGATTCGTGGGTTCGAGCCCCGTGTTGGTCTCTGCTGACAGCTAGCTCAGAGCCTGGAGCCTGTTTCAGATTCTGTGTCTCCCTCTCTCTGAGACCCTCCCCTCCTCACACTGTCTCTCAGAAATAAATTAAAAAACAAAACCAAGCAAATGCAAATATGAGCCCTGCCTTGGAGCCTAAGAAAGAAATCTAGTTTGGAAAGTAATAAAAGGAAAAATGTAGAGCAAAAGAGCAGTGCAGGAGATATCTCAGCTGGGGGAGGGCATGAGTTCTAGGCCCAGGTGGAAAGAGTTCATGTTGAAAGAGAAATTTGGATTACGGTAAGGATTTGGAAAGCAGGCATGAATTCACAAAGGGGGATATAGGTAGAAGTAAACCAGAGCTGAACGTGAATAGCAAATCCTGGGTCCTGAAGAGCTTTGAATTCCAGTTTAATACAGATTTTTACTCCAAAGTCAATAGGAAGCCATTGATAGTTTTTCAGGAGAAAACAAAAGAAGGCTTTTGCACTTTTGAGAAGTTCACAGTGGGTCAGTCTGCTGTGCAGGGTATGTTGAAATTCAGTTAGGAGATTTTAACAGTAGCTCCAGTGCAGAACAGCAGGGTCCTAAGCTGGACAGTGGCCATAAGAATGAAAATACAGGACAAATACAGTATTTGCCATGTAGGAAAACTGAGGTATATAAACTGTTGAGAATGAATAAATACGCTTGTAGGTGAATGTGCAAAACACACAAATGTCAGTAAAAGAAAACACAACAACCAATAAGCAATTGAGTATTGGAACTCACTACTGATTAAAGAAGTGTGTGTGTGTGTGTGTGTGTGTGTGTATGATGAAATTGGTTCCTGAACTCATTTCTATGATCAGCCATTCAGTGGTGATGCCGATGGAGACTATTTGAGTAAGAACACTATTAAGTTTTCAGAGGCAAAGCATTGGTACGTGAAGAATTTAGGCTAAGATTGAAGATTATCATAGTTGCAGAGGAAGAGGATTTGCCAGATACTCAATTAATTTCAAAAGTTTATTAACTTTCATGTTTATTTGTATAACTTGTTAAAGAGGTTACTTGTTAAAGTAAAAGGATTGGTGGGAAGAGAAGAAAGGAAGATTTGTAGGTAGGTGAAAGAGAGGATAGGGCCAAGTGGAAATACCTCGTGAATCAGTAAGTATTGGAAGGCTAAAACAATCCACAAGGCCAGTATTCGCTGACTATAGGCTGTATTTTGGTGACCACAAATAACAGTGAAACTCATTTGGAACCAGCAGTGGGAATTAGTTGGACAAAAGTTTACTTGTCAGGGAGGGTCCAAATTGTAGAGGAACAAGGACCAAAAATGAAAAGTACTCTGTATAAGATCTTTCTTATATAAATGGCAGTAAGATTGGCTAGGTTATGTAGTGCTTATTACTGCCAGGACACTGTTCTAATTAGGCTTGGTGTATGCAGGTTATTAATCTTCAACAACTTCATAAGGTAGGTGCCGTCATTCCTGCCATCTATAAATGGGCACAGAGTGGCTAAGGGTATCCTCAAGGTCACACAGGTCTTCAGTCCTGATCATCTGGCTCCAGGGCCTGTGCTTTTCACATCCACAGAGACAGCAGAACTTCTCCATGATACAGTGAATGAGATGGAAGGTCATGGTGCAACGGAAGCAAAAGTATAAACCTAATCCAAAATCAGAAGGTGGACCAGAACAGGAGGCAGACGACCAGGGTGGATGCTTGTTGGAGAGGGAGCCCTAGGGCAGAGAGCCAGAGGCCCATCAGAGTTGAGAAGGAAGAAAACACAGGAAGGGCATCCCAAGCCATTTGTTTCCCTGCCACAGCACCTGTCTGTGACCCCAGCCATCTCCAGGTACCTCTGCATCTCCCAGTAGGATTCTCCTGAGCTTCGCAGCATGCCCAGACCTGCCCTGGCAGGATTATAGCTCAGGGAAGAGACCGCATCTGGCTGGGCGGTGGACAGTGGCTAATGGACATGCTGATCTCTCTCCCCAATTCCTTGCAGACATCGACCAGCTTAGCGCCATCAGTGGCATGGTAATCAGAACATCCCAGCTGATTCCAGAGATGCAAGAGGCTTTCTTCCAGTGCCAAGTGTGTGCCCACACAGCCCGGGTGGAGATCGACCGTGGTCGCATCGCGGAACCCTCCGTTTGTGAGCGTTGCCATACCACCCACAGCATGGCACTGATCCATAATCGCTCTGTATTCTCTGACAAGCAGATGGTGTGTGCCTCTCGGGGCCCTGCAAGGCTTCCCCTTTATTCTACCTCTCTGGATCCTCAAAAAGCCAAATTTAATAGGTCCATTCGTAAGGCTCTAAAGCCTGGCTTTCTAGATGGAATTCAGCTATTTCATTCCTTCTTTGACACTAGACTTTGTTATTGGGTTATGAGCTGAGTACTTGAAATTTAAGCCTTCAGCTCTGGGATGGCAGTGTTCCAGGATCAGTAAAAATGGGGGCTCATGACCAGCTCAGTCAGTAGAGCATGTGAGTCTTGATCTCAGTGTCGTAAGGTTGAGCCCCATGTTGGATGTACAACTTACTTGAAAAATCTTTTTTAAAAGATTGGTAAAAATTATTTGGTTTAGTTTTGTCATTTTATTAGCTGTTCAACTAGTACAGAGTGAATTGACAAGTTTTCTGGAGTTTTTCCTCACAAATTTTATTGTAAAGGGAATTGGGCCTTTTGCCTCTTTTATCCTAAAACTTTGAAGGTGAAGGTATTAAGATGACTTAGAAATAAGTAGGAAAAAGGCAAGATAATTTATTTGCTATGATTATGATGGTGTAAAAGTACAAGGAGAAGAACTGTTCAGTTTTTTTGTTTTGTTACGATGCTTAACTTTTAAAAACTTAAGTAGAGCAAATGTGTTCAAAATACTACAAAAAGTAATTACCCTTATGGGGAGTCAGTAAGAAAAATACTAGCAAATGTGAAAAAGTGTTCAACTTTTTACTCACCAAAGAATTGAAAATTAAGATAGAAATCTTTAATATTGGTACAAAGTATTGGAGCAAATGTACCTCAGCTCATGCCAGTGTGGTACTGAGTTGGAGATAAAACTGTGGGAACCCTGCTCCCAAGGATATGTAGTATAATATTCTTAGAATGCTTTAAAGATCCCAAATGGACTTGAAATGAAGCGTTGAATATCTGAGAGTAGCCTCCAAACTACATGGCCCACAACACACTTTCTGTACCCACAGACCTTAGTGACAGTGGCTCATCCACTTCCCTATACAGGGCTCCTGAGCCAAGCATAAATTTGCCTCCGGACCTTTGCCTTGGCTATTCTTACAATTCAGAACACATGGCTTCCTCTCTCACATTCTTACACCTCTGCCTAAAGGTTGCCTGATCTGAGAACGGCCTTCCCTAACCTTGCTTTACAAAAAGCATCTCCTCTACCCCCACCACCTGTGTTCCTTACTCTGTATTTCCTTCTGTCCTTTGGATTTGTCACTGTCCGATGTTGTGTACTCACTTGTGTTTGTATATTGTCTGTGTTCATTCCACTCTGAGGGAGAGAACTTCATTCACTGCAAAGTCCCCAATTCCTAGCACCAGGGTCCAGCACACAGCAGGTACTCAGCAAATGACCTCTTAGAGGAGTAGATAGGCAGGTATTCAGGAGAGATGCACAAAAGTGCTTAACTATGAACTGAAAAGTGTGTACTTCACCCAGGCTATCTATTAAAAGTACTTCTAAAAACATAATTGGGGCACCTGGGTGGCTCAGTCGGTTAAGCGACCGACTTCGGCTCAGGTCATGATCTCACAGTTTGTGGGTTCGAGCCCAGCATCGGGCTCTGTGCTGACTGCCAGCTCAGAGCCTGGAGCCTGTTTCAGATTCTGTGTCTCCCTCTCTCTCTGACCCTCCCCTGCTCACGCTATCTCTCTCTCTCAGAGATAAATTTTTTAAAAAATTTAAAAACATAATTAGAAATACAGGCAGACATTTAAACCAAGAAATATGTACTACAACCTTGAAATGGCCAAAAAAAAAGGTCACGTAAGTCACCAGACACTTTCCCGAAATAGGATAATGTGTAAATAAACAATATCCTTCCAAAATTTGTTCATGTCACATTAAAAGCTTTTTTAAAAAATGTTAGCTATCTGGAGATAAAAGCAAAGAATGGTGTTTTAAAACTAAACATGGTAAACATCATAAGTAGTTATCTCTAAGTGGTACAAACACTTGCAGTTTTGTGTCAATTATGCTTGTCATTTCCTGAGACTTCGTTTCCATTGCTCTTTTAGATCAAAGTTCAAGAGTCTCCTGAAGATATGCCTGCAGGGCAAACGCCTCACACTGTCATCCTTTTTGCTCACAATGATCTTGTTGAGAAGGTTCAGCCTGGAGGCAGAGTGAACTTTACAGGTAAGAATGTAAATTGTATTAAGAGGATAAGTCTGTCCTGCTTTTTTTTTTTGGACAGTTTTTCGTCCTTTGGCTTGGTCTTGCCATCAGCTGTCATTCAGATCTTAAGAAAATGAGTTGTAATGCTTTAATCACCTTTTTACCTAGCAGGATAGAACCTTTCCCTTTCACTGCCCTTGCAGTTGCTTGCTTTTGCTGTCTCTGTTGCAGAGCTGTGAGTGTATTTTGACCTTATGGTGTTAGTGTCTTCAGAAAACAGCTCAGACAGGGCTGGTATTAGTAACATTTAAATTAGGGGCACCTGGGTGGCTCAGTCAGTTGAATGTCTGACTTTAGCTCAGGTCATGATCTCGAGGTCTGTGGGTTCAAGCGCCGCATCAGGCTCTGTGCTAACAGCCAGCTCAGAGCCTGGAGCCTGCTTCAGATTCTGTATCTCCCTTTCTCTCTGACCCTCCCCTGCTCATGCTGTCACACTCTCTCTCTCTGAGAAATAAATGAAACATTTTATTTTATTTTATTTTATTTTATTTTTAAATATTTTTATTTATTTCTAGGAGAGAGAGAGAGAGACAGCGTGAGCAGGGGAAGGTCAGAGATAGACGGAGACACAGACTGTGAAACAGGCTCCAGGCTCTGAGCTGGCAGTCAGCACAGAGCCCGACGCGGGGCTCGAACCCACGAACCGCGAAATCATGACCTAAGCGAAAGTCGGACGCTTAACCGACTAAGCCACCCAGGCGCCCCTTAAATGAAACATTTTAAAAAATTAAATTATACCAGCAGTTCCAGGAAGCAGCTCTCACCAACTCTGGAATTTTAAATAATTTGCTACTTGTTTCCCAAATGCACAGCTAAGGGCTAACATTCACCTGTTACAGAGAAGAATGGGTTAGAGCACTTTGCTTCCACGCAGGAGTCACATTATGGTATTTTTCGAGGAAGCAGAGATTGAGACTTGGAGATCCTGCAGCTGAGGTTCTGATTTGTGGCCCAGGGCTCCTCCCCTTTTCTGGCCAAGAGAGTGCTTGTGCCACGGCACTGTGCAAATATGCCATTCTTCCTCTCACTACTTCAGAGCAGCATGAGCACCTGGTTTCTCAAAAAGGGTGTGTTTGGACAGCAGGCACAGTTCTTCACTGAAGGCAGTGTGGGGATGAGTCCAGGGAGTGGCCGTGGCTCCTGGGGCCGCCTGCTGGGTGTGTTCAGTGAACGAGGACTTCTGATCCTACGGCTCCCCAGTATAAAGCCCAGCAGTGTCCCTGGCAGCCTGTATTCTGTTAACAGTGTGAGAGAATGTGTCATGAGTCCTGCCACCCTACTGCTCTGAAATCTCTGATATTTAGTCTGCTGTCTTAATTTCCTCCACTGCCAAGTGGAATTAATGCGATGATGGAGGTGAGTGTATCTGGGGAGGGGGGCCGTGGAAAGCACAGTATAGATGTAAAATCAATAGTGTGTGCGCTGTTCTGCCATAGTGAACCCTTGCAAGCACGAATAAAGATAACTAGACAACTTTAAAGCATCGTCCATCCTAACCTGGCTCGCTGTGTAGAAGGGTGTGTACTCTCAGAATACGACATATAAACTGGTTTTATGTCTTGAAAAAGAATTCATTGACCTGTTAAACAAAAGGACCAGCAATCTATGGAGATTTGTCATGAAGGCTGTGATAGAGGGCACAGATGCTTGCTCCTCAAAAAGTAGCAGGAAAGTGGATTGTCCAGAGTCCAAGCATTCTAGATTGAAAGTCAGGAAACATAAACATAGACCTATCAGGTTGAGAAACACTTCTTGGAGAATAAGTGAGTTGGTACATTTGAAAGGCTGATTGTTCATTGACTTCTAATGTTCTTATATTCTTTTAAAAGCACACCAGGGCACAGCCATTCACCTAGAAACACTTTTATTTTTCCTTTATCATACCTTCACCTTTGACTCCATAGACTATCTTGTCTGAAATAATTTTTTTTAATGTTTTATTTATTTCTGACAGAGAGAGAGAGAGATAGCATGAGCATGGGAGGGTCAGAGAGAGAGGGAGACACAGAATCTGAAGCAGGCTCCAGGCTCTTGGCCGTCAGCACAGAGCCCGACGGGCTCAAACCCATGCACCATGAGATCATGACCTGAGCCATCGTCGGACGCTTAACGACTGAGCCACCCCGGCGCCCCATCTATGAAATAATTTTTGAGTAATTTTTTTTAAAGTGCTTTTAGGATTTCCTTTCTTTCCGAATTTTCAGTACAGAATTTTAGGACTTTGTTCTAAATAACAGTACTTTGTCAAATAATTATGAAGTAGATTCAGTACACCCAGCTTAAGAGAAATGCAAGTACTGTTTCAAAATATTATTTATGGAACACAGCCATAAGCCAGCATTGTGCTGAAAGCAAAATAATTTCCTTTAAATCTCAGAACGATTGTATGCAATATGGTTATACTCAGATGCTCAAGATCACAGAGCTAACAAATGGTCACAGATGAACACACCTCTAGGTCTGCTTTTTTTAAAAAACCTGTAGTGTTCCCAACTTGCCTTGCCCCCTTCAGTGGGGAGCTTTGTGGCATAGGCCTGAGTCCATTGTTCTAGGAGGGTCATGAAGACAGTGTGTGTGGAAGCTCACCTCCCCTGACAGCCGTCAGATCTCTGCAGTCTCCCTGTTGTCCCTGCTGGGTTATGAGCCATTTAGGGGAAGATAAGAACAGGTCTCTTGGTTGTATCCTCAGGCATCTACCGAGCTGTTCCTATTCGAGTCAACTCACGAGTGAGTAACGTGAAGTCTGTCTACAAAACCCACATTGATGTCATTCACTGTCGGAAAACTGACGCAAAACGTCTACATGGCCTTGATGAAGAAGCAGAGCAGAAACTTTCTTCAGAGAAACGTGTGGAGTTGCTTAAGGAACTTTCCAGAAAACCAGACATTTATGAGAGACTTGCTTCAGCCTTGGCTCCAAGCATTTATGAACACGAGGATATAAAGAAGGTAACAATGGATTTTTAACTTTGATCAGGATTTGTAGTTCTTTGAAATCATCCCCCTCTCCCCCCAATCCATAAAGGATAATAATTGTTGCCTGTTGCACAGAGCAGGGTGCTCACAGTCTGATTTAGTTATTGGTTGACGAGACCACAGCATCATTGTCCATTTCCTCTTACCTACATTGAGCTTGGAGATTCCTAATCATAACCAGATGGGCTCAGAACAGGGATTTGCATGGCCAGTATTCTGGCACAGTGGTGTGTGCTTTAAACAGATAGTTTTTTTATTCACAGAGTAAGAAAATCCCTCTAATCCTTATAGTTGGTCTCAGTTACTGTGTAGTAAGTGAATGTTTAAACATGTTTATTTAGGGAATCTTGCTTCAGCTCTTTGGTGGAACAAGAAAGGATTTTAGTCACACAGGAAGAGGCAGATTTCGTGCTGAGATCAACATCCTGCTGTGTGGTGACCCTGGGACCAGCAAGGCCCAGCTGCTGCAGTACGTGTACAATCTGGTCCCCAGGGGCCAGTACACGTCTGGGAAAGGCTCCAGTGCAGTCGGCCTCACTGCATCTGTGATGAAAGACCCTGAAACGAGGCAGCTTGTCTTGCAGACCGGTGCCCTTGTCCTCAGTGACAACGGCATCTGCTGTATTGATGAGTTTGACAAGATGGATGAAAGTACAAGATCAGTACTACATGAAGTCATGGAACAGCAGACTCTTTCCATCGCAAAGGTGAGGCCGGTCTCCATGCTGCACATGGGCACACTTAGAAATTTAGCCTGTGTTCACCTTGGTTCTACCTTTGGGAAACTCATGAATACTTTTCAATACCTTTCCTGCTATGTGTCAGCTAAGTGCTTTTGAAAAAGTGTTTTCTGCAAGATCTTTTTCATCTTTTATTTTGCTGTACTAACTCACTAATGTGTGGAATTCATAGAACTCAAGTTGATCCTAAATGTCCTTCAAGGAGTTTAGTTTGTAAGAAAGATGCAGGTACGGCTTACATTTATCTAAAATTCTGTCATTGGCATGAATCAGAGGATGGCATTGTCCCAGGTGGATCTGTTGTCCTCACTCTTACAAGGTGATGTTGCATGGCTGTTGGTGACAGTGGATACGTGGCAGAGGGCACACCAGTGGAAGATAGCTCCCATGTTCCTACTGCATTAGGGTGAAGCTTCTAACTGCACTATTTCCTCTGACAGGCTGGGATGATTTGCCAGCTCAATGCACGCACTTCTATCCTGGCAGCAGCAAATCCTATCGAGTCTCAATGGAATCCTAAGAAAACTACCATTGAAAATATCCAGCTACCTCACACATTACTATCAAGGTATGAGAACATAAAAAATGTGTTCTTACTTTGCTCATTTGTAGAATTCTCAGGGTGAGATAAAATAATTGGGGCGACTGGGGGGCTCAGTCAGTTAAGCATCCAACTCTTGATTTCAGCTCAAGTCAAGATCCCAGGGTAGTGAGATCAAGCCCCGCATTGGGTTCCGCACTGAGTGTGGAACCTGCTTAGGATTCTTTCTCCTGTCCCTCTGCCTTTCTCCCCCTGCTCGTGTGCACTCTGTCTCTCTCTAAATTAAAAAAATATATAATCAGCAGCTGCTAGTATCAAATTCTTCATTGTGATGCAAAGGTTTCTTATATGGTTGGTTAGAGTTTTCATGGCAAAGGCTGTGTTTCACTACTTAGCTGTGAATGGCACCTTAACATTTACTCCTTTGAAGCTGTTATGACATTTCACCTTGGCGTCACTCACAAAATCTGTCACTCACTGCTATCTCAGTCTTAAAGCCGCTATAGAATATTAAGAAAGTACAGAGAATGGCTTCACATGACAGATAAGGTTCTGAAAAATTAAATTTGTGAAAGTGGAATTGTGTGGTCCATACTTTTTTCAACCCCACTAACTACAAGTATTGATATATTTCATAAGTGGATTTTTAGATTTTACTTACTCAACTTTTTTTTTTTAACATATTTTTAGGGGAGGGTGTAGGAAAAGGAGAGAGAATCCCAAGCAGGCCCTGTGCCCGACACGGGGAATAAATTCCACAAATTTGTGAGATCATGACCTGAGCCAAAATGAGTAGTCCAACGCTTAACCAACTGAGCCACCCAAGTGCCCCTAGACTTTTGTTCTGTTTTGTTTGTTTTCCAAAAACAGTTGAATGCATTTTCCTTTAAATCTTCCAGTCTTCCAAATTACCGCAACATTTCCCTCAGAGGAATCTTCCTTCTTTGACTCAGCTATGGAGTGATGAGCCTTTTCCTGGGCAAACCTAAGGGCCAGAAAAACAGGCACCTGCCGGGGCCAGAACAGGGAGAAGGGGTTTGAGCTGAAGGCTCACTAGACCACTGGACAGCAGACACTCAATTCTTCCTTGGCTGCCTTGACTACACCCACATTCACTGTACATGCCTGAGTAGCTTAGAAGCCATTCCATTTATAGGTGTGTTGGTGTCCCAAGCAGTAAAACAGTTTTCTTACAATATTTTCTCAGGTTTGATTTGATATTCCTCATGCTGGACCCTCAGGACGAAGCATATGACAGGCGTCTGGCTCACCATCTTGTCGCTGTGTACTACCAGAGTGAGGAACAAGTGGAGGAGGAGTTCATGGACATGGCGGTGCTGAAGGACTACATTGCTTATGCCCATAGCATGGTCATGCCTCGGCTGAGCCAGGAAGCCAGCCAGGCTCTCATTGAGGTAACACGGGTCCCTTTTTAAACCCTGAAAATGTTTTTGTTGAGCCTATAGACAATTGCATTAATGGAATTGGCTGGTCATCCCCTTTAAAACAGTAATTTTGTTACAACATACTATTTTTTAAAACTGTGTTTTCCTCCTGTGTTGCAAAATTAATTTCTCTAAAGGTAAAAGGGGGAAGGTTTCATTTGTATATGTTGTATAAACTTTTTATAATTAAATATTTGTAAGCACAGTGAATTTAAGATCAGAATACCTGTTTGAAATACAACAGTTAGTAGCTTTGTAACTCTGGAGAAGTCATCTAATTTCTCTGAGCTTCCATTTGCTTGTTGCTAAAATATAAAATGAACTGTAAATGAAAATACAAAAATAAATTGTATTTGGTGTTCACTTTTCAGTATCCTTTTACATGGATACAGTGCATAATGATAGATTATTTATGATATTAAGAAGGTTCCTGGTGCTTTGATAGGCTTTACATCCTAAGCCCTTGAAAAATGCTTAAATGAAAGTTGTAAGTGATGCATAATTTTCCATTTGTATTACATACTTGAGAGTTGCTCAAAAAGAAATAAAATTATGTCGTATATATGTGAGTTGAATCCAACTCACCTTTGTACCATTATCCCAGTAATCTGCCTGCCTCGCTCACTAAAGGAACCCTCAGCTGAGCATCTTTTTCAGACAGGTGCCCTGATTCATCCTCTGCTGGAATTGCGGTCTGCCCTTTACCCCAGTACACTGTCTCCGGAGTGCCAACCCTTATGCGCTTTCCTGCCCACTCCCATTCTTCCCTCTTCATAGGTACATTGGCTCCCAGCTTCTTGATGAGCTTTAAGTCCCAAAGCTAGATCTGACTTTTGTTTCCCCTCTGTGCTGTGGTAGTTTATTTAACAGAATAGTGACTGTTCAAAGTTCAACCACAAAAGATTATTATTAAAAGGAGTTTTGGGGGTTTTTCCTGTCTATACTAGGCTTATGTAGACATGAGGAAGATTGGTAGCAGCCGAGGAATGGTTTCTGCGTACCCTCGACAGCTGGAATCACTAATTCGGTTAGCAGAAGCCCATGCTAAAGTACGATTTTCAAACAAAGTTGAAGCAGTTGACGTTGAAGAAGCAAAGCGCCTGCATCGGGAAGCTCTGAAGCAGTCTGCCACCGACCCCCGGACGGGCATTGTGGACATCTCCATCCTGACTACAGGTCTGTGGGCACTGAGCATACACGTACTTGGTATTTCACTTTTGAGCTAACAGATCATTTGAAGCAGCAGAGGCTCTTAACCTTTTTCAGATCAGGGCCTCTTTGAGAATTTATTAAAAATTGTGAGAAAAATATACACTAACTTCTGAAAAAAAAAATGCACTAGCACATGTGTGTGCACACGGTGTTCTATCTAATTTCACAGAGTTTCTGCCTCTTGTTCTCTATGCTAACCTGTGTTAGCCCATTTTAAAGAAATAGTTCATATCTTAATGAGCACTGCTTGCCTTTCAGATTATGTGGATTGTATTTTAGTGGAAACTAGCAGCTACTCAGAAAATTGGAAACTGAGAATTCAGAACTCAGTGTTGAATATATTTTGGCATTCCACCAACTGTCCCCTAACCTTTTTGTGGCAACACCAATAAAATATTTATGGAAATTTGAAATATTTCATTTCCTCGTAGCAGAAATATTTTCATTAATTTCTTTTAAATTAGGAATGAGTGCCACGTCTCGTAAACGGAAAGAAGAGTTAGCTGAGGCATTGAAAAAACTTATTTTATCAAAGGGCAAAACACCAGCTCTAAAATATCAGCAACTTTTTGAAGATATCCATGGACAATCTGACATAGTAAGTGTTCAATTTTTTGCTTAATAGAGTTCTCTTTTTCCCCCTTAATACTACTTTTAAGGGTTTTCTTTTCATTTTTTCTTAAATATAGATATGAATTTTTAAAAAGTAATATCCATAAACCCATCATCAGGAAATAATCACAAAATTTTCTCGTACTCCCTTTAACAGATTTTGTATGTGTTTATGTACACATGTGGTTTTTTCTTTAGAAAATGAACATAGAGTTTCACTGTAACATGCTGGGGTTTTTTGGGAGTGGGGGTTAATTAAAAATATGGTATTAACGTCAACTGTGATGATAAATACACTTAATAACATCATTTTTAATGAATGAGTACCATTCTTTTGCATGCCTGTTCCATCATTTAGTTAACTAGTCAGAGTTTAGGATGTTTGCAGTTTTTTGCTATTGTACATAACAAACTGTTAACAGTCTTGCATCTTAATTTAATGATGAAATGCTCAGGTTCCCTTGTGTAAGTAAAGTTGAGTTGTCCAGTGAAAAGAACTCCAGGGTCCAAGTCCAGCCCTTTGCCTGCTTTCATCATGCCTCTTCACTTATGTATTTTCTGCAGCTACATTGGCACTATAGTGGCATAGTTGAGTAATTTCTACAGACCATATGGGCAGATGTTAAGCCTGTGAATTTACCGTCTGGCCCTATACGGGGAAATAGTCGTCCCTCCTGAGTTAGAACCTAAGAAATGTAGGGGCGCCTAAATGACTCAGTCGGTTAACCATCAGACTCTTGGTTTGGGCTTGGGTCTTGATCTCACAGTTTGTGGGTTTGAGCCCCACATCCTCTTCCCCTCCTCCTCCTCCTCCTCCTTCTTCTTCGTCCTCCTCCTCCTGCTGTTCTCCATCTCCCCTGCCTCCATCTTCTCCTTCTTCTCCATTTTCTCTGTCTCCTTCTCCTTCTCTTCCATCTCTGTTTTCTCCATCTCCTCCTTCTCCATCCTCTCCTTCTCTGTCATCTCCTCCTCCATCATCTCCTCTCCATCATCTCCTCCTCCTCCACCATCTCCTTCTCCGTCATCTCCTCCTCCTCCATCATCTCCTTCTCCATCATCTCCTTTTCCATCATCTCCTTCTCCATCTCCTCCTCCTCCATCATCTCCTTCGTCATCTCCTCCTCCGTCATCTCCTCTTCCTCCATCATCTCCTTCTCTGTCCTCTCTTCCTCCTCCATCATCTCCTTCTCTGTCATCTCCTCCTCCTCCATCATCTCCTTCTACATCATCTCCTCTCCATCATCTCCTTCTCCGTCATCTCCTCCTCCGTCATTTCCTTCTCCATCTTCTCTCCTCGTCCTCCATCATCTCCTCCTCCATCATCTCCTCCTCCATCATCTCCTCCTCCATCATCTCCCCCTCCATCATCTCCCCCTCCATTTTCTCCTCCATCTTTTCCTTCTCCTCATTCTCCTTTTTCTCCATCTTCTCCTCTGCTTCCTCCATGATGATGATGACAATGATGACAACGATGATGATGATGATGATGATTCAAGAGTTCTTTATATATTTTGGATGCAATGGTGCTTTTTGATTCATAAAAGTTCTTAATTTTGATAAAGTCCAATTTATCTTGTTTTAAATGGATATCTTGGTGTATATCTAAGAAGTCTGACTAACGCAAGGTCAGCAAGATTTTCTCCTGGGTTTTCTTCTTGAAGTTTTATAGCTTCAGCTCTCCCATTTATATTTACACTCTATCCTGAGTTAGTTTTTTCATTTGTTGTGAAGTGCAGGCTAAAAGTAATCTTTCTGCACGTGGTTACACCGTGATCCCAGCAGAATTAGTAGGAGATGTTCCCCTTCGCCATCGAATTGCCCTGGTGCCTTGTCAGAATCAAATAGCCGTCAATAGTTGGGCTTCTTTCTATGCTCTCCAAGGGATTCCATCGATCTATATGTCTATCCTTATGACAGCATCAGACTATCCTGATTGCTATTTTATGGTACTTTTTAAATGAGAGGTGTGAGGCCTCCAGCACTGTTCTTTTTTCAGATTATTTTGGCTATCTGGATCCCTTGCATTTCCATAAATTTCAAGATCAGCTTGTATATTTCCAAAAACATCCCACCAAAATCCCACTTGGATTTTCTCAGTGATTGAATTGAATCCATGTATTGATTTGGATTAAATCTATGGTTGATTGAATTAAATCTATCTATTTACTGACAATACTGAGTCTTCCAGTCCAAGAGCGTGGACTGTCCATCTACTTACAACACCTGAGCTCTCTCAGCAGCGGCTTCTAGGTCAATGAGCAAGTCTTGCACTTCTTTCTTTAAATTTATTCCTAAGCATGTTACTCTTTGGGGGAATATCGCAGCTGGAATGGTCTTCTTGCTTTCATTACAGATTGTCCAAAGCTGGTATACAGAAACACAACGGGAGTATATGTGGTGATCTTCTGTCCTGACACTGCGAGCTCATTTATTGATTTTTATAGTTCCTTGCTGTTGATTCCCTAGGATCCTCTACAGAGAGAATCAGTTGTATGTGAAGAAAGACCATTTTGTTTCTTCCTTTCCAACTGGAAGCTTAAGTCTCTTTTCTCAATTTTGGTTTTGGCTTTGGTGCTTGTTGCTGCTGCTGCTACTGCTGCTGCTGCTCTTGTTTTGTCATCATGCACCAGCAAGAGCCGTCATGCGTTTGGAAGACCCTGGTGTGAAATGCATGGACATTTATAACTATTTTGTCTTCTTAAAGAATCAAGCCTCCATTTGCTATGAAATATCCCTCTTGGTGCCTAGTAAATATTTCTCTTGTCTTCAAGTCTATTTTTCTAATTCTAAGAGACCTTCTCCAGCTCTCATGGTCACTGTTCACATGGTGTCCCTTTTTCCGTCATTGCTTTTACCTACTCGTGTCTCAAATCTGAAGCATTTCTCTTCTAGATCACAGAGCAGGATGGTGTTTTCCATCTAGTCTGACAGTATCTGTCTTTTGATTGAAATGTTTAATCCATTTACATTTGGTGGAACTCTAGAGATGGTTGGACTTAGGTCTGCCCTTTCACTATCTGTTTTCTATACGTCTTGTGTTGTTTACTGCCATCTTTTGTATTAAATAGATACTTGGCTCTGCCCCCTCTTCCTCCCTTCTATCGGGTTGTGAGTATGGTTATGCCTGATTGAGTCACACAGCCTGAAGGCTCTGATCCTTTTTCTCCATTTTTCCTGCTCTTCAGATTGGATGATTTATCTTGATCGTCTTCAGTTTGCCGAGTTTGTGGATTCCTTTCTCAGCCATCTCAGATATACTGTTGAGCTCTCCCAGAAAATCTTCCACAGAAGCAGCAGTACTTTTCAACTGCAGAGATTCCATTAGGTTCTCTTTTATCATTTCTGTGTCTTTATTTTCTCTATTCCATAAGTCATTATCCACATTCTTTCCTTTAGCTCTTTAAAATTTTTTTAATGTTTATTCATTTTTGAGAGAGAGAGAGAGACAGAACATGAGCAGGGGAGGGGCAGAGAGACAGAGACAGAACTCGATGGGGTGGGGGAGGGGGTGCTCAAACCCATGAACTGGGAGATCACGACCGGAGCTGAAGTCAGGCATTTCACTGACTGAGCCACCCAGACACCCTTCTCCTTTAGTTCTTTAAACATGGTCTACGTGAATTCTGTATTTACTCTGAATTCTGGCTTCCTGTGGTTGGTGAGTTCTTGCTGAGGTTGGGCCTGAACCCCTTCAGTCAGGGAGGCTTCTGTTTCTTGCCAGTGACTCTGGGTGCTGGTTTGGGAGCACATTTTGAGTTCTGGCCATTTACAAATCTGCCCTTGATGTGCGTCTTTCCCAACCTTCTCATGTCTCCTCTGCATGTGTGTGAGGCTTCACGCTGAGCTAGGAGTGAGGTGATTGCCAGGGCCCTCTCTGGTCTTGCCCGAGTACGCTGGTCTGCAATTCGATCGAACCTCCCGCAGCGGTAAAGTTGACCTCCCACCTCAGCTGCCACGGAGATGGCTCCTGTCTCGGGAAGTTCTTACGAGCGGGGGATGCCCAGCTCTGTACACCGGAGACTCCCCCTTCCGACCTGACCTTCCGATGCTCCTCTGTGCCCCTGTGTCTCTGCTCTCTTCCCAGAACCCTGAGCTGGCTGTTCTCAGCCCCTCATTCAGGGTTGTCCTCGTGCTCGGGAGGAGGATTGGCTCCGCGGGTCAGGTCACCCCACCCAGATTGCTTTTGGAAGGCACATCACCTCGGAGATCTGAGGATCCAAGACTGTGGGTCGGTGGCCTGCAGAGTCTGTGAGCAGAGCCGGTTGGACGGGTGCGGCAAAGCACAGAGGCAGGATTCAGAAAGCTGTCGGGGGTCCTCGGATTCCTGCCGCTTCTGAAGCAGAGCCCTGACATCTTTAAAATGCTAGCGTCTCACAGCGTGGGCCAGAAACACAAACGTCTCTGTGCACCCAGCACCGCCGGAAATACGGGCCGTTTTTTGTAACTCGAGGTGGGTGGAAAGAGTCAGGGGAGAGGGCTTGAAGAGGGTGGCCCTGGCCCAGACTTCATGTTTGGGGGATAAACGCCATGCAGGCAAGCTTTTGCTGGGGCAGAGGAGGGGGCGTGAATGAGGACCCCGCTGCAGCACTGCTGTCCCGTGATGCCCCCAGGGGTGGCCAGAGTCCACCTGCCCCTGGGGGGCCGCCTGGGACACTCTGCTCTGCCTGAGGGATCTGCCCTGCCCCATGGGGGCCTGTCTCCCTCCAGCCAGGGCCAGCCTGCCACCTGGGGACACGGACACCCCGACGACCTCCAGCACCTGGGGAAAGCCGGTCAGGGAAGGACCGGGTCTCCTGGCCTGAGCGCCGGCCCACCACGGGGCTCCCCTCCTCCTCCGGGCTCCCTGGACTCGTTCTCCCTCGAGCTCCCTGGCCCCTAGTCCTCCTCTGCTCAGGGACTACCGTCTGTCCAGGCTCCACACGTAGGCACTTGGGGCAGGTCGTTTGGAACTTCTGGATTCGCGCTTCCCTGCTGGGACTGGGCAGACCGACGCCTGCCTCCCAGACTCGCTAGAAGGGCCACAGCGCAGGAAGCTTCAGAGCCTGCAAAAGAAGTGCCACGTGGGGGGACCCCGTCGGGTCGTGCTCACGGATGAGGGCACGGTGCTTGGCCCACTGCAGGGACCTGAGATCGCGGCTGAATGAGGGAAGGAGGCAGAGAAAGACGGAGTGAATGAGGGAGGGAGTGAAACCCCAGAAGCCGGGTCCACACACCAGGTCAGGCCAGAGGCTCGGGTCAGAGGGCGTCCCAGCCTGGGCCCTGGAAGGTGACACGGGACACGTCCTTGTGTGCTTCCAGTGCTGACCTTCCTTCACATGGGACCTGCTGACACCCTGGGTCGTCTCCACCTGCTCCCCAGACAGTGCTGAATGTTCCCGGGAGCAGGACGGCAGGCTCAGGCTAAGGAGAGGTGTCCTGGACCCTGGGCCCGGAGGAGCCGGTGACAGCGGGTCCCGTGGCTCTTGATGTCCTCCAGGCACCAGGCCGTGACTCCACCTTATCTCTCAGAGAATCCAGCGTCCCATCAAGAAGGCCTGTTATCTCCCCGTGTCATAGATGGGGAAACAGAGGCCAATAAGCACATCTGGGTGGTTCGGAAGCAAGCTAGGTCAGGAACCCCCTCTCGTTGACTTTGGCTTGTCCTAATCACAGGCCTACATCTCGGGGTCCTGGAACTCAGGGTCTCTCTTCCTGGGGTCCCCACCCACCAACCGTGAGGCCTCTCTGGACTCAGGGGAGCAGAGCTGACAGACCCCCCTGGGACGGGGCACAGTGCCAGGGGAGGGTCCCACCCTGGGCTCAGTGGGCCCTCCCAGTCCTGGGCCATCGGGTCAGTCCCCTGCAGGGCGAGGACTTCTCGCTGGGAATGTGCTGGGGCTTGTGCTTTCTCACATGGTCACCTGGGATGCCAGTGCCCAGATCATGAGCCTGCCCATCTGAAGGTGACCAGCGCTGCCCCCATGGGATTTCATTAGCCTGAGTCCTTCCGGGGACGTCCCGCATCTGACACCTGCTCCCCATGGGGGTCGCCTCCCGCTGGATGTGCGGGTGTTTGGTCGTCATCCCTGTGAATGCATTGGCTTTGGAGCCTTTTCTGGCCCAGAGGCCTGGGAACCCTTTCTCTGGCCTGGGCTTGTGAGGACGGCTTTCCCCTCTGTGGGGCGTCCGTCCCCATTCCTGCATTTCCCTGCTTCTCTTCGGGCCACAGGAGGACCAGCCGTGTCCTGTCTGGCGTCAGGCTGACGTGGCCCAGGACGAACTGGGTCTCCACCCCAAAATGGAGCCCATTTTCACCACAAAGGCCTCGTTTTGCACATCGAATCTTTAGCCATCTGGGATTTCAATATCAAATAGGAAAACTTTTGTCTCAAAAATCACACACAAGAATTATTGTGTCCCATGTTAAAATATGTTTGCTGACAGAAGGCACCTTTTGCATGATTTCATTGATAGGAAACATCCCGAGAAGGTACCGGAACAGAGAGAACGCAGATGAGGGGCTCCCAGGGCCGGGACAAGGGACGAGTGGGGAGTGAGGGCTTCGGGGACGCGGTGTCCCTTGGGGACAGAGATCCTCTGCACAGTATCCTGTGGCTGGTCGCCCAGCGCTGTGGGTGCAGTCAGTGCTCAGGAGTTGTACGAAGTACCAAGTAAAATGTAAATGATTTAATGATTTAATGATTTAATGAAAATTAATGACTGTCCACAAAACGGGGAAAACATAAAGAATTGAAAAACAGATGAGGAAAGACATGAGGGGAAAAAGGAGGAGAGGCTCCTCTGGGACGTGGAGAGCGGGGGAGGGAGCGGCACAGGGCTCCGGGCTCAGGTCTTCAGGGTCACCCTTCGGTGATGGCGCCCCTGCAGGGGCAGGAGGTGGGGATTCACTGGGGTCGGGGGCGGAGGGGCAGGAGGAGGAACAGCCATGGGTGGAGGAGCGGCTGCGGGTGGGCTAGCAGCCGCTGGTGCAGGAGCAGCCGCCGGTGGAGGGCACCCGAGGAGGGAGGAGCAGCCGCCGGTGGAGGGGCAGCCGCG
>JAESUZ010003857.1:0-27463 GCA_017311185.1 Proteles cristata cristata | reverse complement strand
AGTGAATAGTGTTCGAATGTAGAGGCAAAGACCAATGAGGAAAGTGCAGTGTGCTCAACTCTGTGAAACGTTACAGAATCCAGTATTCAGTTAAAATTTTGTTTCGTATGTTGATAATGTGCAGAAACTCCTGCATGGAAGTATAAGATGAGTGTACGTACCCAACCCTGTGAAAGAACACTGTGGGAACTCATCATTCAGCTACCATCGTGATTCCCTAGGTTGATAGTGAGTGGAAACAAATGTTGAGACCAATGATGGAAGTGCAGGGTGCTCAACTCTGTGGAATAACACTGTACAGAATGCAATATTCCGTTACCAAGTTGTCACACTGTTAGTAATGTTTGAAAACACATGCATGGAAGTATATGCTCAGTGTGATATACTCAACTCCGTGAAAGAACACTGTGGGCAACCCATTATTCAACTAGGGTCATCTTTCAGTAGGTAGATAATTATTGAAAACAGACGTTGAGTCCAATGAGGGAAGTTCAGTGTGCTCAACTGTGTGAAGAACACTGTGCAGAATAAAGAACTCGGTTACAATCTTGTTTTACTTAGTTAGTAATGTGTGGATACACAGGCCTGGTAGGATAAGATTAGTGTTACCTACTCAACTCTGTGAAGGAACAATGTGGGAATGCATCCATCAACTACCATCATGATTCCCTAGGTTGGTAGTGAATAAAAACAAACGAATGATGAGACCAGTGAAGGAAGTGCACGGTGCTCGACTCTGTGAAACAACACTGTGAGGAATGCAGCCTTCAGTTACCATGTTGGTTCACAAAGGTATTAATGTTTGAAAACACATGCATGAAAGAATACGGTAAGTGTTACATACTTAACTCTGTGAAAGAACATTGTGGAGAACGCATCACTCAACTATCATCAGCTTTTACTAAGTGGGTCGTGTTAGAATACAGAGGCAAAGACCAATGAGGGAAGTGCAGTGTTCTCAACTCTGTGAAACATTACACTGAAGAATCAGCATTCAGTTACAAATTTGTCTCAATAAGTTGGTCATGTGTAGAAACTCTTGCATGCAAGTGTAAGATGGATGTATATACTGAACTCTGTGAAAGAGCACTGTAAGGAACGCATCATTCACTACCATCATGATTTCCTAGATTGATAGTGATTGAAAACAAATGTTGAGACCAGTGAAGGAAGTGCAGGCTGCTTGACTCTGTGAAACAACCCTGTGCGGAATGCAGCATTCAGTTACCATGTTGTTTCACTAGGTTAGGAATGTTTGAAAACACATGCATGGAAGTATACGGTAGGTGTTATATAGCTAACACTGTGAAAGAACAATGTGGAGAACGCATCATTCAACAATCATCAGCTTTCACTAAGTGAGTCGTGTCCAGAATACAGAGGCAAAGACCAATGAAGGAAGGGCAGTGTGCTCAACTCTGTGAAACATTACTCTGCAGAATCAGCTTTCAGTTACAAATTTGTCTCACTACGTTGGTAATGTGTAAAAACTTCAGCATGGAAGTATGACCGGAGTGTTATATACTCCACTCTGTGAAAAAGAACAGTGTTGGGAACCCACCGTTCAACTACCTTCGTGTTTCTCCAGGTTGATAGTGATTGGAAACAGATGTGGAGACCCATTAGGGAAGTGCAGGATGCTCACATCTGTGAAAAAACACTGCGCAGAATGCAGGATTAGACACTGTGTTGTAAAACAAGGTAAGTATTCTTTGAAAACACATGCATGGAAGTATAAGGAAGTGTTGTATACTCAACTCTGTGAAGGAACACTGTGGGAAGCCCATTATACCATTACCGCCACGTTTCCCCAGGTTGATAGTGATTGAAAACACATGCTGAGATCAATGAGGGACGAGAGCAGTGTGCTCAACTCTGGGAAACAACACGGTTCAGAATAAAAGTCTCGGTTACAATCTTGTTTTAGTAAGTTAGTAACGTATCAAAACACAGGCCTGGAAGTATAAGATGAAGGTTATATACTCAACTCTGTGAACGAACACTGTCGGGCATGCATCGATCAACTGCCGTCATGATTCCCTAGGTTGATAGTGAATAACAACAAATGCTGAGACCAATGGAGGAAGTGCAGGTTGCTTGACTCTGTGAAGCAACGCTGTGCAGAATGCAGCATTCAGTTACCATGTGGTTTCACAAAGCTAGTAATGTTAGAAAACACATGCATGAAGAATACGATAAATATTATGTACTTACCTCTGTGAAAGAACACTGGAGAAAGCATCATTCAACTATTATCATCTTTCACTCAGTGAATAGTGTTCGAATGTAGAGGCAAAGACCAATGAGGAAGTGCAGTAGTGGCTCCCTTTCTGTGAAACGTACAGAATCCAGTATTCAGTTAAAATTTTTGTTTCGGTATGTTGATAATGTGCAGAAACTCCTGCATGGAAGTATAAGATGAGTGTATGTACCCAAGCCTGTGAAGAACACTGTGGGGAACTCATCATTCAGCTACCATCGTGATTCCCTAGGTTGATAGTGAGTGAAACAAATGCTGAGACCAATGATGGAAGTGCAGGGTGCTCAACTCATGAAGATAACATATGCAGAATGCAATATTCAGTTTACCAAGTTGTCGCACTGTGAGTAATGTTTGAAAACACATGCATGAAATTATATGCTCAGTGTGATATACTCAACTCCGTGAAAGAACACTGTGGGCAACCCATTATTCAACTGATTAAATCTTTCAGTAGGTAGATAATTATTGAAAACAGACGTTGAGGCAAATGAGGGAAGTTCAGTGTGCACAACTGTGTGAAGAACACTGTGCAGAATAAAGAACTCAGTTACAATCTTGTTTTACTAAGTTAGCAATGTGTGAAAACACAGGCCTGGTAGTATAAGATTAGTGTTACCTACTCAACTCTGTGAAGGACCAATGTGGGGACTGCATCCATCAACTACCATCATGATTCCCTAGGTTGGTAGTGAATAAAAACAAACGCATGATGAGACCAGTGAAGGAAGTGCACGGTGCTCGACTCTGTGAAACAACACTGTGAGGAATGCAGCCTTCAGTTACCATGTTGGTTCACAAAGGTAGTAATGTTTGAAAACACATGCATGAAAGAATACGGTAAGTGTTACATACTTAACTCTGTGAAGAACATTGTGGAGAACGCATCACTCAACTATCATCAGCTTTTACTAAGCGGGTAGTGTTAGAATACAGAGGCAAAGACCAATGAGGGAAGTGCAGTGTTCTCAACTCTCTGAAACATTACACTGAAGAATCCAGCATTCAGTTACAAATTTGTCTCAATAAGTTGGTCATGTGTAGAAACTCTTGCATGCAAGTGTAAGATGAATGTATATACTGAACTCTGTGAAAGAACACTGTAAAGAACGCATCATTCACTACCATCATGATTCCCTAGATGGATAGTGATGGAAAACAAATGTTGAGACCAGTGAAGGAAGTGCAGGCTGCTTGACTCTGTGAAACAACACTGTGCGGAATGCAGCATTCAGTTACCATGTTGTTTCCCTAGGTTAGGAATGTTTGAAAACACATGCATGGAAGTATACGGTAGGTGTTATATACCTAACACTGTAGAAAGAACAAAGTAAGCCAGAATACATCATTCGACAATCATCAGCTTTCACTAAGTGAGTCGTGTCAGAATACAGAGGCAAAGACCAATGAAGGAAGGGCAGTGTGCTCAACTCTGTGAAACATTACTCTGCAGAATCCAGCTTTCGGTTACAAATTTGTCTCACTACGTTGGTAATGTGTAAAAACTTCAGCATGGAAGTATGACCTGAGTGTTATATACTCCACTCTGTGAAAGAACAGTGTTGGGAACCCACCGTTCAACTACCTTCATGTTTCTCCAGGTTGATAGTGATTGGAAACAGATGTGGAGACCAATTGGGGAAGTGCAGGATGCTCACATCTGTGAAAAAAACACTGCGCAGAATGCAGGATTAAGACACTGTGTTGTAAAACAAGGTAAGTATTCTTTGAAAACACATGCATGAAAGTATAAGGAAGTGTTGTATACTCAACTCTGTGAAGGAACACTGTGGGGAGCCCATTATACCATTACCGCCACGTTTCCACAGGTTGATAGTGATTGAAAACACATGCTGAGATCAATGAGGGACGAGAGCAGTGTGCTCAACTCTGGGAAACAACACGGTTCAGAATAAAGTCTCGGTTACAATCTTGTTTTAGTAAGTTAGTAATGTATCAAAACACAGGCCTGGAAGTATAAGATGAAGGTTATATACTCAACTCTGTGAACGAACACTGTCGGGAATGCATGGTTCAACTGCCATCATGATTCCCTAGGTTGACAGTGAATAAAAACAAATCCTGAGACCAATGGAGGAAGGGCAGGTTGCTTGACTCTGTGAAACAACACTGTGCAGAAGGAAGCATTCAGTTACCATGTGGTTTCACAAAGCTAGTAATGTTAGAAAACACATGCATGAAGAATACGATAAATATTATATACTTACCTCTGTGAAAGAACACTGGAAAGCACATCATTCAACTATTATCATCTTTTCACTCAGTGAATAGTGTTCGAATGTAGAGGCAAGAGACCAATGAGAAGTGCAGTGTGCTCAACTCGGTGAAACATTACAGGCAATCCAAGTATTCGGTTTAAAATTTTGTTTCGTATGTTTGATAATGTGCGAGAAACTCCTGCATGGAAGTATAAGATGAGTGTACGTACCCAACCCTGTGAAAGAACACTGTGGGAACTCATCATTCAGCTACCATCGTGATTCCCTAGGTTGATAGTGAGTGGAAACAAATGTTGAGACCAATGATGGAAGTGCAGGGTGCTCAACTCTGTGGAATAACACTGTACAGAATGCAATATTCCGTTACTAAGTTGTCGCACTGTTAGTAATGTTTGAAAACACATGCATGGAAGTATATGCTCAGTGTGGTATACTCAACTCCGTGAAAGAACACTGTGGGCAACCCATGATTCAACTAAGGTCATCTTTCAGTAGGTAGATAATTATTGAAAACAGACGTTGAGGCCAATGTGGGAAGTTCAGTGTGCTCAACTGTGTGAAGAACACTGTGCAGAATAAAGAACTCGGTTACAATCTTGTTTTACTAAGTTAGTAATGTGTGGAAACACAGGCCTGGTAGGATAAGATTAGTGTTACCTACTCAACTCTGTGAAGGAACAATGTGGGAATGCATCCATCAACTACCATCATGATTCCCTAGGTTGGTAGTGAATAAAAACAAACGAATGATGAGACCAGTGAAGGAAGTGCACGGTGCTCGACTCTGTGAAACAACACTGTGAGGAATGCAGCCTTCAGTTACCATGTTGGTTCACAAAGGTAGTAATGTTTGAAAACACATGCATGAAAGAATACGGTAAGTGTTACATACTTAACTCTGTGAAAGAACATTGTGGAGAACGCATCACTCAACTGTCATCAGCTTTTACTAAGCGGGTAGTGTTAGAATACAGAGGCAAAGACCAATGAGGGAAGAGCAGTGTTCTCAGCTCTGTGAAACATTACACTGAAGAATCCAGCATTCAGTTACAAATTTGTCTCAATAAGTTGGTCATGTGTAGAAACTCTTGCATGCAAGTGTAAGATGAATATATATACTGAACTCTGTGAAAGAACACTGTAAGGAACGCATCATTCACTACCATCATGATTCCCTAGATGGATAGTGATGGAAAACAAATGTTGAGACCAGAGAAGGAAGTGCAGGCTGCTTGACTCTGTGAAACAACACTGTGCGGAATACAGCATTCAGTTACCATGTTGTTTCACTAAGTTAGGAATGTTTGAAAACACATGCATGGAAGTATACGGTAGGTGTTATCTACCTAACACTGTGAAAGAACCATGGGGAGAGAACCTGCATCATTCAACAATCATCAGCTTTCACTAGTGAGTCGTGTTTGAATACAGAGGCAAAGACCAATGAAGGAAGGGCGAATTGTGCTCAACTCTGTGAAACATTACTCTGCAGAATCCAGCTTTCAGTTACAATTTGTCTCACTACGTTGGTAATGTGCAAAACTTCAGCATAGATATGGTATTATGTACTCCACTCTGTGAAGAACAGTGTCGGGAACCTCGTTCAACTACCTTCCATGTTTCTCCAGGTTGATAGTGATTGGAAACAGATGTGGAGACCCATTAGGGAAGTGCAGGATGCTCACATCTGTGAAAAAAACACTGCGCAGAATGCAGGATTAAGACACTGTTGTAAAACAAGGTAAGTATTCTTTGAAAACACATGCATGGAAGTATAAGGAAGTGTTGTATACTCAACTCTGAGAAGGAACACTGTGGGGAGCCCATTATACCATTACCGCCATGTTTCCCCAGGTTGATAGTGATTGAAAACACATGCTGAGATCAGTGAGGGACGAGAGCAGTGTGCTCAACTCTGGGAAACAACACGGTTCAGAATATAAGTCTCGGTTACAATCTTGTTTTAGTAAGTTAGTAACGTATCAAAACACAGGCCTGGAAGTATAGATGAAGATTTATATACTCAACTCTGTGAACGAACACTGTCGGGCATGCATCGTTCAACTGCCGTCATGATTCCCTGGGTTGATAGTGAATAACAACAAATGCTGAGACCAATGGAGGAAGTGCAGGTTGCTTGACTCTGTGAAACAACACTGTACAGAATGCAGCATTCAGTTACCATGTGGTTTCACAAAGCTAGTAATGTTAGAAAACACATGCATGAAGAATACGATAAATATTATATACTTACATCTGTGAAAGAACACTGGAGAAAGCATCATTCAACTATTATCATCTTTCACTAAGTGAATAGTGTTCGAATGTAGAGGCAAAGACCAATGAGGGAAGTGCAGTGTGCTCAACTCTGTGAAACGTTACAGAAATCAGTATTCAGTTAAAATTTTGTTTCGTATGTTGATAATGTGCAGAAACTCCTGCATGGAAGTATAAGATGAGTGTACGTACCCAACCCTGTGAAAGAACACTGTGGGGAACTCATCATTCAGCTACCATCGTGATTCCCTAGGTTGATGAGTAGTGGAAACAAATGCTGGGGCAATGACATGATGGAAATTCAAGTGCTCAACTCTGTGGGAATAACACTGTACAGAATGCAATATTCCGTTACCAGGATTGTCGCACTGTTATTAATGTTTGAAAACACATGCATGGAAGTATATGCTCAGTGTGACCATACTCAACTCATTGAAAAATTTACTGTGGGCAACCGTATATTCAACTGAGTCTCATCTTTCAGTAGGTAGATAATTATTGAAAAACAGACGTTTGAGGCCAATGAGGAAGTTCAGTGTGCTCAGCACTGTGAAACACTGTGCAGAATAAAGAACTCAGTTACAATCTTGTTTTACTAAGTTAGTAATGTGTGGAAACACAGGCCTGGTAGGGTTAAGATTAGTATTACCTATAACTCTAGCCAGAAGGAACAATGCCAGGGAATGCATCCATCAACTACCATCATGATTCCCTAGGTTGGTAGTGAATAAAAACAAACGAATGATGAGACCAGTGAAGGAAGTGCAGGGTGCTCGACCCTGTGAAACAACACTGTGAGGAATGCAGCATTCAGTTACCATGTTGGTTCACAAAGGTAGTAATGTTTGAAAACACATGCGTGAAAGAATACGGTAAGTGTTACATACTTAACTCTGTGAAAGAACATTGTGGAGAAGGCATCACTCAACTATCATCAGCTTTACTATGTGGGTAGTGTTAGAATACAGAGGCAAAGACCAATGAGGAAGAGCACGAGTGTTCTGTCTCTGTGAAACATTGCTGAAGAATCCAGCATTCAGTTACAAATTTGTCTCAATAGTTTGGTCATGTGGCAGAAACTCTTGCATGCAAGTGTAAAATGAATGTATATACTGAACTCTGTGAAAGAGCACTGTAAGGAACGCATCATTCACTACCATCATGATTCCCTAGATTGATAGTGATTGAAAACAAATGTTGAGACCAGTGAAGGAAGTGCAGGCTGCTTGACTCTGTGAAACAACCCTGTGCGGAATGCAGCATTCAGTTACCATGTTGTTTCACTAAGTTAGGAATGTTTGAAAACACATACATGGAAGTATACGGTAGGTGTTATATAGCCAACACTGTGAAAGAACAATGTGGAGAACGCATCATTCAACAATCATCAGCTTTCACTAAGTGAGTCGTGTCAGAAGACAGAGGTAAAGACCAATGAAGGAAGGGCAGTGTGCTCAACTCTGGCAAACATTACTCTGCAGAATCCAGCTTTCAGTTACAAATTTGTCTCACTACGTTGGTAATGTGCACAAAAAACTTCAGCATGGAAGTATGACCTGAAAGGAATATTTATACTCCCACTCTGTGAAAGAACAGTGTCGGAACCCATCGTTCAACTACCTTCATGTTTCTCCAGGTTGATAGTGATTGGAAACAGATGTGGAGACCAATTAGGGAAGTGCAGGATGCTCACATCTGTGAAAAAAACACTGCGCAGAATGCAGGATTAAGACACTGTGTTGTAAAGCAAGGTAAGTATTCTTTGAAAACACATGCATGGAAGTATAAGGAAGTGTTGTATACTCAACTCTGTGAAGGAACACTGTGGGAAGCCCATTATACCATTACCGCCATGTTTCCCCAGGTTGATAGTGATTGAAAACACATGCTGAGATCAATGAGGGACGAGAGCAGTGTGCTCAACTCTGAAAAAGAACACGGTTCAGAATAAAAGTCTCGGTTACAATCTTGTTTTAGTAAGTTAGTAACGTATCAAAACACAGGCCTGGAAGTATAAGATGAAGGTTATATACTCAACTCTGTGAACGAACACTGTCGGGGATGCATCGTTCAACTGCCATCATGATTCCCTAGGTTGACAGTGAATAAAAACAAATGCTGAGACCAATGGAGGAAGGGCAGGTTGCTTGACTCTGTGAAACAACACTGTGCAGAAGGCAGCATTCAGTTACCATGTGGTTTCACAAAGCTAGTAATGTTAGAAAACACATGCATGAAGAATACGATAAATATTATATACTTTCCTCTGTGAAAGAACACTGGAGAAAGCAACATTCAACTATTATCATCTTTCACTCAGTGAATAGTGTTCGAATGTAGAGGCAAAGACCAATGAGGGAAGTGCAGTGTGCTCAACTCGGTGAAACATTACAGAATCCAGTATTCAGTTAAAATTTTGTTTCGTATGTTGATAATGTGCAGAAACTCCTGCATGGAAGTATAAGATGAGTGTACGTACCCAACCCTGTGAAAGAACACTGTGGGAACTCATCATTCAGCTACCATCGTGATTCCCTAGGTTGATAGTGAGTGGAAACAAATGTTGAGACCAATGATGGAAGTGCAGGGTGCTCAACTCTGTGGAATAACACTGTACAGAATGCAATATTCAGTTACCAAGTTATCGCACTGTTAGTAATGTTGGAAAACACATGCATGGAAGTATATGCTCAGTGTGATATACTCAACTCCGTGAAAGAACACTGTGGGCAACCCATTATTCAACTAAGGTCATCTTTCAGTAGGTAGATAATTATTGAAAACAGACGTTGAGGCTAATGAGGGAAGTTCAGTGTGCTCAACTGTGTGAAGAACACTGTGCAGAATAAAGAACTCGGTTACAATCTTGTTTTACTTAGTTAGTAATGTGTGGATACACAGGCCTGGTAGGATAAGATTAGTGTTACCTACTCAACTCTGTGAAGGAACAATGTGGGAATGCATCCATCAACTACCATCATGATTCCCTAGGTTGGTAGTGAATAAAAACAAACGAATGATGAGACCAGTGAAGGAAGTGCACGGTGCTCGACTCTGCGAAACAACACTGTGAGGAATGCAGCCTTCAGTTACCATGTTGGTTCACAAAGGTAGTAATGTTTGAAAACACATGCATGAAAGAATACGGTAGAATGTTACATACTTAACTCTGTGAAAGAACATTGTGGAGAAAGCATCACTCAACTATCTCAGCTTTTTACTAAGCGAGGTAGTGTTAGAATACAGAGGCAAAGACCAATGAGGAAGAGCAGTGTTCTCAACTCTGTGAAACATTACACTGAAGAATCCAGCATTCAGTTACAAATTTGTCTCAATACGTTGGTCATGTGTAGAAACTCTTGCATGCAAGTGTAAGATGAATGTATATACTGAACTCTGTGAAAGAACACTGTAAGGAACGCATCATTCACTACCATCATGATTCCCTAGATGGATAGTAATGGAAAACAAATGTTGAGACCAGTGAAGGAAGTGCAGGCTGCTTGACTCTGTGAAACAACACTGTGCGGAATGCAGCATTCAGTTACCATGTTGTTTCACTCGGTTAGGAAAGTTTGAAAACACATGCATGGAAGTATACGGTAGGTGTTATATACCTAACACTGTGAAAGAACAATGTGGAGAACGCATCATTCAACAATCATCAGCTTTCACTAAGTGAGTCGTGTTAGAATACAGAGGCAAAGACCAATGAAGGAAGGGCAGTGTGCTCAACTCTGTGAAACATTACTCTGCAGAATCCAGCTTTCAGTTACAAATTTGTCTCACTACGATGGTAATGTGCAAAAACTTAAGCATGGAAGTATGACCGGAGTGTTATGTACTCCACTCTGTGAATGAACAGTGTCGGGAACCCATCGTTCAACTACCTTCATGTTTCTCCAGGTTGATAGTGATTGGAAACAGATGTGGAGACCAATTAGGGAAGTGCAGGATGCTCACATCTGTGAAAAAACACTGCAGAATGCAGGATTAAGACACTGTGTTGTAAAACAAGGTAAGTATTCTTTGAAAACACATGCATGGAAGTATAAGGAAATTGTTGTATACTCAACTCTGCTTGAAGGAACACTGTGACAGAGCCCATTATACCATTACCGCCACGTTTCCCCAGGTTGATAGTGATTGAAAACACATGCTGAGATCAATGAGGGACGAGAGCAGTGTGCTCAACTCTAGGAAACAACACGGTTCAGAATAAAAGTCTCGGTTACAATCTTGTTTTAGTAAGTTAGTAACGTATCAAAACACAGGCCTGGAAGTATAAGATGAAGGTTATATACTCCACTCTGTGAACGAACACTGTCGGGAATGCATCGTTCAACTGCCATCATGATTCCCTAGGTTGACAGTGAATAAAAACAAATGCTGAGACCAATGGAGGAAGTGCAGGTTGCTTGACTCTGTGAAACAACACTGGGCAGAATGCAGCATTCCGTTACCATCTGTGGTTTCACAAAGCTAGTAATGTTAGAAAACACACATGCATGAAGAATACGATAAATATTATATACTTACCTCTGTGAAAGAACACTGGAGAAAGCATCATTCAACTATTATCATCTTTCACTCAGTGAATAGTGTTCGAATGTAGAGGCAAAGACCAATGAGGGAAGTGCAGTGTGCTCAACTCGGTGAAACATTAAAGAATCCAGTATTCAGTTAAAATTTTGTTTCGTATGTTGATAATGTGCAGAAACTCCTGCATGGAAGTATAAGATGAGTGTATGTACCCAACCCTGTGAAAGAACACTGTGGGGAACTCATCATTCAGCTACCATCGTGATTCCCTAGGTTGATAGTGAGTGAAAACAAATGCTGAGACCAATGATGGAAGTGCAGGGTGCTCAACTCTGTGGAATAACACTGTACAGAATGCAATATTCCGGTACCAAGTTGTCGCACTGTTAGTAATGTTTGAAAACACATGCATGGAAGTATATGCTCAGTGTGATATACCCAACTCCGTGAAAGAACACTGTGGGCAACCCATTATTCAACTAAGGTCATCTTTCAGTAGGTAGATAATTATTGAAAACAGGCGTTGAGGCCAATGAGGGAAGTTCAGTGTGCTCAACTGTGTGAAGAACACTGTGCAGAATAAAGAACTCAGTTACAATCTTGTTTTACTAAGTTAGTGATGTGTGGAAACACAGGCCTGGTAGGATAAGATTAGTGTTACCTACTCAACTCTGGGAAGGAACAATGTGGGGAATGCATCCATCAACTACCATCATGATTCCCTAGGTTGGTAGTGAATAAAAACAAACGAATGATGAGACCAGTGAAGGAATTGCAGGGTGATCGACTCTGTGAAACAACACTGTGAGGAATGCAGCATTCAGTTACCATGTTGGTTCACAAAGGTAATAATGTTTGAAAACACATGCATGAAAGAATACGGTAAGGGTTACATACTTAACTCTGTGAAAGAACATTGTGGAGAACGCATCACTCAACTATCATCAGCTTTTACTAAGCGGGTAGTGTTAGAATACAGAGGCAAAGACCAATGAGGGAAGTGCAGTGTTCTCAACTCTGTGAAACATTAAACTGAAGAATCCAGCATTCAGTTACAAATTTGTCTCAATACGTTGGTCATGTGTAGAAACTCTTGCATGCAAGTGTAAGATGAATGTATATACTGAACTCTGTGAAAGAACACTGTAAGGAACGCATCATTCACTACCATCATGATTCCCTAGATGGATAGAGATGGAAAACAAATGTTGAGACCAGTGAAGGAAGTGCAGGCTGCTTGACTCTGTGAAACAACACTGTGCGAAATGCAGCATTCAGTTACCATGTTGTTTCACTAAGTTAGGAATGTTTGAAAACACATGCATGGAAGTATACGGTAGGTGTTATCTACCTAACACTGTGAAAGAACAATGTGGAGAACGCATCATTCAGCAATCATCAGCTTTCACTAAGTGAGTCGTGTCAGAATACAGAGGCAAAGACCAATGAAGGAAGGGCAGTGTGCTCAACTCTGTGAAACATTACTCTGCAGAATCCAGCTTTCAGTTACAAATTTGTCTCACTACGTTGGTAATGTGCAAAAACTTCAGCATGGAAGTATGACCTGAGTGTTATGTACTCCACTCTGTGAAAGAACAGTGTCAGGAACCCATCGTTCAACTACCTTCATGTTTCTCCAGGTTGATAGTGATTGGAAACAGATGTGGAGACCAATTAGGGAAGTGCAGGATGCTCACATCTGTGAAAAACACTGCATAGGAATGCAGGATTAAGACACTGTGTTGTAAAACAAGGTAAGTATTCTTTGAAAACACATGCATGGAAGTATAAAAAGGGGAAGTGTTGTATACTCAACTCTGTGAAGGAACACTGTGGGGAGCCCATTATACCCTTACCGCCATGTTTCCCCAGGTTGATAGTGATTGAAAACACATGCTGAGATCAATGAGGGACGAGAGCAGTGTGCTCAACTCTGGGAAAGAACACGGTTCAGAATAAAAGTCTCGGTTACAATCTTGTTTTATTAAGTTAGTAACGTATCAAAACACAGGCCTGGAAGTATAAGATGAAGGTTATATACTCAACTCTGTGAACGAACACTGTCGGGGATGCATCGTTCAACTGCCATCATGATTCCCTAGGTTGACAGTGAATAAAAACAAATGCTGAGACCAATGGAGGAAGGGCAGGTTGCTTGACTCTGTGAAACAACACTGTGCAGAAGGCAGCATTCAGTTACCATGTGGTTTCACAAAGCTAGTAATGTTAGAAAACACATGCATGAAGAATATGATAAATATTATATACTTACCTCTGTGAAAGAACACTGGAGAAAGCATCATTCAACTATTATCATCTTTCACTCAGTGAATAGTGTTCGAATGTAGAGGCAAAGACCAATGAGGGAAGTGCAGTGTGCTCAACTCGGAGAAACATTACAGAATCCAGTATTCAGTTAAAATTTTGTTTCGTATGTTGATAATGTGCAGAAACTCCTGCATGGAAGTATAAGATGAGTGTATGTACCCAACCCTGTGAAAGAACACTGTGGGGAACTCATCATTCAGCTACCATCATGATTCCCTAGGTTGATAGTGAGTGGAAACAAATGCTGAGACCAATGATGGAAGTGCAGGAGTGCTCAACTCTGTGGAATAACACTGTACAGAATGCAATATTCCGTTACCAAGTTGTCGCACTGTTAGTAATGTTTGAAAACACATGCATGGAAGTATATGCTCAGTGTGATGTCTCAACTCCGTGAAAGAACACTGTGGGCAACCCATTATTCAACTAAGGTCATCTTGCAGTAGGTAGATAATTATTGAAAACAGACGTTGAGGCCAATGAGGGGAAGTTCAGTGTGCTCAACTGTGTGAAGAACACTGTACAGAATAAAGAACTCGGTTACAATCTTGTTTCACTAAGTTAGTAATGTGTGAAAACACAAGCCTGGAAGTATAAGATGAGTGTTATATACTCACCTCTGTGAAAGAACACTGTGTGGAATGAATCATTCAACTACCATCATGATTTCCTAGGTTGGTAGTGATTGAAACCACATGCTGAGACCATGGAAGGAAGTGCAGGATGCTAGACTCTGTGAAACAACACTGTGCGGAATGCAGCATTCAGTTACCATACTGTTTCACTAAGTTAGTAATATTTGAAAACACATGCATGGAAGTATAAGCTCAATGTGATATACTCAACTCCGTGAAAGAACACTGTGGGGAACCCATCATTCAATATCATCAGCTTTACTAAGTGGGTAGTGTTAGAATACAGGGCAAAGACCAATGAGGGAAGTGCAGAGTTCTCAACTCTGTGAAACATTACACTGAAGAATCCAGCATTCAGTTACAAATTTGTCTCAATAAGTTGGTCATGTGTAGAAACTCTTGCATGCAAATTCGAAGATGAATGTATATACTGAACTCTGTGAAAGAACACTGTAAGGAACGCATCTCACTACCATCATGATTCCCTAGATTGATAGTGATTGAAAACAAATGTTGAGACCAGTGAAGGAAGTGCAAGGCTGCTGACTCTGTGAAACAACACTGTGCGAATGCAGCATTCAGTTACCATGTTGTTTCACTAAGTTGAAGAATGTTTGAAAACACATGCATTAGGAAATTATACGGTAGGTGTTATCTACCTAACACTGTGAAAGAACAATGTGGAGAACGCCTCATTCAACAATCATCAGCTTTCACTAAGTGAGTCGTGTCAGAAGACAGAGGCAAAGACCAATGAAGGAAGGGCAGTGTACTCAACTCTGTGAAACATTACTCTGCAGAATCCAGCTTTCAGTTACAAATTTGTCTCACTACGTTGGTAATGTGTAAAAACTTCAGCATGGAAGTATGGCCGGAGTGTTATATACTCCACTCTGTGAAAGAACAGTGTTGGGAACCCACCGTTCAACTACCTTCATGTTTCTCCAGTTTGATAGTGATTGGAAACAGATGTGGAGACCAATTAGGGAAGTGCAGGATGCTCACATCTGTGAAAAAAACACTGCGCAGAATTCCAGGATTAAGACAGTGTGTTGTAAAACAAGGTAAGTATTCTTTGAAAACACATGCATGGAAGTATAAGGAAGTGTTGTATACTCAACTCTGTGAAGGAACACTGTGGGGAGCCCATTATACCATTACCGCCATGTTTCCCCAGGTTGATAGTGATTGAAAACACATGCTGAATCAGTGAGGGACGAGAGCAGTGTGCTCAACTCTGGGAAACAACACGGTTCAGAATAAAAGTCTCGGTTACAATCTTGTTTTGAAGTTAGTAACGTATCAAAACACAGGCCTGGAAGTATAAGATGAAGGTTATATACTCAACTCTGTGAACGAACACTGTCAGGGGAATGCATCGTTCAACTGCCATCATGATTCCCTAGGTTGACAGTGAATAAAAACAAATGCTGAGACCAATGGAGGAAAGTGCAGGTTGCTTGACTCTGTG
The DNA here is from genome assembly GCA_017311185.1 of Proteles cristata cristata. Classification (NCBI taxonomy): domain Eukaryota; kingdom Metazoa; phylum Chordata; class Mammalia; order Carnivora; family Hyaenidae; genus Proteles; species Proteles cristata. The sequence continues at coordinate 11,710 of JAESUZ010003857.1, read as the reverse complement.
AAACAACACTGTGCAGAAGGCAGCATTCAGTTACCATGTGGTTTCACAAAGCTAGTAATGTTAGAAAACACATGCATGAAGAATACGATAAATATTATATACTTGCCTCTGTGAAAGAACACTGGAGAAAGCATCATTCAACTATTATCATCTTTCACTCAGTGAATAGTGTTCGAATGTAGAGGCAAAGACCAATGAGGGAAGTGCAGTGTGCTCAACTCAGTGAAACATTACAGAATCCAGTATTCAGTTAAAATTTTGTTTCGTATGTTGATAATGTGCAGAAACTCCTGCATGGAAGTATAAGATGAGTGTTTGTACCCAACCCTGTGAAAGAACACTGTGGGGAACTCATCATTCAGCTACCATCGTGATTCCCTAGGTTGATAGTGTGTGGAAACAAATGCTGAGACCAATGATGGAAGTGCAGGGTGCTCAACTCTGTGGAATAACACTGTACAGAATACAATATTCAGTTACCAAGTTGTCGCACTGTTAGTAATGTTTGAAAACACATGCATGGAAGTATATGCTCAGTGTGATATACTCAACTCCGTGAAAGAACACTGTAGGCAACCCATTATTCAACTAAGGTCATCTTTCAGTAGGTAGATAATTATTGAAAACAGACGTTGAGGCCAATGAGGGAAGTTCAGTGTGCTCAACTGTGTGAAGAACACTGTGCAGAATAAAGAACTCAGTTACAATCTTGTTTACTAAGTTAGCAATGTGTGAAAACACAGGCCTGGTAGTATAAGATTAGTGTTACATACTCAACTCTGTGAAGGAACAATGTGGGGAATGCATCCATCAACTACCATCATGATTCCCTAGGTTGGTAGTGAATAAAAACAAACAAATGATGAGACCAGTGAAGGAAGTGCAGGGTGATCGACTCTGTGAAACAACACTGTGAGGAATGCAGCCTTCAGTTACCATGTTGGTTCACAAAGGTAGTAATGTTTGAAAACACATGCATGAAAGAATACGGTAAGGGTTACATACTTAACTCTGTGAAAGAACATTGTGGAGAACACATCACTCAACTATCATCAGCTTTTACTTAGTGGGTCGTGTTAGAATACAGAGGCAAAGACCAATGAGGGAAGTGCAGTGTTCTCAACTCTGTGAAACATTGCACTGAAGAATCCAGCATTCAGTTACAAATTTGTCTCCATAAGTTGGTCATGTGTAGAAACTCTTGCATGCAAGTGTAAGATGAATGTATATACTGAACTCTGTGAAAGAACACAGTAAGGAACGCATCATTCACTACCATCATGATTCCCTAGATGGATAGTGATGGAAAACAAATGTTGAGACCAGTGAAGGAAGTGCAGGCTGCTGACTCTGTGAAACAACACTGTGCGGAATGCAGCATTCAGTTACCATGTTGTTTCACTAGGTTAGGAATGTTTGAAAACACATGCATGGAAGTATACGGTAGGTGTTATATACCTAACACTGTGAAAGAACAATGTGGAGAACGCATCATTCAACAATCATCAACTTTCACTAAGTGAGTCGTGTTAGAATACAGAGGCAAAGACCAATGAAGGAAGGGCAGTGTGCTCAACTCTGTGAAACATTACTCTGCAGAATCCAGCTATCAGTTACAAATTTGTCTCACTACGTTGGTAATGTGCAAAAACTTCAGCATGGAAGTATGACCTGAGTGTTATGTACTCACTCTGTGAAAGAACAGTGTCGGGAACCCATCGTTCAACTACCTTCATCTTCTCCAGGTTGATAGTGATTGGAAACGAATGTGGAGACCAATTAGGGAAGTGCAGGATGCTCACATCTGTGAAAAAAACACTGCGCAGAATGCAGGATTAAGACACTCTGTTGTAAAACAAGGTAAGTATTCTTTGAAAACACATGCATGGAAGTATAAGGAAGTGTTGTATACTCAACTCTGTGAAGGAACACTGTGGGGAGCCCATTATACCATTACAGCCATGTTTCCCCAGGTTGATAGTGATTGAAAACACATGCTGAGATCAGTGAGGGACGAGAGCAGTGTGCTCAACTCTTGGAAACAACACGGTTCAGAATAAAAGTCTCGGTTACAATCTTGTTTTAGTAAGTTAGTAACGTATCAAAACACAGGCCTGGAAGTATAAGATGAAGGTTATATACTCAACTCTGTGGACGAACACTGTCGGGAATGCATCGTTCAACTGCCATCATGATTCCCTAGGTTGACAGTGAATAAAAACAAATGTAGAGACCAATGGAGGAAGTGCAGGTTGCTTGACTCTGTGAAACAACACTGGGCAGAATGCAGCATTCAGTTACCATGTGGTTTCACAAAGCTGGTAATGTTAGAAAACACATGCATGAAGAATACGATAAGTATCATATACTTACCTCTGTGAAAGAACACTGGAGAAAGCATCATTCAACTATTATCATCTTTCACTAAGTGAATAGTGTTCGAATGTGGAGGCAAAGACCAATGAGGGAAGTGCAGTGTGCTCAACTCTGTGAAACGTTACAGAATCCAGTATTCAGTTAAAATTTTGTTTTGTATGTTGATAATGTGCAGAAACTCCTGCATGGAAGTATAAGATGAGTGTACGTACCCAACCCTGTGAAAGAACACTGTGGGGAACTCATCATTCAGCTCCCATCGTGATTCCCTAGGTTGATAGTGAGTGGAAACAAATGCTGAAACCAATGATGGAAGTGCAGGGTGCTCAACTCTGTGGAATAACACTGTACAGAATGCAATATTCAGTTACCAAGTTGTCGCACTGTTAGTAATGTTTGAAAACACATGCATGGAAGTATATGCTCAGTGTGATATACTCAACTCCGTGAAAGAACACTGTGGGCAACCCAGTATTCAACTAAGGTCATCTTGCAGTAGGTAGATAATTATTGAAAACAGACGTTGAGGCCAATGAGGGAAGTTCAGTGTGCTCAACTGTGTGAAGAACACTGTGCAGAATAAAGAACTCGGTTACAATCTTCTTTTACTAAGTTAGTAATGTGTGGAAACACAGGCCTGGTAGGATAAGATTAGTGTTACCTACTCAACTCTGTGAAGGAACAATGTGGGGAATGCATCCATCAACTACCACCATGATTCCCTAGGTTGGTAGTGAATAAAAACAAACGAATGATGAGACCAGTGAAGGAAGTGCACGGTGCTCGACTGTGTGAAACAGCACTGTGAGGAATGCAGCCTTCAGTTACCATGTTGGTTCACAAAGGTAGTAATGTTTGAAAACACATGCATGAAAGAATACGGTAAGTGTTACATACTTAACTCTGTGAAAGAACATTGTGGAGAACGCATCACTAAACTATCATCAGCTTTTACTAAGCGGGTAGTGTTAGAATACAGAGGCAAAGACCAATGAGGGTAGCTGCAAAGTTCTCACTAGAAACATTACACTGAAGAATCCAGCATTCAGTTACAAATTTGTCTCAATAAGTTGGTCATGTGTAGAAACTCTTGCATGCAAGTGTAAGATGAATGTATATACTGAACTCTGTGAAAGAACACTGTAAGGAACGCATCATTCACTACCATCATGATTCCCTAGATGGATAGTGATGGAAAAAACAAATGTTGAGACCAGTGAAGGAAGTGCAGGCTGCTTGACTCTGTGAAACAACACTGTGCGGAATGCAGCATTCAGTTACCATGTTGTTTCACTAAGTTAGGAATGTTTGAAAACACATGCATGGAAGTATACGGTAGGTGTTATATACCCAACACTGTGAAAGAACAGTGTGGAGAACGCATCATTCAACAATCATCAGCTTTCACTAAGTGAGTCGTGTTAGAATACAGAGGCAAAGACCAATGAAGGAAGGGCAGTGTGCTCAACTCTGTAAAACATTACTCTGCAGAATCCAGCTTTCAGTTACAAATTTGTCTCACTACGTTGGTAATGTGTAAAAACTTCAGCATGGAAGTATGACCGGAGTGTTATATACTCCACTCTGTAAAAGAACAGTGTCGGGAACCCATCGCTCAACTACCTCTTCATGTTTCTCCAGGTTGATAGTGATTTGAAACATGGAGATAATCAATTTAGGGAAGTGCAGGATGCTCACATCTGTGAAAAAAACACTGCGCAGAATGCAGGATTGAGACACTGTGTTGTAAAACAAGGTAAGTATTTGAAAACACATGCATGGAAGTATAAGGAAGTGTTGTATACTCAACTCTGTGAAGGAACACTGTGGGGAGCCCATTATACCATTACCGCCATGTTTCCCCAGGTTGATAGTGATTGAAAACACATGCTGAGATCAGTGAGGGACGAGAGCAGTATGCTCAACTCTGGGAAACAACACGGTTCAGAATAAAAGTCTCGGTTACAATCTTGTTTTAGTAAGTTAGGAACGTATCAAAACACAGGCCTGGAAGTATAAGATGAAGGTTATATACTCAACTCTGTGAACGAACACTGTCGGGAATGCATCGTTCAACTGCCATCAGGATTCCCTAGGTTGACAGTGAATAAAAACAAATGCTGAGACCAGTGGAGGAAGTGCAGGTTGCTTGACTCTGTGAAACAACACTGGGCAGAATGCAGCATTCAGTTACCATGTGGTTTCACAAAGCTAGTAATGTTAGAAAACACATGCATGAAGAATATGATAAATATTATATACTTACCTCTGTGAAAGAACACTGGAGAAAGCATCATTCAACTATTATCATCTTTCACTAAGTGAATAGTGTTCGAATGTAGAGGCAAAGACCAATGAGGGAAGTGCAGTATGCTCAACTCTGTGAAACGTTACAGAATCCAGTATTCGGTTAAAATTTTGTTTCGTATGTTGATAAAAGAACTCCTAATAAATACAAGACAGAGAGTGTATGTAATCAACCCAGGAAAGAACACTGGGAACTCATCATTCAGCTACCATCGTGATTCCCTAGGTTGATAGTGAGTGGAAATAAATATGAGACCAATGACGGAAGTGGCAGGGTGCTCAACTTGTGGAATAACACTGTACAGAATGCAATATTCCGTTACCAAGTTGTCGAATTAGTAATGTTTGAAACACATGCGTGGAAGTATATGCTCAGTGTGATATACTCACCAGAAAGAACACTGTGGGCAACCCATTATTCAACTACACGCCATCTTTCAGTAGGTAGATAATTATTGAAAACAGACGTTGGAGGCCAATGAGGGAAGTTCAGTGAGGGCTCAACTGTGTGAAGAACACTGTGCAGAATAAAGAACTCGGTTACAATCTTGTTTACTAAGTTAGTGGATATGTGGAAACACAGGCCTGGTAGGATAAGATTAGTGTTACCTACTCAACTCTGTGAAGGAACAATGTGGGGAATGCATCCATCAACTACCATCATGATTCCCCAGGTTGGTAGTGAATGAAAACAAACGAATGATGAGACCAGTGAAGGAAGTGCACGGTGCTCGACTCTGTGAAACAACACTGTGAGGAATGCAGCCTTCAGTTACCATGTTGGTTCACAAAGGTAGTAATGTTTGAAACACATGCATGAAAGAATACGGTAAGGGTTACATACTTAACTCTGTGAAAGAACATTGTGGAGAACTAATCACCTAACTATCAACTCATTTTTAATGGTTAAAAGTAGAACAGAGAGAAGATCCAATGAGGTGCAAGCCGCAATCTATGAATGTTTTGACCAGAACTGCGCATTCCCAGTTGCCAAATTTGTCTCAATGTTATCATGTGTAGAAACCTGCATGCAAGTGTAAGATGAATGTATATACTGAACTCTGTGAAAGAACACTGTAAGGAATTTAATTATTCACTACCATCATGATTCCCTAGATGGATAGTGATGGAGCAAAATGTTGAGACCAGTGAAGGAAGTGCAGGCTGCTTGACTCTGTGAAACAACACTGTGCTGAATGCAGCATTCAGTTACCATGTTGTTTCACTAGGTTAGGAATGTTTGAAAACACATGCATGGAAGTATATGGTAGGTGTTATATACCTAACACTGTGAAAGAACAATGTGGAGAACGCATCATTCAACAATCATCAGCTTTCACTAAGTGAGTCGTGTTAGAATACAGAGGCAAAGACCAATGAAGGAAGGGCAGTGTGCTCAACTCTGTGAAACATTACTCTGCAGAATCCAGCTTTCAGTTACAAATTTGTCTCACTACGTTGGTAATGTGCAAAACTTCAGCATGGAAGTATGACCTGAGTGTTATGTACTCCACTCTGTGAAAGAACAGTGTCGGGAACCCATCGTTCAACTACCTTCATGTTTCTCCAGGTTGATAGTGATTGGAAACAGATGGTAACCACTAGGGTATGCAGGATGCTCACATCTGTGAAAAACATCAGGCGCAGAATGCAGGATTAAGACACTGTGTTGAAACAAGGTAAAGTATTCTTGGAAACAGTTATATATGGAAGTATAAGGTATAAAGCAAGTACCACCCCAGAAGGAACACTGTGAGCCCATTATACCACACGCTATGCTTCCCAGGCTGATAGTGATTGGAAAACACATGCTGAGGTAGATCAGTGAGGACGAGATATAGGTGCTCAACTCTGGGAAACAACACGGTTCAGAAATAAAAGTCTCGGTTACAATCTTGTTTTAGTGCTAGTAACGTATCAAACACAGGCCTGGAAGTATAAGATGAAGGTTATATACTCAACTCTGTGAACGAACACTGTCGGGCATGCATCGTTCAACTGCCGTCATGATTCCCTAGGTTGATAGTGAATAACAACAAATGCTGAGACCAATGGAGGAAGTGCAGGTTGCTTGACTCTGTGAAACAACACTGTGCAGAATGCAGCATTCAGTTACCATGTGGTTTCACAAAGCTAGTAATGTTAGAAAACACATGCATGAAGAATACGATAAATATTATATACTTACCTCTGTGAAAGAACACTGGAGAAAGCATCATTCAACTATTATCATCTTTCACTCAGTGAATAGTGTTCGAATGTAGAGGCAAAGACCAATGAGGGAAGTGCAGTGTGCTCAACTCGGTGAAACATTACAGAATCCAGTATTCAGTTAAAATTTTGTTTCGTATGTTGATAATGTGCAGAAACTCCTGCATGGAAGTATAAGATGAGTGTATGTACCCAACCCTGTGAAAGAACACTGTGGGGAACTCATCATTCAGCTACCATCGTGATTCCCTAGGTTGATAGTGAGTGGAAACAAATGCTGAGACCAATGATGGAAGTGCAGGGTGCGCAACTCTGTGGAATAACACTGTACAGAATGCAATATTCAGTTACCAAGTTGTCGCACTGTTAGTAATGTTTGAAAACACATGCATGGAAGTATATGCTCAGTGTGATATACTCAACTCCGTGAAAGAACACTGTGGGCAACCCATTATTCAACTAAGGTCATCTTTCAGTAGGTAGATAATTATTGAAAACAGACGTTGAGGCCAATGAGGGAAGTTCAGTGTGCTCAACTGTGTGAAGAACACTGTGCAGAATAAAGAACTCGGTTACAATCTTGTTTTACTAAGTTAGTAATGTGTGGAAACACAGGCCTGGTAGGATAAGATTAGTGTTACCTACTCAACTCTGTGAAGGAACAATGTGGGGAATGCATCCATCAACTACCATCATGATTCCCTAGGTTGGTAGTGAATAAAAACAAACGAATGATGAGACCAGTGAAGGAAGTGCACGGTGCTCGACTCTGTGAAACAACACTGTGAGGAATGCAGCCTTCAGTTACCATGTTGGTTCACAAAGGTAGTAATGTTTGAAAACACATGCATGAAAGAATACGGTAAGTGTTACATACTTAACTCTGTGAAAGAACATTGTGGAGAACGCATCACTCAACTATCATCAGCTTTTACTAAGCGGGTAGTGTTAGAATACAGAGGCAAAGACCAATGAGGGAAGTGCAGTGTTCTCAACTCTGTGAAACATTACACTGAAGAATCCAGCATTCAGTTACAAATTTGTCTCAATAAGTTGGTCATGTGTAGAAACTCTTGCATGCAAGTGTAAGATGAATGTATATACTGAACTCTGTGAAAGAACACTGTAAGGAACGCATCATTCACTACCATCATGATTCCCTAGATGGATAGTGATGGAAAACAAATGTTGAGACCAGTGAAGGAAGTGCAGGCTGCTTGACTCTGTGAAACAACACTGTGCGGAATGCAGCATTCAGTTACCATGTTGTTTCACTAAGTTAGGAATGTTTGAAAACACATGCATGGAAGTATACGGTAGGTGTTATATACCTAACACTGTGAAAGAACAATGTGGAGAACGCATCATTCAACAATCATCAGCTTTCACTAAGTGAGTCGTGTTAGAATACAGAGGCAAAGACCAATGAAGGAAGGGCAGTGTGCTCAACTCTGTGAAACATTACTCTGCAGAATCCAGCTTTCAGTTACAAATTTGTCTCACTACGTTGGTAATGTGCAAAAACTTCAGCATGGAAGTATGACCTGAGTGTTATGTACTCCACTCTGTGAAAGAACAGTGTCGGGAACCCATCGTTCAACTACCTTCATGTTTCTCCAGGTTGATAGTGATTGGAAACAGATGTGGAGACCAATTAGGGAAGTGCAGGATGCTCACATCTGTGAAAAAAACACTGCGCAGAATGCAGGATTAAGACACTGTGTTGTAAAACAAGGTAAGTATTCTTTGAAAACACATGCATGGAAGTATAAGGAAGTGTTGTATACTCAACTCTGTGAAGGAACACTGTTGGGAGCCCATTATACCATTACCGCCATGTTTCCCCAGGTTGATAGTGATTGAAAACACATGCTGAGATCAGTGAGGGACGAGAGCAGTGTGCTCACCTCTGGGAAACAACACGGTTCAGAATAAAAATCTCGGTTACAATCTTGTTTCAGTAAGTTAGTAACGTATCAAAACACAGGCCTGGAAGTATAAGATGAAGGTTATATACTCAACTCTGTGATCGAACACTGTCGGGAATGCATCGTTCAACTGCCCTCATGATTCCCTAGGTTGATAGTGAATAAAAACAAATGCTGAGACCACTGGAGGAAGTGCAGGTGGCTTGACTCTGTGAAACAACACTGTGCAGAATGCAGCATTCAGTTACCATGTGGTTTCACAAAGCTAGTAATGTTAGAAAACACATGCATGAAGAATACGATAAATATTATATACATACCTCTGTGAAAGAACACTGGAGAAAGCATCATTCAACTATTATCATCTTCACTCAGTGAATAGTGTTCGAATGTAGAGGCAAAGACCAATGAGGGAAGTGCAGTGTGCTCAACTCTGTGAAACATTACAGAATCCAGTATTCGGTTAAAATTTTGTTTCGTATGTTGATAATGTGCAGAAACTCCTGCATGGAAGTATAAGATGAGTGTATGTACCCAACCCTGTGAAAGAACACTGTGGGGAACTCATCATTCAGCTACCATCGTGATTCCCTAGGTTGATAGTGAGTGGAAATAAATGCTGAGACCAATGATGGAAGTGCAGGGTGCTCAACTCTGTGGAATAACACTGTACAGAATGCAATATTACGTTACCAAGTTGTCGCACTGTTAGTAATGTTTGAAAACACATGCATGGAAGTATATGCTCAGTGTGATATACTCAACTCCGTGAAAGAACACTGTGGGCAACCATTATTCAACTAAGGTCATCTTTCAGTAGGTAGATAATTATTGAAAACAGACGTTGAGGCCAATGAGGGAAGTTCAGTGTGCTCAACTGTGTGAAGAACACTGTGCAGAATAAAGAAGTCAGTTACAATCTTGTTTTACTAAGTTAGTGATGTGTGAAAACACAGGCCTGGTAGTATAAGATTAGTGTTACCTACTCAACTCTGTGAAGGAACAATGTGGGGAATGTATCCATCAACTACCATCATGATTCCCTAGGTTGGTAGGGAATATAAACAAACGAATGATGAGACCAGTGAAGGAAGTACTGTGTTCACTCTTCAGAAACAACACTGTGAGGAATGCAGCCTTCAGTTCATGTTGGTTCACAAAGGTAGTAATGTTTGAAAACACATGCATGAAAGAATACGGTGCAAAAGTGTTACATACTTAACTCTGTGAAAGAACATTGTGGAGAACGATCACCAACTATCATCAGCTTTTACTATGGGTATGTTAGAATACAGAGGCAAAGACCAATGAGGGAAGTGCGGTGTTCTCAACTCTGTGAAACATTACACTGAAGAATCCAGCATTCAGTTACAAATTTGTCTCAATAAGTTTGTCATGTGTAGAAACTCTTGCATGCAAGGGTAAGATGAATGTATATACTGAACTCTGTGAAAGAGCACTGTAAGGAACGCATCATTCACTACCATCATGATTCCCTAGATTGATAGTGATTGAAAACAAATGTTGAGACCAGTGAAGGAAGTGCAGGCTGCTTGACTCTGTGGAACAACACTGTGCGGAATGCAGCATTCAGTTACCATGTTGTTTCACTAAGTTAGGAATGTTTGAAAACACATGCATGGAAGTATACGGTAGGTGTTATATACCGAACACTGTGAAAGAACAATGTGGAGAACGCATCATTCAACAATCATCAGCTTTCACTAAGTGAGTCGTGTTAGAATACAGAGGCAAAGACCAATGAAGGAAGGGCAGTGTGCCCAACTCTGTGAAACATTACTCTGCAGAATCCAGCTTTCAGTTACAAATTTGTCTCACTACGTTGGTAATGTGCAAAAACTTCAGCATGGAAGTGCTGACCTTGAGTGTTATGTGTACTCCACCCCTGTGAAAGAACAGTGTCGGAACCCATCGCTCAACTACCTTCATGTTTCTCCAGGTTGATAGTGATTGGAAACAGATGGGAAAATCAATCAGAAAACATGCTCACATCTGTGAAAAAAACACTGCGCAGAATGCAGGATTAAGACACTGTGTTGTAAAATAAGGTAAGTATTCTTTGAAAACACATGCATGGAAGTATAAGGAAGTGTTGTATACTCAACTCTGTGAAGGAACACTGTGGGGAGCCCATTATACCATTACCGCCATGATTCCCCAGGTTGATAGTGATTGAAAACACATGCTGAGATCAGTGAGGGACGAAAGCAGTGTGCTCAACTCTGGGAAACAACACGGTTCAGAATAAAAGTCTCGGTTACAATCTTGTTTTAGTAAGTTAGTAACGTATCAAAACACAGGCCTGGAAGTATAAGATGAAGGTTATATACTCAACTCTGTGAACGAACACTGTCGGGAATGCATCGTTCAACTGCCATCAGGATTCCCTAGGTTGACAGTGAATAAAACAAATGCTGAGACCAATGGAGGAAGTGCAGGTTGCTTGACTCTGTGAAACAACACTGGGCAGAATGCAGCATTCAGTTACCGTGTGGTTTCACAAAGCTAGTAATGTTAGAAAACACATGCATGAAGAATACGATAAATATTATATACTTACCTCTGTGAAAGAACACTGGAGAAAGCATCATTCAACTATTATCATCTTTCACCCAGTGAATAGTGTTCGAATGTAGAGGCAAAGACCAATGAGGGAAGTGCAGTGTGCTCAACTCGGTGAAACATTACAGAATCCAGCATTCAGTTAAAATTTTGTTTCGTATGTTGATAATGTGCAGAAACTCCTGCATGGAAGTATAAGATGAGTGTATGTACCCAACCCTGAGAAAGAACACTGTGGGGAACTCATCATTCAGCTACCATCGTGATTCCCTAGGTTGATAGTGAGTGGAAACAAATGCTGAGAC